>CM064548.1:18556403-18903903 GCA_032716605.1 Paralithodes platypus | reverse complement strand
CAAAAACAATCAGTAGCAGTAAGCCAAAAGTAACATGTGAGCCTTCAGATGTCAAAAACTCAGTTCCTCAAGGAAGAGTGCTAGCTCCCTTTCTTTTCATCATGCTAATAAGTGACATAGATGCCAACACAAGACACAGTACAGTATCCTCCTTTGCTGATGACACGAAACTGAGTATGATAGTAAAAACACAGGAAGACACGGGCTTGCTGCAGGAGGACCTAAATAAGGTGTTCCAGTGGACCAGGGAAAATAGCATGCAGTTTAATGAAGAAAAATTCCAATTACTACAATACGGAGATGATCATTTCGTTAAAGAGAACACAAGTTATATAACATAATCCAATCACATAATAAAACGTAAAGACAATGTGAAAGACCTTGGGGTGATAAATGTCTGAAAATATGGGATTCAAAGAACATAACCAGATCAAAGTTGCAGCTGCGAAACGGCTAACAGGTTAACTTCTACGTACATTTAAAACTCGCGGTGAATTGCCTATGATAACGCTCTTCAAATCCCTGGTGGTACCGCGGCTAGAATACTGTAACGTATTAACATCCCATACAAAGCAGGTGAAATTATTGACTTAGAAAGTGTACAAAGGAACTTCACCTCACATATAAACTCAGTAAATCAGTTACACTATTGGGAGCGTTTAAAATCACTAAAGCTGTATTCGTTGGAATGTAGAAGGAAACGGTATAATAATTAAGAAAATCAATGGGATGGCATAATTCATGATTTAGAGTCCCATTAACCTCAACATCTAAGACAAATATGATGTTGTTAAATCCACTGAGAAACTTTGGTATCCTAAATTAATAAAACATGAGACCTACTGCATTAACACCTTACGAGCAGCCTATGCGGTTTATTTATGTGTACCGCCCAGCGGGGTGTTTTTAGCCAAAATAGGGCTGTTTACGTGATCATTTTCATGCCTAAATAAGACCCAGAACGTAAAACAAGTATCTATCCCTGAAAGGCATAAACAGAGCTTTCGAATGACACCATAACGATCCTTGTATGATGGATAGTTTTCTTGCAATAACCGTGCAACGCGAGTGCAAAAAGCAGGTAATTCGGTACTTTCGGTACATAATTGAGTATGTAGCGAGTGAGAGAGGGAGGAGGGAGCTGAGATTTGTGTCAGTAGGTTCGCCGCGGTGGTCTGGAGCAGTCATACGCTCGCTAGTCTCCTGCCACCACTTGTCTCTCTCTCTCAGCCACATTACGTGCTGAAATTGCCACTCGAGTTATGTCGAGCGCCGCCACATAGTCCAGCTTTATTTAACTCGACTTAAGTGGTGAGCCGCTTTTTAAGGGTTAAGATGCACAACTGTCAGAATCACTTCCGCTGTCATCATCGCTGCTCTCCATTTGTGGATGACTTGGAGTTTTTAGAAGATCCAGGAATGATGGAAGTGCAGGTTGGGTATAGCGTACTGGGAGGCATAAGCCTCCCATGGCCATCCATGCCATCCATGCCATCCATGCCATCCATGGCCAATTGGTGATGGATGATTCTGAAGCTGGAAATTCTTCTGCAGATATGTGAGGTAATTGGTGCGCTCTAAGTGTGGCAAACATGCCACTACCATGAATTGTGCTTGGATATGGGGAAGACTTTCTAGGACTGCTATGAAATCTGGAAGATGGCGCCCATATCTATCGTTGTCATAAATATGCATCCAAGGAAGCATCAACTTCAGTGAAGACTTGAACTCGATCCAGTTTCTTGTCCTTATAGCATGTATATTTTGAGTCAGTATCTCTACCATCTCCAAGAATGAAATCCAGAATTCTTCTAGTGGAGCACCATCTAAGTTCTGGAATAGGGAGTCAACGAGCCCCTTGAGATCGGCATTGCTCTCTAACTCAGCATGTGCATCATTAAGTTCTTGTTGGTCTACTGAACTGCGTAACTTATTGAGAGATGCCTGGATCTCTTCACACAGAGTGGCACCTTCCAAACGTTTGTCTAGTGCATGTTGGAGTAAAGCCTCGTAGAAGAGTCGAAGGCAACGCACACCACGGTTGAAGTGTTTTCCACGCAGAGCTTGATCCACGGATCCATCTGCAACAACGCCTGCAGCCACCAGTACATCTGAAATGCCTGAGCCTTTGAACCTTTTGTAGATTGCATTGATGAAAGACATCTGGATATGAAAGGGCCCCATGAATGTCAATATGTCAGCAAATATCTCTGGATTCTCACTTTTCAATTCTAGCAATAATGCATAGACAGGATGATCACCGACGATAATGGCAAATGGCATCTTCTTGTCATCAATTGCCTTTGCAAGCTTGCGCAGGGCATCATACAGAATGGTCTTGCTTGGTGGATCAGGATAAGTCATATGATAAATCGCTTGACTTTTCTGGGTTTCTGGTGATAGCGTGGCCTGGAAGCCAGAAAAGGCTGGTACAGTCTGGTCTTCTGGCTTTGGTCTTGTTCCGTCTGCCTTAGCTCGGGCCATTGCATGGATGACACCTCTCATTCTTTGGGGAACTGTGTCCAGATGTTGTTCATCCGTTATCCTTGGCCTGATGGGTGGTTCACCACGCTTGACTGTTTTGTATGGTTCAATTCTTTGCATCTGGCTCCCAAGTTCTTTGAGGCTATCAGAGAGGTACGAAGGCAAGGTGCTATTTGCAACTGGTCTTCATCATCTAGGGTAGGTAGATTTAGCTTAGGTAGGTCTGGCTGAACAAACATGACATTTGTACGATGTGATTGGCCACTTCCAGTCAAAGTGTCACTTTTGAAGTCATCGTTGTCGACTATGCATATTGCCGGTGTTCCTTCAGAAAGTTCAAAAGGACACTCAGTTGAATGCTTCAGGTCAGTAACTGCCCAGAAATCTCTAAGCAAAAGCACATCATTGTAACTAATTCCCAGGCCATCCTTATGTAATATGTCTACCATTTCTCTGCTCTTTGTCATACCATGTAGCAGTACACCGAGGTTTGTCTCAAATGCAGTACGTCTTCCAGTGATGTAGCTGGTAAAAATAGATGCAATTGATCTGACTTGGGGCTTGTCATCGACTTCAGACTTTGTGGGGTGCTTTAACCAAGTGATGAGCTTCAAGAGGAGATCATTCAGGTCTTCATATTCTTTTAGCTCATGTATGTATGGAGGCCAAGGAACAGTTTTTGTTTTGATGATCTGATCTCTGAGTCGCCCAGCTACATTCTTCACCAGCTGATCGTCACTTACACCTAGAGAGGATATTGCAGCCTCAAGATATGAACCTGCACCTCTTGCATCATATACCAGTTCACTCACATTCTTCTGACCTCGTTCATGAAATGCTATGTAATCTCCAAATTCCTTGATCAGAATTTCCTTCACGAAACTGGACTTTGCTGTGGAATAGTAACCATAATTTGAAGTAATGCCTTTGTAATCCTTTACAAGACCTTGCAGTGTACGGATTTCATGATCTTCAAAGATAACTTGACGGACATGATGAAAGAAGATATTTTGGGCCTCTCGAAGATTAACATGTTGCAGATGCTCTGTTTTTTCATCAGGAAAAGACTCCTTCAGAGGGTTGCTGACATAATTGCGCCAACATTCACGATGATAACGTATTTCCAATCCAAACGCCGTTCGACTGTCTGGGATAGATGCAAGTAGGGTATTCAATCTTTCTCTTATAGGCTCATCTGACAGACAAACTGTATGCAACTTGAACCTGTTCCATGCGTCTACTGTTGACAGCAGCAAAAGTTTGGACTTGCCAGAATTACTGTTTTTTTGTGGTCCTTTCATACACCACACACAGAGATTCTTATCATGAACCACTCCAGTACTAGAACGAAGCTTTTTAGACACATTTCCTGGGAGTTGTTGACTTGAAGTTGATGCTTGAACTTCTTCCTGTTCAGATTACCATTTACGATTCTGTGCTTGCTGAATATAGCGATTACTACTGATCTGGGTGTAACATTTACTATGCATGTACAGGCCTTTAGGCCCTTTGTCCCACTCCACTGCTGCATAGGCATGCTGAAATTTATCAAGTTCCTTCCACCGAAAACACTTGCTCCTTAGATTCTCCCACTTTGTATCAGATGTCTTGTCCGTACTATCATCAGCTAGTATACAGGGATGTTGACATAATATGCATTTTAATCCAGGTCCTGGGTCAGGCACATCACTAACTCCTCTACGTTCCATGCTTATGATTCTTCACGCCAAATTCGATGCAACAAACCTGAAAAAGAAGGAATTGATCAGTCAACATTCTTGGTTTACATTTTACATTATATATTATATTATTTGAGTAAGTTTCAGAGGATCCGTGACCGTGTTTAGGATACCAAAGTTTCTCAGTGGATTTAACAACATCATATTTGTCTTAGATGTTGAGGTTAATGGGACTCTAAATCATGAATTATGCCATCCCATTGATTTTCTTAATTATTTTCTTATTTTCTTAATTATTTGGTAATTAGTTATTAATTATTTTTTTAATTATGCCATCCCATTGGTTTTCTGACACCAAAATTAGTGGGAATAGACACCAAAATTGTCATTTTTGGCCATTCACTTCAAGAAATAGAACTTTACCAATTTTTTAAGATGACGGCGGCGGCCATTTTGAAAAACGTCTAAAATAACAACTTTCCCGTCATTTTGGTGAGGTGTATGGGGGCTTATTTTTTTTAGCATCAGTTGCCCTTGTTAAATTCACTGAGAAACTTTGGTATCCTAAACACGGTCATGGAAGCTCTGAAAATGACTCTACTATGAGGGGCGTCTCGTTAGACAGCTTCAAGAGAGCCCTCGATGTCGAATTACAAAAATTGCCAGACGAGCACATCTTCGCAGGGGAGCGCTCTGTCCCTTCAAACAGTCAGCTGCACCAATTTTCAAACAACAATGAAGGGCGGTGCGCTCCTCGGTTCTAATAGCAGAGTGGTGAACTCCACATAGGTGAACATAGGTAGGTAGGTTGTAGTGTGAGTGATAAATACAAAAAGTGATAGTACTGTATAATATTGAAAGCATAGTTTCGTTTTAGAAGATAAGATATTCCAGAGGTTATATTAAATTTTGATTTCATGATTAGATTTAGAAGTAACAATATATACAGTTAGATATAAGTTGTAATGCAGATGTGTGCATGATAAAGAATAGTGTTAATGGTAGATTATAAGGGACGTTAATGAGAATTTATTATTGTGTGAACTAGCCTACATCTATAAAGGTTGATGTAACATATATTTGCATATGAAACAGGTTTAGAGTATTCACGGAAAGGTGTTACTACATTAACATTCTGTTCCGATTAGTGTAATTAGCTTTCTAGGATTATGTTGTAAATGTTATGAAGTAATTTCAAGTTGAAAGTAATGCTTACTTTCGTGGATCTGGCGATTGGTTAGTCGGGTTTGGCGGTTTCGCTGCAATCGTATTTTGAATAGCTTACTAATAGGCAGCCTCTAATGGGAGTCACATAGGAACTATTCATACTCTGCATAGCATTTTCATTTTATATTGGAGTTGTCCAAACTGAGAACAATGTTTCACCAGGTATACTGCTACAGGAAAGTGTTAATTTGTATAGAAATTTGGAAAGAAATGTGGTTAAAAAGCTAGTTTATTTACGATTAGCTGTCATTTATCCACCAAAAATGTAAAAAAACAAAAAACAAAAAATACCACAATCAATATTATTATCATTATGATTGTTGTTGCTGTTCCCCAGGCTGCCTGGACGAACAGCCCCAAGGCCCCGAGCAAGGCCAAGGCCATAGCCGAGCGCCCCCACAGAACCCTCCCTGCCTGCCACAATAAAGCCTGGGTGACCGAAGCCCAGATTATTATTATTATTATTATAATTACAGTATTATTAGGGGTTCGACCCCTATGGGGAACCCCTATTGTAATCATTGAACCTGTTTATTCATCCAAATTCTTTTTACACGCCGGTTTTGACGCAATAACTCCAGAACCGTTTTTGGATCGGGATCAAACTTTCACAAGAGGTGTGTTTTTGTATTGGGCAACTTTTGATATGCTAAACATCCGGCATGGTGGCCAAACAGGTCCGTGGCAGCCGATTTCCCGAAAGATTTGACGCCTAAATACCGTCTCTTCCACTCATAGGAAATGATTGGGCTTTGGCATATGGACTCCACTATTAATGCTCCGCAAATGTTATAGAGAAGGTTTTGCTTTTGCACGTGGGGTTTTTTCCGGCAATCTTGAAAAAACCTCGAATTCCACTTAAAATTCCACATCTTGAAAACTACGCCGATGATCAAAGCCATGTTTGCGTAGTTGGGTGAGGCTCGCGATTCCGAACGTTTTGATACCAAAAGAATATAAATGGGTGGAATAGTTTGGCCGCAGCATTGAAAAATTTATATTCTTAAATGACTTTAAAACCGTATTCGATACCCACACAAAGTTTACCATCTACAGTCTATAGGCTTCCATGCATCCCCCAGTTTTGCTTAATAACATAGTCGATTTATTATTCAGATCTATTAATTCTTTTTATTTAACTCTCTCAAAACAGTTTGAGTCCCTACGAATTCCACCAATTAGTTAGCCAACCTACCTATACATACCTACCCTACCAAATAATAATGATAATTCAAATTTACTTTTGGTGAATAACAGAGTATTGGCTAAGGTTTTTAACAATTCCTCCCTTTGCCAAATGCTTTGTTTAACCTAAGACGTGCGCATGGGGTGTATGAGACACCACACGCCTGTGCG
This sequence comes from Paralithodes platypus, assembly GCA_032716605.1. Taxonomy (NCBI): domain Eukaryota; kingdom Metazoa; phylum Arthropoda; class Malacostraca; order Decapoda; family Lithodidae; genus Paralithodes; species Paralithodes platypus. The sequence continues at coordinate 18,897,157 of CM064548.1, read as the reverse complement.
CACGTATTTGAGCTGTTCCCATCACTAACATCATTATTTTACCATAAATAGCAATAATACTTATCCATATGCGCCTATTTTACGTTGATTATAAAGGTATTAACCTGTTACAGCAATAAAACAAGTGGAAACAGCGTTTGGATGGTCAAAATCGGCGATACAGGCCAGGAGTTACATAATGTATGGTTGAGGCAACCTCCCTCCCCTCCACTCCTCCCCAAGTCTGGAGAGAGATTGTCGATCGATACTCTCTCTCTCTCTCTTGCACTCGCTTGGTAACAGTGATGACAACGTCCTGCTTGCAACTCGCTAATGTTAGCACGAAAATAGACCACAGAATAAGGGAATAACAGGGAAAATAGGTGATAACTGAAGGAAGGGGGGGGTGGGGGGAAAGTGGAGAAGGAGGGGATGTGGAGGAGTGATATTTGGCATGGCCCAGGGGCGGTTTTTATTTATTTATTTTTTTTTTTGGGGGGGTGTTTTAAATGGATTTAAATGGCCCAGGATCGAGTCTTCACTCAGTCGCCCGGGGAAACTCTTAAGAGTCTTCCCACACTTGCCGGGTTAATAACAAAGTTCTAGACCTTCAAAGTTTTGACAATTTTTGGTGTGGTGTGACTTACCTTTCCTCCTCCCTCAAACAGCAAGCAACATTATCAGGGGTTCGAGAAGTATTGCACGCTTCCATAAAAATATATATAGTCCGGTTTTTACGCAATAACTCCGGAACTGCTTGTCGGATCGGGACCAAACTTTGACACAAGGTGCATTTTTGTAATGGGCAACTTTTGATATGATATCCAAAATGGTGGCCAGACACGCCCATGGCAGCCTTTCACACCCAACCCATCTCGTCCTATCTAATTTTATGTTGAACTCTTTTGTTCTTGATCCCACTATAGGACTCGGTAGCCTATTCCACATATCTACAACTCTGTTACTAAACAAATAGAGGCAGACCCCTTACACACCCAGTCTCTCTCTGTCGCTCGTTTGCTTGCACACCGGTACAAATGAGGCAGATCCCTTACACATGCAACTAAGATGAACAAGGGAATCTGCAGAGAGACAAGTGGCTCACAAAAGGCAGATCCCTTTCACATCCAACCCATTTTGTCCATATGACTGTCTGATTTTATCTTGAAATTTTCTATTGTTCTTGATCCCACTATAGCACTAGGTAGCCTATTTCACATATCTACAACTCTGTTAGGAGAGCTAGATCCCTTACACAGCCAATCTCTCTCTCTCTCTCTCTCTTATTTGCACACTTGTACAAATGAGGCAGATCCTTTACATATGTTACCAAGATGAAAATGGGAGTCTGCAGAGAGCTGATTGGCCCACATACGGGAGATCCCTTTCACACCCAACTCATCTCGTTCTATCAAATTTTATGTTGAAGCTCTATTGTTATTGATCCTACTATAGCACTCGGTAGCCTATTCCACATATCTACAACTCTTATACCAAGCGAATAGAGGCAGATCCCTTACACAGCCAATCTCTTCTCTCTCGCTCTTGTTTGTTTGCACACCGGTACAAATGAGGCAGATCCCTTACACATGCAACCAAGATGAAAATGGGAGTCTGCAGAGCCAAGTGGCCCACATAAGGCAGATCCCTTTCACACCCAACCCATCTCATAAACGTTACCTGTTATTTACACTACTTACTATACACCCATGTTATCATATACCTGCAACCAAAACACAATTGTAAGAAATAGGAACATAAGAAAATGGGAGTCTGTAGAGAGCCAACTGGCCCACACAAGACAGATCCTTTTCACACCCAACCCATCTCATAAAAACTGTCTCTCATTTATCTCTGTCTTCCTTACATTTATGACATCCTAGTCTCTGTCTCTCTCACAAATGAGAACATAAGAAAACCGGAGTTTGCAAAGAGCCGATTGGCCCACACATGTCAGATCCCTTTCACACCCAATCCCTCCCGCGCTCTCTCTCTCTCTCTCATATTTATCGCTATCTTCCTTACGTTTACGACATCCTATTCTCTATATTCTCTATATTCTCTCCTATTCTCTCTCTCCCTCACAAATGAGAACATAAACAAAATAAGGAAACGGGAGTCTGCAGAGAGCCAATTGACCTACACATGGCAGATCCCATTCACACCCAACCCCTCTCGTTCTATCTAATTTCAAGTTGAAGCTCTATTGTTCTTGATCCCATTATAGCACTCGGTAGCCTATTCCACATATCTACAACTCTGTTACTAAACAAATAGAGGCAGATCCCTTATACAGCCAATCTCTCCCTCTCTCGCTCATGTTTGTTTGCACAATCTGTGCAAAGTTTCTCCAAAGTTTCTCCATGCCCGATAAGTTAAATTATCTTTTGATATCTGTGACACAGCTTTTGTATCCAACACAATACCCTGCTTGCAAAACCGCTCGAACCCCGGACAACGTTGCTTGCAACTTTAATTATTATTATTAATATTATTATTATTATTATTAAAGTAAAAAGGCCATCCACCAACCACCCTTTTACCAGCTCGCCTCGCCAGCTGAGTTTGACAGATCTGGCCGAGAACATCAACACGACACACCTCACCGGCCGGCCAATCAGAGGCCTCCATTTTCGGAGCGCACGGCTAAACATACCACCTCACCTTTAAATTCGCTCTCGTTCTCTTCCCAGACATTTTCCTCTGGTTTCAATAGGTCTACTACCTCAGTGCCAGCTCTATACTCCCATAAGCCACTAAAAAACATTTGCAACCAGCTTTCAGGAACTTATTACGAAGAGAAAAGAGTGGAGGTGGGGAGAGCGAGTATTCAAAGCGAGCGGGCGGCCGCGCGACCAACTCATCCAATCACAGCACCGGAGAGAGGAAGGCGGGACTATAAAGGAAGGGTGGGGCAGGTTACAGGGGTCATTCACCCCTCGGAACTCACTGGGCGAGCTTCTTTCAACCCACTTCCCCTCTCTCGCTTGGGCACAAAAGGGAACTTGGAGCCAACTATTCCAGCTACCCTGCCCCCAATATATGTTCCAGTAAAGACCACTCCTGGACTAGCCTCGCTCTCTCCCACTAGGTGGATACACCTTCAGTATCCGGCCGCCAGTCGTCACATCGCTAGCTTACACACTCACAGCTAAGTGATTCAAGAGGGATGACAAATAGTGGACGGGAGCGAGAACTTCCAGAAGAGCTATTGGCCAGCTCTGTGGTGGTAAGACAGTTCCAGCACACACACTTAATAACAGACAATATATATTTTTAAAGGACCCATATTGGGCCCGAACCAGACTTAAAGAAAGAGAGAGAAAGTGCTTGACTAACCTAGTGGTTCCTTAAATATTTGATGTGTCCTTATAGGACAGACTAAAGAGAAAAGATCCTAGACTTATATATAAATAAATTTATGATGTGTTGAGAGGGAAATAGTTATTCTTGTTAGATAAGGCTCCATGCCGATTTCTTATAGCTCGTATAGGATCTGCTAGGACAGCACATAAATATTAAGAGTAAAGTAAAAGGGAATAATTCTTGAAGATAGACACGCAACTATAAGACTCAGGGGAACAAATAATAGTTGCCATTAGACCAGCTTTAGTTTGAGAAATAGGTAGGAGGGACACTAGTCCGTATGATCAACGAAATCTTTGTTTATAAAGGAAACATTATCTGTTATCATAGTTAAAGGAATATTCGATCTGTGTTAAGCGTTGCGGGCGTCAAGTACAGGATAATATTGTAATCATAAGAATCTATGTAAAGGATTAAAGCAGAGAATCTTTTCCGTGTAGAGGTTTTGAGGTACTGTTTACCAAGATTAAGAATTATTATTCATTAAGTGATTTATATGAATATAACTTGTTTGTAATAGGATTACGTGAACGCATAATTTGAGGGTGTTCTCGATCAGGGTGATCAAGGTGAATTGTGGAAACACCCTGTTCTTTTGAGTAACTGTGTTGTACAAACCAAGAATGTATTAGAGAGGGAAATCTAGATAACTTGTAATAACGACCGGTTCATTTGGAGGAATATATTGTATAATCAAAGAGTGTTGAGATACCATTTGTAATGACGTCCTTGTCCTATGAGTCAATGTAATGTATAGGAAGTATTAGTTAAGAGATTATATTATGTAGTAACGCATTGGTCTCTGGAGTAGACGAAATAGGCCCGGTAGAGGTGTATCATTCTTAAGGTTAGATAAAGAATATCACTTTTGTTTAGATAGGTGAATAACGGAATGATTTATTAGTGCCCTGGTCTCTACAGTAGACACAGCAGGGCTCGGTAAAAAACATATTAATTTAGAAACTAATAACGTTCCTTTGGATCAAAGCCGACTTGAGTCAATACCTGAATAACGGAAATTCAACTAGGGAGTACCGGGAGCTCTAGGGTTTCAAAGTACAACCTATCATGGATCGACGTAATATTCAATCCGTGTCTTGAACTCATCTCGGCCCGAACAGAGAAACAGTTATTAGAGTAGTTAGTAAGTTTGTTAAATAAAGTATACGAACTTCTAAATGACTCGATTTATCCCCCACTTCAGTAGTATATTCGAGATAAGAAAATAAGTACTACAATTATTATTATTATTATTATCAGCACATGGCCCCGGGAGTACGTGGTGGTTTTGGGCCTGTGTCACCTGGTGGGGTTGGTGGTGGCCCTGCTGTTGTCCTTCACCACGGGGAGGAGGATCGTAGCAGGGGTAACTCCTCTACTGGCATCCATACTACTACTCGTCAACATCTCGCTCGTCCAAGGTTAGCTACTCTACTTCTACCCTCTACTCTCTACCATCTCAGTATATCACGCTACACTTATACATGCTCTTAGGAGACGATTCAGTAGACCAAGGCTCATTCTTTCATTTTATTCTGGCTCATATTAGATGATTTTATTAAGATTAGTAAAGGTCTGTGAGGGTGTTAGGGTTGATCCTTTTGATTCCTCTACGACCCTTCTCAGTTGTATAAAATCGTCAAATGACAGCCACAATAGATTAAGAAACGCGCCATATTATATTATTCTCCAGCATTTTCCCATCCATTCGTACATTTAGATTCACCCTTCGAGCATCTCTATTACACACCATCACTTTACTTTTATTGACATTCACCCTCGCCTTCCTCCTCCCACATACCTTACCAAACTCTTGTACTACTCGCGGCAGCTTCTCCTCAGAACCCACCACCAGTGCTGTGTCATCAGCAAAACAGCAACTGATTCAACTCCCAATCATCACCATTCTTTCCTACTAAACCTAATCCTCTACCCATAGATCTCCTTTTTACCTCCCTCACTACACCATCCATATACAGTATACATAAAACAACCACGGTGACATTACACAAACCTATCGCAGACCTACATTTACCGCAAGCCATTCACTCAACTCATTCCCTACTCGAACACACGCTCTGCTCTCTTCATAAAAAACTCTTGACTGCTCTTAACCCCTACTGTACCGGAGGATACAGTAATATAAGTCCCCCCCAGTCCCAAGCAATGTGGCCAAAATGGCAAGATAGAATAACCTTCCACCTCAAGAGATGAAGGAAGACTGGTTCTCCCACCCTTCAGTGGGTTTTATAAAAGCTGAGAAGTGTTGCCATATCGAGAGCAGTGCTCAAACGGTCGTGGTACCAGGTACAGCCTGATACAGGCAGTTACAAGGAAAGTACATTACTGACGGCTTCTAGCCATCGCTGGGACTGGGGAGCGACTTATCTACTGATGGCTAGTAGCCGTCGCTGGGATTGGACGGGTTAACAAATTTCCTCCAATTTCGTAAATCCTTAGCGCCTTCCACATCGCTTCTTTATCCACACGATCGTACGCTTTTTCCAAATCCATAGATGCCCATAATAACTCCTTACTTTTCTCTATATACTTCTCGAATAGCTGTCTTACTGCAAAAATCTAATCCACACACTCTCTTCCCCTCTTAAAACTGCACTGTTCTTCTCCTATTATACCTTCTATACCCTTTACTACCCTCTCTATCAACACACAGCCATACAACTTACCAACAACTGATAGTAAACTAATACCTCTATAACTTGAACACTCCGGCCTGTCTCCCTTCCGCTTGTACAAAGTCACTATACCTGCACTCCTCCAATCTAATAATACCATTGGCACAACAAATCAAACATTGAATAGTCTCACCAGCCAATCTATTATAACATCTCCACCCTTTTTAATGCACTCCACAGCAATACCATCCATACCTATTGCTTTACCTGCTCTCATTTGTCTCACTGTTTCTTTCACCTCATTCTTCTCAATCCTTTCATTAATTCCCTGCCACCTAGGTAGCCTGGGTAACCCACCTCCATCAACCGCTGCTTCAATCACTGCCTCCCTTCCGTCTCTTATATTTAACAATGATTATTAATACTCAACATATCTTTTCCTCACTTGCACACCTACTAATAACTCTCCATTTGCATCATTCATCGACTCTTACCTCTTTTGTTCTCCTTTCCTTACACTATTTATCGTTCCAGAACATCTTACGTTCCTCAAAATGCTCACTCAGTCTTTGACCTCACCTTTCATTTGCACTTTTCTTCGCTTCTCTAATCTTCCGTTTCGCTTCCCTTAATTTCTCCTTGTACCTTTCCCATACCTCAACACTTCCATCCTGTAAAACTCTCTCAAATCACTGTCTCTTCTCCTCAACTGCCTTTCTCACCATATCATTCCACCACTCACTTCCCTTCCTGATACCTCTGCCACCTTTGTTTTTGTTTTGTTTTCTATATGATTGAGGGAGACAAAAGGCAGAACTGCATATAGCGAGAGCCTCCCCCAGAATTGAAAGAGTGACAGGGCCAAAATCAAGGAACATTTGAGCCAAAATGCCTGGACACACAGAGTTTGAAGCAATGTAAGGCATAGGAAGAGGGAAGACTGATTCTGGGAGAGAGTTCCAGAGCTCAGCTGTTGAATTGAAGAAAGATTGAGAATAACGGTTCACTCTTGGGTTGGAGAGTTGCACAGAGTAGGGGTGGGATTGTGTTGCAAGACGGGTGCTATGTGCTCTACGAAGAGGGGGTGGTATACACTGAGAGAGCTCTGAGGAACACTGATTATTGTGATAGTGGTAAAATAGTGAGAGAGATGCAACATTGCGGCGAAGAGAGAGAGACTGCATGCAGAGAATTGGTGAATGGATGTCAGTTAATGATACAAAAGGCTTTCCTTTCTACTTTGTCTAGAAGTCCTGTGTGAGAGGACCCTTCCCACACGTGTGAACAATACTCTATACATGGGCGCGCTGTGCCCCTGTGCACAGCAAGAAGCTGCGCAGAGGTAAAGAACCGCCAGAGGCGGTTGAGCACACCCAGCTTCTGGGAAGCTGTTTTAGCAAGAGTGGTAATATGATCTTCCCAAGAGAGAGCAGAAGAAAAAGAGACACCAAGAATATTAAGAGAAGATTAAGGGTTAATTTGTATGTTGTTGAAGAGTAAGTCATAGTTTCTGGAAGGGGGTGACGAGTAGATAAATGGAGAAATTAAGTTTTGGAAGAATTAAAAGTAACAAAGTATTCTCTGCCCCAGTTAGATAGTAGAGAGATCAGAAGATAGGTGTTTTATGGCCTCCTTATGTGAGTTTTGGAATTCCTGCTGTGAATGATTTTGTGGAAGTCTAGTAGATTAGAGTACTGTAGAGTCGTCAGCATATGAGTGAATGGGTGAAGTTGATAAGGTCGTTAATGAATAATAGGAAGATAATTGGAGATAGGACAGAACCCTGAGGAACACCGGAGTTGATAGGTTGAGGAAGTGAACGGTGGCCGTCCACATCCGCAGCTATGGAACGGCCAGAAAGGAAATTAGAGACAAATGACCAAGAGTTAGTAAGATAAGAAAGAAGATCACCAGTAGAGCGGCCTTTAAGGAAGCCATACTGGCAGTTTGACAGTAGGTTATGGAAAGATAAGTGTTTAAGAAATGTTGAGGTAAGAATAGTTTCAAAAACTTTAGAGATACATGAAATGAGAGCAGTTGGACGAAGTACATCCTTGGAAGAGATTATGATGTTAGGCACTTGCTTTCACTCCTTCCTTAAACTGTTGCCATCCATCCTCTAGTTTTCTCTCTTCCAACTCTCTCACTTCCATCCATTTCTTATTTAGCCTCTCCTGGTACTCCTTCTCTTATGTACTTTTCTCTAACTTACTCACTTTTATTACCTCTCTTACTTCTCGCTTGTCTCGTATTCTCCTGTAACTCCTCACTCTCAGCTTTCCCTCCACAAGAAAATGATCAGAGATACCCTCCGCCTCACCTCTCAGCACATTCACATCCAGCAGGCTACACAATCTTTCCCTTGACACCAACATATAATCCTTTAACACCCTCTCTACAAGCTCTCCCCTCACAAGTCTATGCCATGTATACTTGAGTATACAACTCTTTTTGAAGAACATATATTACCTACACTCATTATACACTCTCCACGTATATCAATCATTCTTTCTCCACTCTCATTTACACCATCCACACCAAAACTACCTATCACTCCCTCAACAGATGCATTGCCTACCCTAATATTTAGGTCCCTTAAAACGACAACATTTTCATTTTCCTCAAACCCTTGTAGACAATCCCTCATATCTCCCCCCCCAAAAAAACTCCACCTCCTCTATCGCCCTTTCACTTCTTGGCCCATATGCACTCATAAATACCCTTCTTTCACCCTTAAACCACATTCACACCCACATTAGCCTTGATGACACCTCTCTCCACTATTCTATAAACTCTCTTAGCTCCTCCTTCACAATAATAGCTATGTCCTCTTTTGCTCTGACTCTGTCATCTACTCCAGACGTTCTACCTTTCACATTTCCAAAATCCACTTCACCCTCTCCCCTCATCTTTGTTTCACTCAGCGCAAGCACGTCATACTTTTTCTTTCAAATAACCTGCCAATGTCCTCTCCCTTCTCATTCATTCCACATCCACGCACATTTAAAGCTCTTATTCTTAGGGTCCTGGACCACGGATGCATTCCCTCGCTCCTATCTCTGTTTATTTAGTAGGGAATTTGTTCAAGAGGAGGAGGATTCCTAGCCCCCCGTTCCAAGCCCCTTTCAGCCGTCTTTTACGCCTCGCAGCAAAATGCGGTGGTGGAAAAAAAAATCCCCTCCACCACAGAGGCAAGTTGCACCAGATAGAGGCGGATGCTGGGGTCGACGCATACCTACATCATTTGAAATGTAGAAATGTAAACAGAGACAAAGATATACACCACTGAAAAATATTATGCCTAACATTTGAAGAGGGACACCGTATTGATAATATTTTGCTGTAGGCATTTTTCTAATTAGTTATGTGAATATGCATATTTTACTTGTTTCTAATATAGAATTTCTCAAATTATTCTAAAATTAGTTTGTCAACATAGCTGAAGTGTATTTTAATATGAATTTCGCGTCATACAGATGTTCTCCCCCAGTTGAATACAATCTCCCAGCAGTGACTAACATGATATCTTCACTTTCCTCACACTTACAAACACACACACTCACGCACACACACACACACAACACTATTACTATCCTCGCAAACACACACACACACACACACACACACACACACACACACACACACATACTGTATATACTTTACACACACCATCTCTCTCCACACAAACACACAAATGCTTGACACACTTACACACAACACTATTATTATCCTCGCAAACAAACACACACACACACATAAACACACACACACACACACACACACACACAAACACACACATACTGTATATACTTTACACACACCATCTCTCTCCACACAAACACATAAATACTTGACACACACACACACACACAACAGATGACGGTTGGGTCAGATGGTCGGTGGTTCTGATCACATACGTTCTCACCACCATAACTTGTGAGGTAAGAACTAATCATTGGTTCATAAAACTTTGTGCATAAACTACCATATTCCTAAGCATGTGGGAATGCTTATCATATAATATGTTTAACGCAATTTGTGCTCTGGAATTGCGGCACAGGATTGGTGGAGGGCGGATTGGAATATGGGTAAAGGGGCTTTTACAAATTCAAGAGTGTAAAGCCACATATCACCGAACAAACATATGGGATGTATTCGGCAAGACATTCTGCAACCTGCGGCAACATGCGTACGAAGGTCCTAGAAGGTCGGCAGTAGTAGGTTGGATGTGTGTACATTCTAGTCGGGGCCCAAACAAGTTCAACAGGCTCAACTTTTGAGGCCGTATACGATGCATGCGGATTGTGATCTGCAATATGCGGTTTAACCCATTGAGGACCAGCGACGCACGTTATGCGTCGGCAATGTATGGAACGCTGAAGCCCAGCGCCGCATAGGGTGCGTCGCGGTTAATTACTCCGGTCCTATGGCACCTAGAGGGCTCAGATTTGTATGGGAACTGCATAAGTGTCCCATGCAACAATGCCGATGGTTTAAAATCCTCAAAGTCCAACCACGTGCGCATGAGCGCGCAAAAACGTGTTTTTGTATGTTTTTGCCTACCCATTTCCCCTCTTGTAATTCCGACTTTCGAGCGCCCCGTAGGACCCCTTAATGACCTAGGGTATCAGTTTTTTTTTGTTTTTCCTTCATTTCTAATCAATTCCTGGTGTTTTTTGGAGAACATTTTTTTTTACAACCTGCTGGTCCTGGGGTGTACATTTATTATTAATTAGCTGGTGCTCAGTGGGTTAAGGTCTGATTCATCAGATACATGCTGATTAATTCGGAAGTCGGTTTCGAACATGGTGCTTCATTAGGGGACAGTCTGTCCAAGTCTGCCCCCCTCGGACCAAATAGAGGTTAACATTGTGACTGCCATTGTGAGTAGGTTTGAAAGGCTCATTGACGCCAACAATACCACAATATAAACATATACACACATGTATCCTACTGTAAAATGTTCACCTCTTCCAACTGACTATATGTTACATTTTCTAATATAATAGATTTAAATATATATAACTAACCTGTTAATTATAGTCCCCAACCTCTCATAACTCGGAAACCACTTCAGTAATGCAGTTGTTATGTCTACCATTTGGGAAGAGTCACCCAGGTAAAAGGTGCGGACACATATACAGCCCATTTGTTTTGGTCCTTTTTGAGTCATGAAAAGATATGGGTTATGATGTTGTCCTAATTATAATGAACAGGTTATAGTTGATATGCCAACACCATTATGAGGTCCTGGATAGATCAACATATATGATACACTCGTAATATAGTCTCCAGCAAACCTTAACCCCTTCAACCCCATGACGTCTTTTTACCTTTGATTCTGGCTAAAGTTTGACGATGTTATGCAGTTTAAGAATTACCTATGCTACGAAGAGGGGTTATTAAGATCTTATTTACCCATCTGAGTCGTAGAGGTTGATTATAAACTAAAGAAAATCGTCTAATGGTAACCAGAAAAGGATGACATTTACGTCGTGATGATGGTGAAGGGCTTAAAATGGCATTTTGAAATATAATCTCTACAAACTAATTTATAAGACCAAAATACCGACTTTTGCATGAATAACTAAATGTTTTGCTTATTTTTATGGCCATTAGACCAGTTCATATGTTTATATAAACATGAGGGAAGGGCATTTTGTATACCGCACCATGGCGAACGAAACCTTAAGGTAGAAACAGCCTTTCTTTCTTGCCCAGAAATATTATAATGGAATTTTTGTTTTAGTGACATAGGTTGATTTTGTAAAAAGTTAATAGCCACATCTAGATGGTTATTCCTCCCTTGATTTGGCTCCCAGGATGATTTTGGGGCAACAGATTCTACAGATTCTTGTTCATGAAAAAATTATCTTAGGCGTAATTGGCGACAAAATGTGTCCACATCTTGTGTGGTTTCTTGTGCCTTGTTGGGAATAGGAGTAGGGCAAAATTGAAATCCCTTTGAAAGTATGGATATTTCCTCATTGGTAAGTACATGGGAAGATAGGTTTACTATTTTTGTTTTTAATGCGGATTTTTCCTCCAATTGTGGTTCTTCCGGGAAAAAAATTGTTGGTGGTATGTGTCATAGTTGGGTCTGAAGTTGTTGCTTGAAGAATTGTTTTGTTCCACATATTTTGAAAGCATATTACTAATTTAACTCAAATCTATGTTGCTACTTTGAGGTCTAGGCGTTCTGTTAGTATGTGGATAATTCTGCCTAGGGTCATGAGATTGGTTAGTTCTGGGAAAATTCCGGCGATATTGAGAATGCTATGTCCTGCGGAATGTATGATTTTGACTGGTCTTGTCTTTGCGCATTGAATGTTCAGTTTGTACAGTTTCTTTTTCCTGAGAAAAATATTTCTTTTTGCTTTCCCAGATCTCCTCTGACTTTATTTTTTCTTTGCATATTGTTTGGAGAAACATTTCAGTTAATTTTTGTTTGATTTCTGGGGTAGGATTCTTATGAATGAGAGTGTTCATTTCAGTCTCGCATGCATCAATGATCGAGCTGTTCTTTACTTTTTCCTCCTCCAGCCTTTTAGTTGCCTCCAATGTGTTCATGCGCAAGGTTTGGGTTTCCAATTGGCCTGGGTATTTGTTTTCTCTAAATTTTGGTGGGATATATGGTGGCTCCTGGCTGAGAAAATCTTCGTATATGGTCTTAATGCCTTGACATCGTACAGTTTTGTAGTATGCCATTTTCCTTTTATTTATGATGGAAAACCAGGAAGGTCTTTCAGATTGAATGAAAGAATTTGCCTCGCTTTCAAAGTCCTTTGTTGTATCAGCCTTTTTGCTATACTTTGGATTCGAGGTACTGGTGCTTTTGCTTTCATGTGCTAGGCTTGATATTAATTGGTTCTGGTTATTACCGATTTCTTCAAGTTTATTAAAAACAAAAATCAGCCAGAACACAACATCCTGAGAGTCTACCTCAGGTACTTGCGATGCTATTTCAATGTCTTGATTATTCATTGTTAAGATATATTGTTCCTTGTACTACTTCATTGGTATAGAGATAACATGCAAACAAAAGGGGGGGGGGGGGTGCTGTAAGACAACCGCAAATAATAAATATGCTTTTAAAATAATGCCCTTTTACAAAGTGAAACACGATGACGAGAAAGTAAGATAAGAAAAAGAGTCATACTTCATAAGCAAATTTAACCCTGAACTAAACAGGGATATGTTCAGTTAATATTTACACAACTCGAACTTATAAAGATGGTTCGAAAGAAATGATACCATGTTTTCCTTTCGCCTTTCTCGATATTATATATTTACAAGTTCAAAGCTTCCCTCCACAACCAGACCCCATTACGACTCAAATCTAATAAGGCGATCCCATATAAGTAAACCATGAGACTTGTCCCGAAACAATTTGTTTATGTATAAAAATAAAATTAATGCCGAATCTGGACACTAGAAGGCAGCAACTACACTTTTGCCACTATAAAAGCAGGACATGTTACCACCGATCTCAGTCCTGCATTAGAAGCCACTGAGGATCCACGAAGTGGAGAAATGCATTTGGCAAAATTTTAATTAGTGGCAACATTCTTTTAATAATTATGACCACAGATTGGAGTTATCATTAAGGGACTTCATTCTAAAAACACTTTTTATAGCTTTCTTTTTATTCCTCTGTTTTAAAGCACTGACATCTTCGCAAGAAGTTTCTTTTAATTTATGTTCCTGGCAGACATTTTTAAGTTATTTTGTATTCCTATATTTGTATTGTAAGCACTGAAGTCTTCGCAAGAAGTTGCAATCTTGTTTAATGTTCCTGGCTCCTGCTTGCAGACACCAACCGTTTGGAGGGTCTGTATTTTAATAAGCACGCATTTTTATAATGTTTCAAACATTATAACAGTATTTTATGATAAAGTTTTATTTTTCTTTGCTACTAATATTGTTAGTCATATTTTGTTCTTCCATTGGTATTTGCGGTTGTCTTACTGCACCCCCCTTTTTTGTATATATACCGGTATATATATATTATTACTATTTTTTTTATTTTTTTCATGATTTAATTGACTTTTGGAATATGTGTTTATTATTAGTTTGTGGCATTATTTTTTAAATCCATCACATTATAAATGATTCACAGATTCCGTAGAAAACTAATAACATATACTGTATAATATACACTGTATACCAGTGTATGTTCATTAATAATATTATTTTTATTAATCTCACCACCACACCCCCAATGAAATTAATTAAAGTATATATGATCCACCGGGATTCGAACCCGGGTTAAGGGAGATAGCTAGATACAGATAGAAATAAATATAGTAGAGAGAAATATAATAAATAGAGAGAGAAAGCAGATGACAGGGAAATGATAATGAGAAATGTACACAGATAACTAGCGGTCTCTGTTTTCTAAAGGGTCACCGAGGTTACGATATTTTCGGTCCGTTTTTAAAGGGTTACCGCAGTTACGATGTTTTTGTATTTAGTTTTCCTGCATGTTTTGGTATATATATTCTTATAATTATATTCCTTGTACCTTAGTACAAGCACTAACGAACCAGCACCTTTTATACAGCAATTGGACACGATTCGGCGACGGTTGCAAAGGTATTCGGGACGTGAACCACATATGGTCGATAAAAATCATATTTAGTCGGTTTTCGGTCTTACATAGTCTTCATTATTCGGTTTCAGTTGGCTTCTGAAAATTATCGTTAAATTCAAATGTTCCTACATTCGGTTCATAGTCGGTGGAATGCCGATTATGGTCATATTTCAGGCGGTTCTCAGTTGGATGTATGCGGTTCTATTCTGTTGCATGCGTACGGAAATTGCAGGGCGGGGCTAATTTTTCAAAGACTATTGCTGAACACGGATTCGCCGATATGCGGGTTTACACTCTTGGATGTTGGATGTGTGAAAGCCCCTTAAGTTTGTGTTTCAATGTGTGAGTGGTTGAATGGCTACTTCTGTGTGCGTTCATTGTGTGTGTGCGTGTAATCCATCACTTAACATCCGTATACCCGACTTTATCTCACCAGTGTCCATACCCCACAGATTCTCTTCGTACAATACATGGAGCTGATCCCGACAGTGGTTCGTACTAGGGGCTCAACGCTGGTGGCCTTCTGCGGTTTACTAGGCGAGATGAGTGCTCCATTGGTCAAGGATGTTTTGGTAGGTAAGGGAAGGTTAGATTATATCAGGTTAGGTCAGATCAGATTAGGTTAGGGCAGGTAAGGTTAGGTTAGGTCAGATCAGGTCTTGTTAGGCCAGGTTAAACTAGGTCCAAAAGAATGGGGATCAGGACAAAAACATTTGGTGCACTTAATTTTATTGTGGAATTCTTATCTTTGGAGGGTGTAGATTAGGGTTTTGCCAGGCGCAGAGCTGGCATTCTTGAGCATTTGAGAACACAATTATAACATTAGATTATTCTTTATTCTTCCTTCACCCTTTAGTAAAATTACCAACATATTAGGGATATTATTGCTAAGGATTGTGCATGAGTATGTTTTTTATAATGATACCTGTTATATATGTTGCATTTACTCTCCGAAGAGTTACTTACTTAGTAAAAATAATAATAATAATAATAATAATAATAATAATAATAATAATAATAATAATAATAATAATAATTTTAATATCGATGGTACTTAATAAACCACAATTTTCTTGTAGAGAGTAGAAGAAAACTGGGAAATTTATTGGGTAAATTTGATATTAAAGCAATATTTATATATAGCTAAAACGCTCCTTAGAGGTCTATGCCCTGTTCAGCATAAGTAGGCCATGCACACCACACCACATGCACACCACACTTCCTCCTTCAAAATTATTTAAAAAATTATGAACACAGGCCCAGCCTCGGAGTCCCCAGGGGGGGGGGACCATAAATACCCCCACACATGCCCGACCTTCCCCTGACGACCCCTCTAAATGCTCTGGACCACGGCCTGTCACTCTTACTCACTCGCGGCCTTTCCTCTAATTTTCACTTTGTCGAACACCATCTCCCCTCCTCCAAACCTTATCTTCTTTTCATCACCGAAACCCAGGTATCTGAGACAACTTCCAGCAGCCCTTTTTCTGTATCCTACTTTCTCTATCCTAGTTTCAAAGCCAAAGGCGGATATTGTGCATACGTGCACAACAAACTCACTTGCTCTCGTGTTCCCGATTTCGACTCCTCTGAATTCTCAACTTTATGGCTCAAACTATCCTGTCATTCTCATACTAAATATTTCTGTGCTGTCTATCTTTCCCCTAACTCTACTGACTTTCCCAAATTCTTCGACTATCTAAACTCTAAAGTGGAACACATTATTTCCATCTCTCCCTTCTCTGAAATCTCCATCTTAGGAGATTTCAACGTTCACCACCGCCATTGGCTCTCCTCTCACTCTACTGACCAACCTAGTGAACAAGCCTACGTCTTTTCTATCATAAATTACCTAGAGCAGCTGGTCCAGCAACCCACCCGTATCCCGGATCGCTTCGGAGATCGGCCCAACATTCTTGACTTTTTTCTGACTTCTAACCCTTCTTATTATACTGTCAATCTTTTCTCTCCTTTGGGCTTCTCCGACCATAAACTTATCTCCGTCACCTGTCCTATCTCTTCAGTACGGCCATCCGATCCTCCCAGCCGGCGGCGCTTGTGGCACTTTGGCGCTGCCGACTGGGAGGCTCTCCGGCAGTACTTCTTTGATTTCCCATCGAATGACTTCCGTGGCCAAGGGCCCTCGGAGAGTGCTGAACGCATTACCGAGGTAATCCTCTCGGGCATGGAAGCGTACATTCCATTTTCT
The DNA here is from genome assembly GCA_032716605.1 of Paralithodes platypus. Lineage (NCBI taxonomy): Eukaryota > Metazoa > Arthropoda > Malacostraca > Decapoda > Lithodidae > Paralithodes > Paralithodes platypus. The sequence continues at coordinate 18,880,374 of CM064548.1, read as the reverse complement.
TTCTCTCAGTCTAATGCAAAAAAAATCTTGGTTTACTCACGCTTGTTCTACTGCTGTCCACAACAAGGAGGAAGCATTCAAATGGTACCGATGCCTTAAAACTCAATAATCTCATTCTTCCTATGGTTCTGCCTGGAATCAAGCCAAATCTGTTCTTCGACTTGCCAAGCACTCTTTCATCAATGTTAAATGCACTGAACCATCCAACTCCAGCTCTTCCCAAGCTTTCTAGCATCTAGCCAAAAACCTCTCCAACAACTTTTCTTCCTCGTCTTTCCCTCCCCTTTTCCAATCTGATGGCACAACCATCACTTCTTCCTCTGACAAAGCTGAACTCTTTGCTCAAACTTTTGCCAGAAACTCTACTTTGGATGATTCCGGTGCTATTCCTTCCTCTCCACCTCTCCTACTTATGCCTAATATCCTAATCTCTTCTAAAGGTGTACTTTTTACCCTCTCTGGGCTTAATACTAAAAAGGCGTAAGGTCCGGAGGGTGTTCCTCCTATTGTACTTAAAAACTGTGCTTCCGTGCTGACCCCCTGCCTAGGCAAACTCTTTCGTCTCTGTCTCTCCTCTAACGTCTTTCCTTCTTGCTGGAAGTTTGCTCTCATTCAACCTGTCCCAAAGAAGGGTGACCGCTCTCAACCCTCCAACTATCGTCCAATTGCTCTCATCTCTTGTACCTCTAAAGTTTTTGAAACTATTCTTGCTTCCAAATTTCTTAAGCATTTCTCTTCTCATAATCTGCTCTCAGATCGCCAGTATGGCTTCCTTAAGGGTCGCTCTACTGGTGATCTTCTTTCATATCTTACTAACTCTTGGTCATCCAACTTTCGGGACTTCGGTGAGACTTTTTCTGTTGCACTAGACATATTGAAGGCCTTCGATAGAGTCTGGTACAAATCTTTAATTTCCAAACTGCCCTCCTTCGGTTTCTGTCCCTCCATCTGTGCCAATTTCCTTTCCGGCCGTTCCATAGCTGCGGTTGTGGACGGCCATCGCTCATTTCCTCATGCTATCAACTCCGGGTTCTGTCCTATCTCCTAATCTCTTTCTAATTTTCATAAATGATCTTCTCAACTGTACATCCAGTCCCATCCATTCATATGCAGAGGACTCTACCTTACACCACTCAATTAATTTTCCAGAACGCCCCAGCCAGCAGTCCCTCAAAAGTAAACGTAATGAAGCCATAAAATACTTATCTTCTGATCTAGCTACTATTTCCAATTGGGGTAGAGAAAACTTTGTTGCATTATTTTAATGCTTCCAAAACTCAATTTATCCATCTTACTAACCGTCAGGAACCTCCAGAAGACTGTCACTTATTCTTCAACAACACAAAAATCAACCCCTCATCTTTTCTCAATGTTCTCGGTGTCTCTTTTTCTTCTGCTCTCACTTGGAAAGACCATATTACCAGTCTCGCTAAGGCAGCCTCCCAGAATCTGGGTGTGCACAACCGCCTCAAGGGGTTCTTTATCCCTGCGCAGCTTCTTGCTCTGTACAGGGGCACAGTGCGTCCTTGTATTGAGTATTGTTCATATGTGTGAGGAGGGTCCTCTCACACCGCACTCCTAGATATAGTAGAAAGAAAAGCCTTTCGTATCATTAACTCCCGTCCACTCACCAACTCTCTGCAATCTCTCTCTCTTCGTTACAATGTTGCATCTCTCTTGCTATTCTATCGCTACTACAATAATCAGTGTTTCTCGGAGTACGTAGTACCCGCCTTGCAACACAATCCCACCCCTACTCTATGCAACTCTCCAACCCAAGAGTGAAACGCTATTATCAGACTTTCTTCTATTCAACTGCTGAGCTCTGGAACTCTCTCCCAGAATCAGTCTTTCCCTCTTCCTATGACTTAAATTGCTTCAAACTCCGTGTGTCCAAGCATTTTAACTCGAACGTCCCTTGATTTCGGCCCTGTCACTCTTTAAAATCTGGGGGAGGCACTCGCTGCAGGCAGTTATGCCTTTTGTCTCCCACATTCACATAGAAAACAAAAACTTGACCAATAACCTCTATAACTAACAAACGACTGAAGTAATCGAGCAAATATTTCTACCATTTGGGAAGGGTCAGCCAGGGAATAAGTATGGAAATGTACAGCCAATTTGCTCTAGCCCTTTTTGAGTTACAGAGGTTAGGGTTCACGATTTATGGCCTACCTATTTGGAGCAGGGTATAGTACTTTTGCTCAAAGGTGAATACAGACTTTAGAACAAACAAACATACATTATGCAAACAGACTATTGTATACACAACCCATATAGCAATAACGTTGACCAAAATACCGGGGCTTTTACTTAGGTGTGAAAGAAAAAGAATAATCCAAAATTGCTACTGAATTCTCAAAATGTTCAATGATGGAAGCTCTACACCTACTCGAGCCTTAATCCCTTCTGTATAAGAGCCCTTGTATAATGAGCCCCTGTATAATGACCCTTCGGTCATAAGAGACAGACTCGTAAATCACTTAGAGGCAAATAACATACTTAAAGATAGTCAACACGGCTTTCGTAAAAAACGTTCCTGTTTAACAAACCTCTTAGACTTCTTCCACGATATCCTCAACCTCTACGATGAGAGTAAAGCAGTAGATATTATATACCTTGATTTTCAAAAGGCCTTTGACAAAGTTCCCCACAAACGTTTACTGCTAAAACTAAAAGCGCATGGAATACAAGACGGTGTGTTGAAATGGATAGAAAATTGGCTCAGCGACAGAAAGCAAAGAGTAGTCATAAACGGTAAGGCATCTAAATGGACCAATGTAAGTAGCGGGGTACCCCAGGGATCGGTACTAGGACCAATTATCTTTCTAATTTACATCAACGACATAGATGAGGGTCTCACCTGTACAATCTCAAAATTTGCTGACAATACAAAAATTGCAAATAGCGTACTCTCAAAAGAACAAGTTTACGATATGCAACACAATCTAGATAAATTGTCATGTTGGGCCCAAATTTGGCAAATGAGTTTCAATGCGGATAAATGTAAAGTACTACATATCGGATACCTAAATGAGAAAGCAAACTATTCGATGAATGGCACTCAGTTTAACCCGTCCAGCCCCGGCTAGTTTTGTAATGTTTGTTCACCAGAACCCGGCCGGTTTTCAAAAAATTGTTTTATTCCAGAAACAATAGCGAATGGGTTAGGAATGAAGGAAAAACCACGAAAAACCGCTCAAAAAGCTTAAAAAATGGTCCTACAGAGCCCCCGAAAACGTATTTTACAAGAGTAAAAATTTTAAGGCAATTACCCCAAAAAACAAGGTTATTGCACACTCACGCGCACGCAAGTGAACTTTGAGAGTTTTCAACCATCGGCACGGTTGCGTGGGATACGTACACAGTTCCCATACAAATCTGAGCCCTCTTGAGTGGCTACACCTGAGGTTACGGTCGGCGCAATTAGGGTGACGCGCCAGGCGCGTCTCTGGGGCTGTGCATTACATACATCGCCGACGTGCCAGGCGCGTCGCTGGGGCTGTACGGGTTAAGAATGTAAACAGAGAAACCGATCTGGGAGTAACAATATCGAGTAACCTAAAACCGAGTCAACAATGTTCAGAAGTTGTTAAGAAGGCAAACAAAATAATTGGGTTTATAGGCAGGTCATTTGAGCATAAATCCAAAGAAGTTATCCTAACCCTTTACAATTCCTTAGTCCGCCCTCTTCTGGAATACTGCGTTCAATCCTGGTGCCCTTATTACCAAAAAGATATAAACAAGCTAGAACGAGTTCAATGTAGAGTTACCAAAATGATACCTAGCCTAAAGAACAAACCATACGAAGAGCGTCTTAGAGAATTAAATCTATTTCCTTTAACCCAGCGCAGATTAAGAGGTGACTTAATTCAAGTGTTCAAAATCATCAAAGGCATCGACAATATGAACTGTAGTAAGTACTTCACTATCAACCAATCTAATTACACGCGGGGAAACGGTTGCAAAATTATTGGTAAATCTTTTAACTCACACGAATCTAAGAATTTCTTCTTCAATCGAGTTGTCAACTTGTGGAATGGGTTTCCCCGAGACGTTATAGACTGCAGCACCGTTGATTCATTTAAACTCCGCTTAGACAAATATCTCGCATCAAACCCGCGACTGACTGCGTTTGTAAATGAATAACTTTATTTTATCCCCCCCTCAGTTACTAACCCATCTGTCCCCTACTAACTTCCTAATCCTGCCACGGACATTAGTTCCAGGGCAGTAGTTCCCTTTCCAATGTTCCCTTACCCACTCTATACCACTGTTTGGACACTTGATCCTCAGTGTTTTTGAGGACAAGCAGCCTAGAAGGGTCACGAGATCTGTTGTTGCTTGATTTCCTTTATACTCCTTCCTTTGTACTCCTTTGTACCGGTGATGTCTTTCTTATTTTATTTTTGCTACTATTAATCGATTGTATTCAGTTTAGGAAGGACCTCTAGCAATTATAAGGCATCGAAGTGTGATCAATCAACATTTTTAACTGCCACAGATCCATCCTAGGGAGGGAAATACGTGGAAGCTGCTTATACTGCTGTTTGCAGATGATACAGTTCTGATGAGCGATACTGAATGGGAGTTGCAGGGTCTGGTAAATGAGTTTGGAACAGTGTGCGAAAAACGGAATTTGAAGGTAAATGCGGGGACGAGCAAGGCTATGGTCTTCGAAAGGGGTGAAGTCACAGACTGTGAGGTGAAGTTGAACGGTCAGGCTATGGAGATCGTCAGCTCCTTTAAGTATCTGGGCAGTGTGTTGAGTAAAGATGGGACTATGGATGAAAAAGTGCGGGAGAGGGTTGTAGGAATGCTGAAAGCAGTAACAAGAAATAGGGTGGTCAATATGGAAGTGAAGAAGTCCTTGCATGACAGTGTGGTAATGCCGACACTGACTTACGGAAGTGAAGCATGGACGTTTGAGAAGAGACTCAGACCAAGAGTGAGAGGGGTGGAAATGAGTTACTTGAGAAGTGCGTGCGGAGTTACATGGAGGGATAGACAGACGAATGAGGAAGTAAGAAGGAGGTGTGGTGGGGAGGTAGATGTGCTGGAAAGTGTGAAATGGAACACCTTGAGATGGTTCGGCCATATGGAACGTATGGGAAGTGAGAGAATGACTAAGAAGGTGTACGAGAGCGAGGTGGAAGGACAGAGAGGGAGAGGTAGACCGAAAGAGAGGTGGAGGGATGGAGTGAGGAAGTATATGGATGAAGGCGGTGCTGGTTGGGAGGAAGGGCGTCGACTGACTGGGGGCGGTTCGTTCGTGGCCACCCCTTCGGGGATCACGGCGTCAGGCAATAGATAGATAGATAGATAAATCCATCCTAAGCTGTATAAAATCGTCTAAATAGTGCTAGAATTAAATACAACAGACGTCTCTGGTACAGAAAGGGTTAAGAGATGAGGGATCTGCAGAAACTCCTATGCACTGAATATTTCCGATTTCAGTGAAAAAACATGTTCTTAGTACCTGAACTATTACCTGAGCTTACTGATAGTCCAGAGATTTTACAGCTTACATGACCTTATTGCTAGTACAGAATCCCTCCCACCATGAGCAAGAGCCGCCTCACCTCTTCGACACATCTTTTGTGCTAATAAAGAATAATATAGGTACAAAAATAATACTTGCGTTAATATACAGACCTCCAGCTCAATCAGTGCAACTGACCGAGAAATTTACGAACAAATTGCAGATGTAAGTAACTCACAAGATACCGTAATTTTTGGCGACTTTAATTTACCTGTGACCAAGTGGGGCGATACTCTTACTTCACACTCCGGACATGACTTGTATACGAACTTGCAAGAGAGTTCGCTTTATCAATTTGTTCGAACGCCGACCCGTGGTAATAACGTTCTTGACATTGTACTTGCAACAAAAGAAGAATTGATAGAGAATTTGAATGTTGGTGATGAATTCAGTAACAGCGACCATCGTACGATAACTTTCACTATAAAGTTTACTAGTAACGAACCAAATAGTAGCATCGAAAAAGTCCCTAATTTCAAGAAAGCAAACTTCCATAAACTTAGAGCTATGTTTAAAGAAACTGACTGGAGCTTTTTAATTAACAATAATGACATAAATACATCTTGGAAGTTATTCGAAACCACTTACCTCCAGGCCATAATAATAAGCCCAAATGGTGGAATAAAGATATTTCAAACTGCCTGCTTTCTAAAAAATTTGCTAATGATAGATTAAAATCCTCACAAAATGACGAAGAACGGGTGAAATTTGTAGAGCTACGACGCAAAGCCAAAAAGTTAATTAAGCAAAGTAAAAAGACCTTAGAGTTACATATTGCGAATCAAAGTAAAACAAACCCGAAAGAATTCTATAGTTATATCAGAAAGAAAAAAGTAGTTACTCCAACTGTTGGACCGTTAGTCGATGAAAAAGGAGAATACACCAAAGACGAAGTACAAATGAGTAATGCCCTCAATACCTTCTTTGCATCAGTTTTTACAACAGAAGACCTCAGTGATATCCCTACACCATCGCCGGTTCAGATTGATAATTCAGATGTTCTAAGCAATATCACCGTTACAGAGAGAGAAGTATTGAATTGTTTAGATAAACTCAAGGTAAATAAAACGCCAGGACCTGATACAATCTCGCCTAGAGTTCTAAAGGAAGCTAAGGATGAGCTCTCCAAACCACTGACATTACTATTCAATAAATCCTTGCAGTCTGGAACTATGCCTGATCAGTGGAAGCTAGCCAACGTAACACCGATATTCAAAAAAGGCAGCAAATCCCTACCCAGTAACTATCGTCCAATTAGCTTAACCTCAGTTGTATGTAAAATGCTAGAAACGGTCATACGAGACAGACTCGTAAATCACTTAGAGGAAAATAACATACTTAAAGATACTCAACACGGCTTTCGTAAAAAACGTTCCTGTTTAACAAACCTCTTAGACTTCTTCCACGATATCCTCAACCTCTACGATGAGAGTAAAGCTGTAGATATTATATACCTTGATTTTCAAAAGGCCTTTGACAAAGTTCCCCACAAACGTTTACTGCTAAAACTAAAAGCGCATGGAATACAAGACGGTGTGTTGAAATGGATAGAAAATTGGCTCAGCAACAGAAAGCAAAAGGGTAGTCATAAACGGTAAGGCATCTAAATGGACCAATGTAAGTAGCGGGGTACCCCAGGGATCGGTACTAGGACCAATTCTCTTTCTAATTTACATCAACGACATAGATGAGGGTCTCACCTGCACAATCTCAAAATTTGCTGACGATACAAAAATTGCAAATAGCGTACTCTCAAAAGAACAAGTTGACGATATGCAACACAATCTAGATAAATTGTCATGTTGGGCCCAAATTTGGCAAATGAGTTTCAATGCGGATAAATGTAAAGTACTACATGTCGGATACCTAAATGAGAAAGCAAACTATTCGATGAATGGCACTCAGCTTAAGAATGTAAACAGAGAAACTGATCTGGGAGTAACAATATCGAGTAACCTAAAACCGAGTCAACAATGTTCAGAAGTTGTTAAGAAGGCAAACAAAATAATTGGCTTTATAGGCAGGTCATTTGAGCATAAATCCAAAGAAGTTATCCTAACCCTTTACAATTCCTTAGTCCGCCCTCTTCTGGAATACTGCGTTCAATCCTGGTGCCCTTATTACCAAAAAGATATAAACAAGCTAGAACGAGTTCAACGTAGAGTTACCAAAATGATACCTAGCCTAAAGAACAAACCATACGAAGAGCGTCTTAGAGAATTAAATCTATTTCCTTTAACCCAGCGCAGATTAAGAGGCGACTTAATTCAAGTGTTCAAAATCATCAAAGGCATCGACAATATGAACTGTAGTAAGTACTTCACTATCGACCAATCTAATTACACGCGGGGAAACGGTTGCAAAATTATTGGTAAATCTTTTAACTCGCACGAATCTAAGAATTTCTTCTTCAATCGAGTTGTCAACTTGTGGAATGGGCTTCCCCGAGACGTTATAGACTGCAGCACCGTTGATTCATTTAAATTCCGCCTAGACAAATATCTCGCATCAAACCCGCGACTGACTGCGTTTGTAAATGAATAACTTTATCCTCCCCTCAGTTACTAACCCATATGTCCCCTACTAACTTCCTAGTCCTGCCACGTTAGTGGCAGGGCAGTAGTTCCCTTTCCAATGTTCCCTTACCCACTCTAAACCACTGTTTGGACACTTGATCCTCAGTGTTTTGGAGGACAAGCAGCCTAGAAGGGTCACTAGATATGTTGTTGCTTGATTTCCTTTGTACTCCTTTGTACTTTGTACACCTTACCTGATATTACAGCCAATTAAGGGGGCTCACCAAATATTCCTATTTTTCTCTGCGCTAATCCTCGCAGGTGATTGGTCAATACATATCTTACCACAATTATTATTATTATTATTATTATTATTATTATTATTAATATTATAATTGATTATTTTTATAGAGGGACGAGCCACACTGGGCCATAGATGTGTGGTACGCCCTCATAGCCCTGGCCACTGGACTGGCGACTCTGGCCCTCCCAGAAACCGCAAACCAGCCCTTGCCTGATACCATACAGGATGCTGAGGACAGGCAGACCAACATAGCCTGGGAGAAGAGGCATAGCAACAAGAATAAGAGTAAGGGGCCACATGATGCAAAGAACATGAAGAACATCGTCTGGGAGAAGATGTATAGCATGATGAGCAAGACTAGGGGTACACAGGATGCGAAGGACGTAGAAAGCATAGCCATCTGGGAGAAGCCATATAACCTGACATACAATACTATGGATTCACAAGGCACGGATGACAGAAAGAACAAGATACTCTGGGAGAAGAGGTACAACAAGAAGAACAAGAAGAGTACGGTACCTGGGCATAAACCTCCCACGCTTCACGACGGAGGGATGAAGAGCAGTCCGCAGAAACTACAAGGGCACCAGCGAAATTCGACTACTGAAATATTTGGCCTAGCTGCCCTGGTCAATTCCCGATGACACTTGCCTTGGCTTATGGTGTTATTTTCTTGATATTATTTAGTTATATTATCTATAGCTATAGAATAATGAAGGCCATGAATTATTGTTGTTGGTATTAAAAGTTATTGTTATATAACTCATGTTTTCTTCATTTTCAATTATTTCTTGTTCATGAAGTGTCACTTGAAATGGTGAGAAACTAGGCTGACAAATAGCTTACATATTTACATAGGTAAGAAAATGTTTATCACAGTATAATTTTGCTTTCATTTAGCAGCTTTATAATGTATATATGGTACCGTGTATCTCACTTTCTTTCTCTGTCTCTCTCTCTCTCTCTATATATATATATATATATATATATATATATATATATATATATATATATATATATATATATATATATATATACTTGACCAAGGCATGGAAGTCTGTGAACACGTCTCTGAATGTATTCTGAGGGAAAGCGTTGCCATTATCGACATGCAGTTTGGATTTATGTCAGGGCGTGGCACAACCAATGCCATCATTCATTCTTAGGCAACTGGAAGAGAGGTTCTTAGAAGAAAACATAGAGTTATACCTAGTTTTTTGTAAACCTGAAGAATGCCTTTGACATCATGCCAAGGGAAGTTATGCAGTGGTCCATGAGAAAACTTGGAGTAGAGGAATGGTTGGTGTGTGTGATAATGAGAATATATGAGGGGTCTCGGGCAGCAGTTTGAGTGAATGAGGGTTTGCACAAAGAGTTCTCAGTGAAAATCGTAGTCCACCAAAGTTCAGTGCTTAGCCCACTATTGTTTGTTTTCGTCCTGGAGGAACTGTCCTGGGACTTTAGAACAGGACTCCAAAGTTTAATAGATTGAGAGAGAATATGGCACACAAGGGTCGAAGAGTTAATATAGATAAAACAAAGGTCATTACCTGTGGAGCAGGGCTCAATTCAATAACTAAATTCAATGCTGTGTCTGTAGTGACTGGGTGCACACAAGATGTAGTGGGGTGATGGGTGCTTTGACAAGAAACACAGATTTTAAATGTGCAGTATGTAAGGGAGAACTTGTGTTGAATGACTCGCCAGATAGTATTGATTTAGGCAGTGTAACTCTGGAGTGCGTGAATAACATTTGCTACTTGGGTGATACAGTTTCTGCCGAATAAGGCACTGAGGCTGATTCCATTACTAGAGTCAGAAGCGGATAGGGGAAGTTTAAAGAGCTGTTACCTCTTTTGACCATGAGGGAACTCGCACTTAATCTTGAGGGAAAATGTTATGCTTCATGTGTTAGGAGTGCAATGACCTATGCCTCGGAGATATAGACGGTAAAAATGGAATTTATTAATAGAATGCAACGTAATGAAAAGAGAACGGTGATAATGATATACGAGGTTAAACTTAGGGATGGGGTATCAAGTGAGAAACTAAGAAGGCACATCGGCAATAGGAGTATCAGTGAAATGATAACCACGAGCAGAATTTATTGGTTAGGACACGTGGAGAGAATGGATGATCAGAATTGGGTGAAGAAATGCCAGACTGTGAATGTGGGGGGAGCTGTGCATACGGATAATCCTAGAAAGACGTGTTGTCAGGTACTTTGGAATGATCTCAAAATAAAGAACTTGACAACAGAGGCAGCCCAAAATAAGGTTTCCTGGAATGACGCCATTTAGGACATAAAACTGAAACCACATTCTCTGAGGACAATACAGTAATTAATCGTGTATGTATATATACAGGGTGTTTAAAAACTAGACCATCAAAACTAAAGGGCGTAATATACAGGGAACAAGAAGTAATAACAATTTAATAAGCAATGTCCTATTATATACCAATAATTAGATAGAGACATTATAACAAAACAAAAATTAATCCAAGCACATACCATGGACAAAAATAGGCGACAATTGTCCGAACACAGATCTATTACTTCCCAACTACCCCACATAACACACACAAATACACATACACACATCATCAAACTAGTATCAACACAAAAATAGGGAGTTATATCCCCCTCCATCCCCGGACAGACAGAGTCTTACAAGGAGATGCTCTATGATGTTTTCCTTTTATTGTGGGATTAGGAAGAGGGGAATGAAGGTCCATGAGGTTTTCATAGTGATGCAATATTATATTTGCATTATGTCATTCATCAATTGTTACAATTGTTTCCCAATGCTCTCCTTACACCCCTGCTTCTGCTACATTTATGTCTTCTATGTGTATGAAAGAGACAATAGGCAGGTTGCCTGTAATGACTGTCCTCCCCAAAGCCAAAAGAGTGACAGAGCCAAATTCAAGGGACGTTGGAGTCAAAATGCATGGACTCACAAAGCTTAGAGCAGCTTAAGTCAAAGGATGACAGAAAGATTGATTGAGGGAGAGAGTTCCAGAGTTCACTTGTTGAGTAGAAGAAAGACTGAGAAAATTTACCAATTCCTGGGTAGGAGAGCTGGACAGAATAGGAGTGGGAGTGTGTTGAAAGGCCGGTGCCTCGCACTTGCCGTAAGGGAGGGGTTATGCTCTGAGCGAGATCTCAAGAACACTGATTGTTGTAATAGCAATAGAAGAGTGAAAAAGAGGCAACATTGCGGCGTGTAGAATGAGACTGTAAGGAACTAGTAAGAGGAAGTGAGTTGATGAGGTGAAATACTTTAGACTCTACTCTTTTGAGAAGTGCGGTATGGGTGGAACCTCTGCACACATGCGAACAATACTCAATACAGGGTCGCACTGTGTCCCGATACAGAGCGAGAAGCTGTGCGGGGGTGTAGAATCCATGGAGACGGTTGAGCGCACCTAACTTTTGGGAAGCTGTTTTAGCAAAAGTGGTAACATGATCTTTCCAAGAAAGGTTGGATAAAAAAAGATACACCTAGAATATTGAGAGACGATGAAAGGTTGATTTGTGTATTGTTGAAGAATAATTGAAAGTCTTGAGGAGGATGGCGACAGGTAGATAAATGGAGGAATTGGGTCTTGGAGGCATTGTAAGTACACACAGGAATACAAATGAAGGCAAGCAACAACAGACCTAATGGTCCTTACTAGGCTGCTTGTACTGTATAATAAAAAAATAAAGAAAATAATAAAAACAAGATTGCCTCTGTCATAAAGATTTTCTCTGCCCCAATCTCATTGAGAGGTGTTTGATGTTGGGAGTGAAAATAATTAAGCCTTGTACAGCAATTACAGGAAAAGTACATTACTGACGGCTATAACCATCGCTGGGACTGTGGAGTGACTTGTCTATTGACGGCTATAGTCGTCGCTGGGACTGGAGGGGTTAATTAAATTATAATTGATAGATCAGAAGATAGGCGCTCTATGACCTTGACACTTGAATTTTGGAGTGTTTACATGCTGGGTTGTTGTGAAAAATGAATTGAATAGTGTAAGGTAGAGTCATCAGCATATGAGTGGATGGGAATAGAGGTACAGTTGAGGAGATCATTAATGAATATTAGAAAGAGATCTGGAGACAGGACAGAACCCTGAGGAACACCGGAGTTGATAGGTGGAGGAAGTGAGCGATGGCCGTCCACAACTGCAGCTATTGAGCGGTTTGAAAGGAAATTAGATAGAGGGATAGAAACTGAAGAGAGAAAGAGGCAGTTTGGAAATTAGAGATTTGTGTCAGACCATATCAAAGGCTTTCGATATGTCTAAAACAATAGAAAAAGTATCTCCGAAGTCCCGAAAGGAGGATGACCAAGAGTTAGTAAAATAAGCAAAAAGATCACCAGTATAGCGGCCCTTAAGGAAACCATACTAGCGATCTGAAAGTAGTCTATGGGAAGATAAATGCTTAAGAAATTTTGAATTAAGAATAGTTTCAAAATCTTTAGAGATGCAAGAAATGAGAGCAATTGGACAATAATAGTTGGAGGGTTGAAAGCGGTCACCCTTCTTTGGGACAAGTTGAATAAGAACAAACTTCCAGCATGAAGGAAAGATGTTAGAGGAGAGACAGAGACGAAAGAGTTTGCCTAGGCAGGGAGTCATCATGGAAGAACAGATTTTGAGTACAACAGGGGGAACACCATCCGGTCCGTACGCCTTCTTAGTGTTAACTCAGCAAGCGCGATAGGCCTCACGAAAGTATCTGCATAGCGTACGCGATAGGCCTCACGGAAGACAGGCCATGAAAATATACCCAAAAACGCCCACCAGGAACTCAAATGGAAGTAATATATGATTAAGTAGTATAATCACTCTCCAGTACCACCTTCCTCTCCCCTACCTACTTCTCCTTCCCCCTCTTTCTGCCCCAACTTCCCCTCTCCTCATTTATTGGCTATTATTCCTCTTATTTTCATCATTCCTCCCTTCCCCCGCACAAAATATGAGTCACACTCCCTCCTCCCCTGCACATGCACGGAAGAGAGCTGGAGGGCCAATGTGCCTCAAGCAGGCTCAGCAAGCAGACCTATGTCTCACGCTCTCTCTCGCTTCCATCCACCCCCTCCCGCCACAAATATACGTTTTTCACTAGATATTTGCTTTTTACACATATTTTCTGGTCTTTACTGTTCATATGTTCATCATATAAATAAAATAAATGCACATGGAGAAGAAATAATGCTATTGAAATGCTGGGTGTGAAGGGACTTTTTCTGTCCTGACAACTCCCCAGGCCCACTTAGGGTCAACCTTTCCTGGGGCCTGGCGTGGTGCTCGAACCTCTGAAGGGAGTTTAACCCTCCTAAAAACCCACAGGTTTTGAGATGCCTTGGGTGGGGTTCGAACCCTGGTTAGTGACCATGTACCCCATAGGTCAACCAGGCCCGCGCGCTAACCCACTGTACTACCACGGACGTACAAAAGTATAGTAACCTTAGTCCGATTTGTAAGAACCAGGTGATAGTCTCGTGGTGATTCACGTGATGAGTTTATTGGACTTCCCATCAACGACTATTTTACACTATACCAGACGTCAACTCGGGTAGTACATTATTGGGAGGTGATAGTCTCGTGGTGATTCACGTGATGAGTTTATTGGACTTCCCATCAACGACTATTTTACACTATACCAGACGTCAACTCGGGTAGTACATTATTGGGGTTGCGGGATATTTTCGAGGGCATTACAGCTATATATGGTAAATGTAAAAAATTCTGTCAGAATCAAAGTTTTTTTTCGCATATGCGTCACTTTTAAACACCTCAATTGCGCACACCTCGGGATAACCCCAGAGAGGGCCGAGAGTACATCCTTGGAAGAGATTATGATATTAAGCATAAGTAAGGGTTTCTCTGGAATCATCCAAGGTGAAATTTTTAGCAAAAGTTTGAGAGAAGAGTTCAATTTTGTCAGAGGAAGAGGTCACGTGACGGTGGTACCGTAAGAGTGCAAAAGAGGAGGAAGTGATGCTGTTGGAGAGGTTTTTGGCTAGATGCCAAAAAGCTTGGGAAGAGATAGAGTTGGAAAGTTCAGAACATTTATTATTAATGAAAGAGTTTTTAGCAATTAGAAGAACAGATTTGGCTTGATCCTGGGCAGAAACATAAAAAGTACGAGATTCTTGAGTTTGAAGGTGTTGGTACCATTTGAATACTAACTTCTCCTTATTGCGAACAGCAGTATTACAAGCATGAGTAAACCAAGATTTGTTTGCATTAGACTGAAAGAAAATGGAATGTATACCTCCATTACCTCGGTAATGCACTCAGCGTACTTCGAGGTTCCTGGGCCACGGAAGCAAAAACCATTCCATGGGAGTAGCCCAACGGAGAGAAAAGGTTTACAGCGTAAGTAGAAGGATTTGAAGTTAGAAATAAGACGAATATTGAACCGATCTCCAAGGTAGTCAGCCATATGAGTAGGGTGCTGAAGTAACTGCTCTAGGTCATTTAGGATAGAAAAGATGTACGCTGCTTCACCAGGTAGGTCAGTGAAATGAGAGGAGGCTCAGGGGAGCTATTGGCAGTGGTGAACATTGAAATAAACTAAGGTGGAGATTTCTGCCAAAGGGAGAGATGGGTAGAATGTGCTCCACTTTAGAAGCTAGATAGTCAAATACTTTTAGATAGTCAGTAGAATTAGGGGAGAGATGAACAGCGCAGACATATTTAGCTTGAGAGTGACAAGAAAGCCTTAGCCAGAGAGTTGAGAATTTAGAAGAATGAGAGTCGGTAACACGAAAGAAAGCAAGATTGTTGCGCACAAATACGCAACATCAACCTTTGGATTGAAACTGAGGATAAAGATAGATGCAATTTGTTCTTTAATTTTGGGTGTTATACAATATTATAAGTATACATATAAGTATACTGTCAAAAAAGTAGACCCATTTTAACTCCAACAAATATCGGCTGTCATTACCACCCTCCTCATTTTTGTTATTACTTTTTTGTTTAATGTACCGTCTTGAGCATTAGTAATGACTCACCCATTTGAAATTGAATCGAACCGAAACAAGACAACACAATTCTATACTATAAGTTGCTGTATAACATGGCCAAAAGATTCAAATGGGTGTTATTATATTTATGTTCACTAGTGTACGTCCTCTATGGAGAGCAGGATTGGCTGCTGAAATGATTTGGAATAAATCTTTGTCTGCCATTTTGTGTTGTCGTATTTATTAGTTTAGTTTTATTTGTTTGTTTAATACCGTAGTTTAACCAGACCACTGAGTTTCAGAACAAAATTCTCATAGGGCTGGCTGTATTCATTAGTAACTAGAATATTGTGATCAATATCAGTACTATTTGAAGGTAAGACAAAATACAATGTAAGAGAAGGATAGATATTTGCACAACAATATGTGATATAAAGAAAATTAAAATTGAAATCATACAGAATGTCTACAATAATTAAGTAATGAAGAGTGGAGCCCCTAAAGTAACAGAGATCAGCCAACCTCCACCATCTTGGTGTCACTGGTGATATGTTCTATTCTTTACACTCAAACTCATACCCATAATAAATATTAGGCAATACTGGTAAAACATGATAAATAGTTTGGTCTTTGGATATAAATTCTACATGCATACAAATATATTTAAGCCCATGGTTTGATCAGTGAGGCATAAACCTAGCGTCCAAAGAAAGGTTTAGCCACTACAGGACTTCTAATGAAGAGCACAAAGGTTATTTATGTGGGATGGCAAAAGTTTTGACTGCCAAGAACGAGAGGAAATGAAAACAACAGCGAATGACTAAAGGAATACTATGTTCTTTGTAAGTGAAAAATAGCAATTGCAATGCAAGAACACTAAATTTCAAATCCAAATAAACCATGTGAATGATTAGTAAAGAAAAGGAATGCAAATTAAATGAAGATTGTATGAGCAAATAAATCATAATAAAGGAAAAATAAACTAAGTAGGTATCATCGTACAGACAGGGTTAAAATAAGTAATGATGAATATATTTACTTTTGGTACTAACGAGTGATTGATTATAAATGGCTACAAGGGAAAACAAGGATCAAGAAACATATAGCTATCCTCAACTGGCTCTTTATTGAAGGCTAATTATTGCAAAAGGATGGACTTGAAGTAGATGAAGAGTTTCAACTTCTGATATTTGTGGGTAAAATACAAAGGCTTATTACTCCGCAATACACTTAACTCAGCTAGGAATTTAAGGCAAAATAGTTAGTACTCAACGTACTCAACAACATCTTGGCTGAGAGAAGTTAAACCTATTCTTGAGGGTTTAATTTTGTTATTCTGTTGTGTTTTCTTATTTGTATTCTCTCTCTCTCTCTCTCTCTCTCTCTCTCTCTCTCTCTCTCTCTCTCTCTCTCTCTCTCTCTCTCTCTCTCTCTCTCAATGATTGCTAGTTCCTTCCTACAACTTAATATATGTCTGGTTTGGGTGCTAATTGACAACTTATGTCTAAAGAAAGTTAAGATACTAATATTATATAGAATGAACTAATTGTATGTGATATTCAGAGTAGCTAATTAAATACAGAGACAGAACACATTGCTTGTTACTAAACTCCACTTAGTATCTTCTATTCACAAATCTTGACGATATCCATATTCTTCAATCCAAGAAAGGCAATCAAGAGAAGAACAACAACTACCTCTAATGAACTTAATACAATCGTCCAAAAGTAGCAGGATTATAATGAACAAATTCGGCATGATTTACTAAAAGGGTTAATTGGACCTACCCAAGTTGAATTCTTTAGCTTAGGAAGCAACTCTCGGTGTCCCAGAATGAAACACTAATTTTTATAAAATACTATATTTTATTGAAATTATTACCTAGTGGTCATCTTTAATTATTACCTAGTGGTCATCTTTAATTATTACCTAGTGGTCATCTTTAATTATTACCTAGTGGTCATCTTTAATTATTACCTAGTGGTCATCTTTAATTATTACCTAGTGGTCATCTTTAATTATTACCTAGTGGTCATCTTTAATTATTACCTAGTGGTCATCTTTAATTATTACCTAGTGGTCATCTTTAATTATTACCTAGTGGTCATCTTTAATTATTACCTAGTGGTCATCTTTAATTATTACCTAGTGGTCATCTTTAATTATTACCTAGTGGTCATCTTTAATTATTACCTAATGGTCATCTTTAATTATTACCTAGTGGTCATCTTTAATTGACGAGTCCATAAATCCGGATCCCCAACCTTGCATAACTCCAAAGCGACAAACAGTAAATATATGTTGACATTTACAGTTCATTTGCTTCAACCAACGCCGAGTTACAAGAGGCTAACATTGATTCACTACAACTAGGTCACCAAATGTTACCCTTAAGGGGAGGGTTTTAGTTTGTTTCCTACTCCTCCAGCAATCTAAAAATTGCACCCCCTTGACCCCCTTTCAAGATAAATTTGTACATTTTTCGGTAGAAAAATTTCCCGGCCAAAGGCCGGTTACTCTTAAATTACAGGCTCGCTATCGCTCGCCAGGATAAAATCGGCACCTAAATGGCACGAAAGGTCTTAAAATTGACAGAATGGGGCGTAAATTCTTAAAATCGCCAAACTATTGGGGCGAACGTCTTATAATCTCAAAAGCAATGGGGCTAGACATGAGGGAGAAAAGGGTCAAGAAAAAAGTCCCTCAAGTGGAAGTCTCCCCTTAACCTATGTAAGCCGGGGATGGCTGGATGAAATAGGTGGTACATTTCTACATTTATTCTCTGGCTGAGTCTTCCCAAATGCTAGACATATTTGATCGAATACTCATGTCCTGTTTGAGTTAAAGAGATTAGTGGTCAAGATGTCTGGCTTAAGGGGAGTGACGTGCTTTTTGTTATTTCTGTCCTTTTCTCTCTTTCTCTGGCTTGTATCCATTCGGCCCCATTTAGCCAACTATTTTAAGACGTTTATCCCCATCTAGGTGTCTATTTCTTCCTGGCGAGCGATAGCGAGTTAGTATTATATGAAGAAATCCGGCTTCGCCGGAGAAATTTTTCTATCGAAAAATGTACAAATTTAGCCTGCTGTCTAACAAAAATAAAAAATATGCTGGCTCGCTACCACTCACCAGTAAGAAATTGACACCTGGATGGGGATAAATGTCTTAAAACAGTAGGCTGAATGGGGCCAAATGGATACAAGCCAGAGAAAGATAGAAAAGGACAGAACA
Source organism: Paralithodes platypus (assembly GCA_032716605.1). Classification (NCBI taxonomy): domain Eukaryota; kingdom Metazoa; phylum Arthropoda; class Malacostraca; order Decapoda; family Lithodidae; genus Paralithodes; species Paralithodes platypus. The sequence goes on along the minus strand of CM064548.1, from coordinate 18,861,807 downwards.
AAAACAGGTCACCCCCCTTAACTATAATGAAGAGACAATAGTGATCATAATGTCTAGGCTAGTCATAATGCATTGACAATGGGTACAGCCGCGAGCATATAATATAGAAGGTTTCGCCATTTCGGTTTTGAAGCATCCACTGTGTAATAAAGCATTGTATTGTTTCGCTTGCATTCGATATCAAGTCAAATGAGTGCATCGCCAATTGACCACTTGCGAGTTTCGGGCTATAAGGAAGTTGGAGCCGTGAACATCGATATTATAGATAAATGTAATAATAAGGTGAATTTCTGATGGATAAAAAATATGATCGATTTGGATTTGGATTTATATATGTATTATAACCGCATTTTGGCTGATAATTCTGTTAAATATTGATTGGCCACAGCTCCAACTTCCTTATAGACCAAAACTCGCAAGTGGTCAATTATGCCCTGGACTGTACAACCAAGGTGTTTTGGTCATGTGTTGAGTTGGGCTGTGATAGGATGTGAGAGGAGGGTGGCGGCGGTGGGTCTCTGTTCAGGCTCTCTGTTCAACAAGGATCTCACCAACACCTTCAGATCTTCGCTACAGGACATCTCCAAATCTTCCTGATCAAAAAAAGTAAAATATAGTACAATAAATATATCAAACAAAAAATAATAACAATACGGAAACGACTAATGTTACTATCACTATACTACTACAACAACAACAACAACAACAACAACAACAACAACAACTACTACTACTACTACTAATAATAATAATAATAATAATAATAATAATAACAATAAAATTAATATTTATAATAATAATAATTGTGGGAGTATGAAAAGAAAGGGTGCAAATCATGCAAGATCTACCTGAATCAACCAATCAAGATTCAAAATACTGTGTTGCAAACCCTGAGTTCTGGTGCGAATATTGATCTTGATTCTTGTTTTAAGGGCTGTGAGGGCATGCCCTATTAACCCTGACACGGTGTTGTTGTTGTTGTTGTTGTTGCTGTTCCCCAAACTGCCTGGCCGAACAGCCCCAAGGCCCCGAGCAAGGCAAAGGCCATAGCCGAGTGCCCCCACAGAACCCTCCCTGCGGACCACAATAAAGCCTGGGTGACCGAAGCCACTCCATGGCGGGGAGCTGAGGAGGGCGCGGAAACGCCCGGGAAACCAAAGCCCCACCCAGGGCCCTGTGCCCCTCAGCAATTATAAAGAGAAAGTTGTGGGGCAAAGGAAAAATGTGACGCTTTGGCTTCCAATCTTGGTAGATTGGGAGGTCAATCCACGGAAAAGACTTGCCCACTTGAGATCTAGAAAATATGTAAGTAAAAGGAGCAGTCAGAGTAAGCTATGGGTATGGCAGAGATCGCTCAGTTCTCACTCTGATAGACCAGCCCATCACCACACCTGACACGGTGTTGGTCAAAGCCACAGCGGCGTCCCAGGAAGGAGGCTCAAACGTCAGGGACCCAAGAGGGGCTTCAGAAGGGCAACAACACTCCCAGGACGCGAGGATGGAAAGGAAGATGAAGTGATGAACGATGGCACCCGGCAGAAAGAAGAAGCGTGGTGAAGTGAAGAGGCGAGGACGGTGGGACCAGCACAAACCCCAGAAGCTGAAGGCGTTACTGGTACCAACGGGAAGGTGGGGCCCACCAAGGAACTCTGAAAAAAGACGAGGATTTGCCCATACCAGAGCCGACCACCGTGGGTGCTGCATCCCTCCAGCAGGCAAGCCACAGGTCACAGGTCCAGGGAAGCGCCGGCCCACACCAACCAGAATGGAATCAAGATGGCGCAGAGTGAAGCCAGCATAGTCGAATGATCAGATGATGACGAAGGCAGAACAGCATGGAAGAATGGGATGAGGCCGGGGGGAGAGGCCGCTGAACCACCGACCCGGCAGACAATCACCGGGGTCGACTGAAGTTCCCCCAAATAAAGCCGCAGATTGCGCCGGACACCGGGACGTCTGAACGCAACCGCGGAGCAGCAGCAACTCCGGTGCTGACATTAAGGTACCAGCTTTGGCCAGGCTGTTGTGACTGCACCTATGCTTCACACTGATCTGCAAACCTTCTCCACCAATCCGGCGGCGTGCACCTGCAAACTACCTTCGCCCTAAGCAATTCATCTCAAGATATTTTCATAACAGGCAACTTTCTCTCCACCAAACTTTGCATGGAGCTTCCCTGCTCGGCTAATGTTATGAAGAAAACAGTGTAAACACGGGTAATAATGCAAAGAGACAAGGATAAAAGGAAAACTGGCATACAGAAAATACCTGGGGACCGGCAGTTAATCAAGGCGTAGTACTGTACCAAGGCGAGTATCAAAGGCCGAGCCAACCAGCCCCAGCAAAGTCGGCTACCAGAGTAGTATCGAGAGCCACAGAAAAGGACCAGTTGACACTTCCCCGGTTCTTATACTTATAGGCCGTGGAAGCTGAAGGAATGGCAGCGTAGGCAGGCATCCAGGACCGGGGATTGCAGTACACCAGACACCTACCACTAAACCCCGAGCCTGTCTATTTATACAGAATCCCGAGCTTGTAGCCAGATATCATAGTGTTCCTGTGGCTTATGAATACCTGTCGGCAGTGCATGCATTCGCTGTAGCCTTCAATGGAGAGATGGGTGGAAGCATTACAATATTCACCAAAAATGAGCTGAATAGTTCCTAGTTTCCCTAAACCCCAAGCCGCAGCAGTTGCGAGATGAGTGGGAGACTTCAAGCAGAGCAACAGACTATATATTTTTTAGGATACTTTGGGTCTGCAATCATTCATTTAACAAAGATTTAAGAAACACCTTTTCAATAAAACTAAGGATATAATAGTCTCGCCTTTTAAAGAAAGATTAATTCAGACAATCATCATTGTGGCAACAACCAAAGCCAATTGCATCATAAGAAAATAATAACTCCTCTTTCACCCCAAGTTGGTCGGGTGAGGGAGAGTTTTTTGTTCACAGTGAAGGGCCACGCCCATATGTGAATGAAAACATCTGGGAATATAATTATGTTACTGACATATTTTGTCATTGTACTTAGTTGTGTGTTAGTAGGATACCACAGATGAAAAAAAGGGTTCAAACAACATATATTTCTGCTCATTAATAAGGGAGGTAGGAAGCTTGAAAATACTAATTACACAAATAGATAGCATAATGGGGGCGAAAATTGGCAAAAATGGTAAAAAAAAAGGGGGGGACTTGGGTTTGGTACAGAACCAAGCATGGTGTTTACGGATATCTACATATGAATCTCAAGTTGTGTGTGATGTCCTCAGAACGAAGAAATTGTGTATGTTGGCTACAGACTGTATACAAAATGTGTATATATACAGTATGTGTGTATATATATATATATATATATATATATATATATATATATATATATATATATATATATATATATACACTGTATATATATATATATATATATATATATATATATATATATATATATATATAATATATATATATATATATATATATAGAGAGAGAGAGAGAGAGAGAGATATAGATAATTATTTATTTATTTATTTTTTTAAATGTGTAACAAAATTCCACTCGTGAAGACTAAATTACTCTATTTATAAAAATAACGTTAAGAGATGAGTGAATAAAGTATGATTGATTTTGTTTGTGATTTCCAGTTATCTGAATACCAGATAAATGGTGTTCTACTGTACACCGACGGCAAACGACGGTTCCACAATGGTAATAAGGGTGCCTTGATGGCATTAGAAGGGTGACGACAGTGACACGCCAGAAACATGCAGGTGCCATGATAACACACAACAGTTTAATCACACACGACAATTTTATGCATGCTCGAAACTTTCGCCTCCTAGGCGACAGTGGAGACGTGGTGGGGACGCTGAGAGGAAGCCCCAGATTGCGGGCTAAATGTAGACAACCACGCCGCAGATATTACCACTTGTGGTAGGTTGGGGTGATGTCGTGAACACAATCGGCTAGATGTGAAGCTCCCTTTATATAAGTATGCGGTATAGGTTAAGATATATTGCATAGTCATATGTGAAGTGTAGGCAGGTTATCAAACTGTAAATTTTGATGTAAGCATTGCTCTCTTTTTGGGTGCAATAATATTTAGTTCATAGAGATTCAGACATTTTGCGCAGGTTTGTAAGAGTAGCTTAACCAGTGTTATTTTCTCATACATTTAGTTTGTGACAAGGTGTTTACGTTAAAATATGTCTATGCAGGAAGCAGTGTATTAATTAATGCTTACCTAGAAGCCTGGCGAAAAGAACTTAGGACTGTACTGCGACCTTCTTCTGTACTATTTAAATAACCTAGAGTTGGGAGTAACATCCGAAGTAAAATGCTGCACTAACTGCATAAAATTACTCATACCTTTCATAGTGTATTTCACGTAAGGAAAAGAGTTTTCCAGTTCCAAAACCCCATGAGGCTATAAGTTCTGACATTTTAAGTATAAGACGGAAGTCCTAATTTATGCGGGAAAGGATTGTGAATACAGATTTGTTTTTTGTTTTTTTACAATTGGCTGTCTATTATCCACTTAAAATTAAGTAATTATTATAAATTATTGTTTCAATAATGATAATGATAATATCGACATTAATAAACATTACAGAAATTCCCTCATTAGTACAGATATGCTAAATACACCTACCTCACAAAAGATGGGTAGCACATAATTATTAGCACTGGTCTTATAATATTGACCTCTCTCTCTCTCTCTCTCTCTCTCTCACCTGGTACCCGTGGAAGGTCTTTAGTGTCAACATCTCGTACAGGCAGCCTCCCAGGGACCACATATCAGCACTGGCGTCGTAGGGCTCACCACTATCCACCTCCGGGCTCTGGGGGGAGGAGGAGTCAACTACACCAATACCATATATAACGCTAAACATTGAACACCTAAGGTGGATGTGGCTGCTGTTTCTCCCTCATGTTTAGTCCCATTAGCTTTTAGATTATATGATGGTTATTCCATTTGCTTGGCAATTTTAAGACCTTTCACCCTATTTATTTGTCAATTTAAAGACCTTTCGTACCATTTAGGAGTCAATTTTTTCCTGGTGAGCGATAGCGAGTCTGTAATTCTAGGAGGGCCGGCCTTCAGCCGGGACATTTGTCTACCGAAACATTTACAAAATTATTTTGAAGGGGGGTCTAAGGGTTGATGTTTTAAGCTGTATGGAGGTCTAGCAAGGAAACTAAAAAATACATGAACAAATAAATAAATATACCCAAAAATAAGCACTACCCCCTTAAGTGTAACAAACATGATACACCTAATAAGTTCTTCAATAATTTACGTGTTCAAATTAGTACACATAAAGAATTGAAACTGTTATGCTGAACAAAACCAGTTCTGTGAATTCACTAAACGGGAAGAAACAAGATATTCAATACACAATACAAGAACAAGGCAATTCATATGCTCATAGATAATACAAGGATATTATTTATGCACATTGATTAAATATATGAGTCTCTAATGTAAATATCGAACACTAGTAAAATAGTTGGTACAATATTACAACAATTATAAGTATCAAGTACAGAGTAAGTATGGAATTATCTGTTCCTCCTTTTCCTCAGATTCTTCAAGAATGAAATACTACAATACATGTACAAATATTATGAATCTGTACAAGAGATATCAATAGAAATGGTCTTACTGGTTTACAGGAAATATAATAATTACTGGAGAGTGAAAAGTTTATCAAAAAGACTTAGTCTGCCCACGAACCTATACCAGTGAATATGAGGAGCTGGTTGTCTGTGGCATCCACGTATGGTGTTGTAAGAATAAATAGCGCAAAAATTACTAAAGGCAAATAGTGTGAAAACATGTTGTTGTGGTGCAAACTTAGTCCTGATATTAGATACTGTTCACTATATTGATCCTAGAAGAACCAACAATAATAACATATATTTAATAGGAGGAATCAAGGATAGGATGTGTGTTTTGTTTCCCCGAGTGGATTTGAGATTTGTATACAAAAGTGACTCAAAAAGACAAGAAGGGAATTACTCTATTTATTCGTTAGTGATTTTCTGTTGGTCGGGGGAGGACTCAGAGATTTTTTAGCTGATAAGGACGTACGTCTATTCTCACTGGCTGGAGTCTTGAAACTCTAGGGCGATGTGGAAGGTCTCGAACTGCTTCCTTTAAGAGTTGCCTGGTGTCCTGCAGTCTTCTTGGAAGGTCTCGAACTGCTTCCTTTAAGAGTGGTAGAAGTTTCTTGGGACTTTGAGTTTGCTGGCATAATGGAAGGTCTCAAACTATTTCATTTAAGTTGAGCAGCGTCGAGCCTACTACTTCTGGTTTTGAGCCTAGCTTGTGTCATGGCAGCATTGAGCTTAACTTTGTTAGCCTCAAGCTTAACTTGGGAGTTAGTAGCGTCGAGCCTACCTATACTAGCTCGAGCCTAATAGTTTGGGCAGCATCAAGCCTACCTCTTCTAGCTTCAACCCCAGCTTGTGTTTTGGCAGCATAGAGGCTACCACTATGATCATCGAGCCTCACTGGTGGTTTAGTAGCATCGAGCCTACCTTTACAAGCATCGAGCCTCACTGGTGTTTTGGTAGCGTCGAGCCTACCTATTCTTGCATCAAGCCTCACTGGTGTTTTGGTAGTGTCAAGCCTACCTTTACTAGCATAGAGCCTCACTGGTGTTTTGGTAGCGTCGAGCCTACCTTTTCTAGCATCGAGCCTCACTGGTGTTTTGGTAGCGTCAAGCCTACCTTTACTAGCATCGAGTCTCACTGGTGTTTTGGTAGCGTCGAGCCTACCTTTTCTAGCATCGAGCCTCACTGGTGTTTTGATAGCATCGAGCCTACCTTTTCTAGCATCGAGCCTCACTGGTGTTTTGGTAGCATCGAGTCTACCTTTTCTAGCATTGAGCCTCACTGGTGGTTTGGTATCGTCGAACCTACCTTTACTAGCATCGAGCCTAGTTAAGTTATTGGTAGCATTGAGCCTACCTTGATGGCAAGATATCGGATTGCTCCGAATATTTTTGATACTTTGGTCAAGGTGGCTAGGGTAGTGTTTCTTTTTGTTTCTATCCCTGCGTTGGTAGTGTTGAGGGTAAGAAGGGATTGTGTGTTGTGCTGACTTCTTGGAGGGTTGGTAGTAGTCGTCTCGCTGGTGGTGATTCAGGGGTGGGAGACGTTCCGAGCGAGAAGGGTGCGTTGATGCTGGTGTCAGTGGGGACTTATGTCTTTGTTGTTCAGGAACTTGGATAGTATAGGTGCTGGTTATTCTTACTTCATGCATATTACTTCCCTCTCCTATATTGAAGTCACGTCCCCGTGGCTGGAGGTCGTAATTCTTTTCAGTTTGAGTGAATGAAACGAGCTTGAGATGGCATAGAAAGTAGTACCAGTTTGTTGATCTTTCATCTGGCTTCCTTGCTGGATCTCGTATGATGACCAGGGATGATGGGTGAGCCTTGGAGTGTAGGACTTTTTGAAGGTAGTTAACTTCCTTCAGCCTCTTCTTTTGTCTTGTTGTTGAGATCCAGAATGCGTACCTTGGGAACATGGTGGTGGATATAGTGGTGGGTTGAATAGCAGAGATGCGTGGAGCGGTCATTGTCGCAGCTGTAGCTGGTATGCAAATGGTGACCTTTGACTCCAGGGCTGTCACCGTATGGGCCCTTGCGGACACTAAGATACTATCTGTTGTGTTTCATGAGGGCCTTGTGGATACGGCTGGTGTGTTTGTTGACCTCGCATTTCTACTTGCTGGAGCTGTGGTATTGGTCATAATGGTGGAGATAGAAGACTTCTGTGCTGGCCTGCTAGTAGGTTTTGCTGTAAGTGGTTTACATCTCGTTGGTGGGCATGGTAGGTGAACAGAACATGTGAATGTTGGCAAAACTGGTGAAGTTGATGGGCTAATATTCAACGTATTTGTTGCTGCTGAGGTTGTTAATGTTAATTTATTGATAGTGGGTGGCGTGGCGAATGTTGACAAAGGCGTTGGTAAGGCTGACTTGGGTTTAGCAGTAGTGGTGAGTGGCTTGGCTGGGCGGCTTTGTTGCTTGGAGAGTGCAGGTGTTGGTCTGGTAGATCGAGGTGGTGGCGTGAAAAGTCGTTGATGGGGAGCGTTGTTTGTACTGAGCGTTTGGTGTGACAAATCATTGAAGGGGAGGATTTGGCAGGTTTTGGAGGGTAATGGGGGAGGGTGGCATGATGGATGGTGAGGATGCTATAGCGGGGCTTGTTTAGGCGTTGACTATGGGAGAGCTGGATAGGATGAGTTTGAATGTTGGGGAGGATGGGATAGGATAAGGTTGGAGAAGTGAATATTTTTAAAGGGAAAGGTGACTCTATAGATAGGGGTAATTACAGAGAACTGAAAATGCTCGACCAAGTTATCAAGTGTCTGAGAGAGTATTTGAGGGTAAAATTAGGGATAGTGTGACCATAAATGAGATAAAGCTTGGTTTTATGCCAGGCAGCGCCACCACTGATGCTATTTCTAAAGTTAAACAGCTTCAGGAGAAGTACCTAGGGAATGATAGGGAACTCTATTATATATTTGTGGAGTTAGAGAAAACATTTTTGACAGGGTGCCCAGAGAGGTTTTGCAGTGGGCCCTGAGAATACTTGGCATGGAGGAGTGGTTGGTGCGAGTGGTAATGAAGATGTATGAGGGCTCCCGACCAGCAGTGAGGGTGAAAGAGGAGCAAAGGTATTAGTTCTTGGTTATTATTGCCGTGCACTAAGGTTCAGTCCCGAGACCACTCTTGTTTGTCCTGGCCTTGGAGACACTGTCAAGATAATTCAAGTCCGGTCTGCCTATGGAGCTGCTCTACGCAGATGACCTGGTGCTGATGGCTGACAGTGCGGCTGAAGCTGAGACAATGTTCCTAAGGTGGCAGGAGGGAGTGGCAGATAAGGATTAGGAGTGAATTTAGTAAAGGCCAGACAAAAGTCATGATCAGCGAAGGAGAATGAGGATTTGCGGTACAGAGTGATAGTTTCCCTTGTACTGGCCGTAAAAAGGGGGTTGGGTGTAATTCAATCTAGTGTTAGGCCTACACATGCCAGGGATGGGTGTAGAAGAAGTGAAGTGGTTAGAGGGACCCCTTGTTGCGGGGGCCGTTAACTTTGAATGTGCCATATGTATGAGTGTCTTGGCAGTACTGGAATCACCTGATAGCATAGAGTTTGGGGATGTGCACCTTCAATGTGTCAATAAGTTCTGTTACTTGGGCGATATGAATGCTGCTGATAAGTGGGGGTAAGGTCTGCTCAGTCGCAATAGTCGGAAGTGGATGGAAAAAGTTCAGAGAGATGATGCTGTTACTGACCATGACAAGGTTCTCCCTATGACAAATAGGAGGTAATATAGTACTTATGTCAGAAGCGTGATGGTGTATGCTAGCGAAACCTGACCAGTCAAGATGGAAGATATAAATAAGATGGAACAAAATTAAATGAGGATGGTGAGATGGATATGTGGGTCTGCTATGAGAGGCAGAACCTCCAGTGTGGAACTCAAGAGGGCGCTTAAGCATTGAGAGTATTAGTGAGGAGATGCGTAGGTGTAGTCTTAGATGGTATGGACATGTGGAGGGGATGGATGAGATTAAATGGGTTAAGATAAGCAAGGTTATGCAAGTGAAGGAATCCCAAGGAGAGGTAGACCATGAAAGACGAAGAATCAGGTAGTATAAATTTGTTTTGCAGCCAAAGAACTGATTAATGGAGAAGCCAAAGACCGAGCCACCTGGAACGCCACTATAAGGTGTACAAAAAGACTGATCTGGACACGTGTGTAGATCGTGATCTTTAATTAATGTACTGTATGTATTCCCTTACAGTCCTGTATTTGCATTAATATATCTGAATATGTAGGTATATTTAGAAACTAAATTTACCGTGGAAGGGGGTAAGAAAATGTAACATATATCATTAATTAGAATACATAATTAATACATCAAAATATTATGCTTGCTTCTGGGTATTACTTACTTGCTTATTATGTTCTGTTTAAATTAGTTTTTTTACTGGCCTGGCCATCTCAAGTATGTCAATTCAAAACAAAAAAATATATACATAAAATCAACTCTTCATAGCCCCACATATCATTAAATTTTTTGTATCTGCTAAATACTGATGTGTACTACTGTATATGGACCGAAACTAGCAAGTTGTCATTTATTGTGGTTGGTCGGTATAAAATGTGTTGCTTAGTATACTGTAGATATATTAACCCGTGGAGCCCCGGCTAGTTTTGTAATGTTTGTTCACCAGAACCCGGCCGGTTTTCAAAAAATGGTTTTATTCCAGAAACAATAGCGAATGGGTTAGGAATGAAGGAAAAACCACGAAAAAGCGCTCAAATAGCTTAAAGAATGGTCCTACAGAGCCCCCGAAAACGTATTTTACAAGAGTAAAAAATTGAAGGCAATTACCCCAAAAAACCAGGTTATTGCGCGCTCACGCGCACGCACGTGGACTTGAGAGTTTTCAACCATCGGCACGGTTGCGTGGGATACGTACACAGTTCCCATACAAATATGAGCCCTCTCGAGTGGCTACACCTGAGGTTACGGTCGGAGCAATTAGGGTGACTCGTCAGACGCGTCGCTGGGGCTGTGCGTTACATACATCGCCGACGCGTCAGACGCGTCGCTGGGGCTGTACGGGTTAACAAGCGTTATTTATATAATATCTAAAAATATATGTTCTATATATATTTTCCTGAACTATAAACGTAAGCATATAATATTTTATAAGTTGAAATGGTTAATAATACTGTGTTTTGCATTATGTATTCTACAATTTAATTGTCTTGTTCATTAATGATAAAAATACATATGATATCAATTATGTATTTTTTAACCTCACGTTTGATATTAAATATACATTAATTTAGCAGTCATATATTTTAGTAATTTAGATAACATTCTCTATCACAAAACACTTGACGTTTGATAACATAGCCCTTAATCTAGAAGTGACTACAGACAATTGTCTGTACACAGTCTGTAATCCATCTCGTTGCCCAAACAAATCTTACCATATAAGCTTGTGTTCCAACTCGTGAACTTGGTAGCCTGTCCTCGCTCAACTCCATAGCAAGGCCCAAGTCAGCCAACTTCACTTTGTCATGCTTAGTAAGTAGAATGTTTTGTGGCTTGATATCGCGGTGAATTATACCACGCTGGTGTAGATACTGCGACGAAAAAACAAAATATGTTGACAGAAAATGTATATAGACGTAGTAGTGATGTAAATCAGATGACTATGTATTAATTTATTTGTATTACCTGTGGATCATATTATATAGCTCTAAGTGTAAGAAGAATAATTAGGTCAATTGACCCTCCAACTCTAACATGTTTTTTACAATCGTCAGAAGGTAACTAGCATGTATCACAAATTAGCGTCATGTGTTTGAAAGGATTAACTGTCACAGAGCCAGCCATTGATAAACACAAAAGGTCCATCTATTGGCACTGGTCAGATCTGTCGAGTCGGTAAAAGACTATAACCAAGACACATGGGACTGGAGTTCTTGAAAAGGGGATCCAGTCCTGACGCTTTTCTTGACTTGCAGTGTGCTGGCTTAATAATCAAGCAGGGTTGATAGCCTCTGAATTCCTATTTTAACTTAATAACCAAAAGCCCCCCAGGCAACAAATAAATTTGGGTTAGGTAGTGTCAATTTGACAACTCTTTTGTCATGTTTACTAGCTACCAAATAATTGTGGCCAGTGCGTTTATTCGACAATTGGATTATCAATCACATGGACAATTTCCTTCATTCCATTAAATACCTGTAGTCTTTTATTATCCAGCTGACGCTAAACTGAATCCCCTAGCAACTGATTTTTCAAACTTGATGAAAAAATATGAGACTGCTATGACTCGGCATCATATTAGTACCAAGCTTTCATAATTAACACCACATTTTGCGACATCATAATTCTATAAACTGATTAATCAAGATGAGGACACGACAATTTACCGTCAGCTAGGAAAATAATTACTATACCATCGAACCAGACGTTGATGACAGAAATTAAAATAGTATATGGTTGTTGAAAGTAAAGCCAGATAAACTAAGTAAAAAGTAATAGCATATATCGGAGTGAGTTAGTAAAAGGCGTGATGATGCCTTTAGTATATTTTTGATATAACACAGCAGCATTTTGTATTGCTCCCATTACTTATAACACTATAGACAAAGTTTCAGTTTCAAGATAGGTTTCTGCAAGAAAATATTTTAATCTCTATTTTTTCGAGCAAATGTTAACATGCCGTGTCCCCATCTTGATTACTAAGCTATTACCAACATTTAGAAGCAATATATGTTGTTACTCATGAAAGCTTGCTAATATTATAATGCAGAGACATAATATGTTCAATTACATGTGGGAAAATAAGCAACTAAAAGAATAAATATTCCTCCAGGTGAAAAAATAGACTACAGTTGAAACCATTTTGGGAGCACTTGCCTTAGCTATATTTTGAAAACAGCTCTACAGTTTTTCCTATTGCTTCTGGGCAGAATCATAGTTGTACTGTATCTTCTACAGTCTCTGACACAATAGACGATGTTTCAGCTTCAGAAGTATATAACATAAAATAACATATTACAGTATATAACGTAGGTGAATGATATAAGTACAAAACAAAAGTATATACCTGTAATATAAGTACATAACATAACATATAAAATAACCTGGTTGAAGCTAACCTTGAGAGCCCCTGCGAGTGAGTGGCACCAGGTGAGGATCTGTGATTCAGGGAAGGGGTTGTTGTTCTTGGCGTGAGAGATGATACAGGTGGACAGGTCCCCTCCACCGCAGTGTTTCATCAATATCAACACCAAGTCACTCTTAACTTCTCCGCCCTGAATAACTTTCATAAGTAAGCACCGAGAAGTGGAGTAACTGGATATAAACACTAAATGATAAAATCTATAAAGTGGTTTGGACACGTGGAAAGGATGGATGATCAGAGCTGGGTAAGGAAATGCTGGACTGTGATCGTGGGGGGAGCTGAACGTAGGGGTGGACCTAGAATGACGTGGGCTCGGGTACTCCGGTCTGATCTCAAAATACAAAACTTGACAACAGAGGCAGCCCTTGACTGGGCCGCCTGGATAGCCGCCATTTAGGACGTGAGACTGTAACCACATTCTCTGTGGATAAAACGGTTTTTAAACTTGTATGTATGTATGTTCTTTCTAATATGATTTTGTCAAACATGTCCGTTCCCCTCTAAAGGGTATCCTTCCGCTGAAGTGCCAAACAAAGCAAACATATTAAGTAATTAGAAGATTAAACAAGACTTAAAAGTATTCATTTGGTACTCCATCGACATAACTACTCGCTTTAACACCCATTAAACTACTAAATATCAATGCCTAGCTTAATTTGTTTCATACATCGAATAATCTTGTATACTCCAACATTGTCATTATCACCAAGGTGGATAAAGCTGCAAATTTAAATATCATGCTGATAAATATTAGCTGACTAAGCTCATTGACCATTCAGTTAATGCATCCCATATATCTGCTATCCTTCCATCTTGTAGATGTTGGAAATATAAACTCCTAAAAGATTGACTTTGAGTAAATTCAATGCTAGAATAACTTGGTTTGAGTATATATATATATATATATATATATATATATATATATATATACAGTATATACCATAAACTGTGGGGAGTGGGATAAATGCTGGGCTTCAATTTAGTACGACGCTCATTTCCCATACTAATTATCCAAATTGTACATAAAATTGCAATTTTTCCTGTATATTTTCATTCCAACTCAACATGCACGCAACAATATGAATACAGTATTTTACAATTAATTATGCAACCAAATAAACATATGTGATGCCGCTATACCTGCTGCAATATCTAATACTCCTACTAGCCTAGGTTGTGCTCTGTTATGGCGTTCATCTCCGTTTATTTGGGATTGGAAAAGATACTAACGATACAAGCAGTACATAATATACCTGTTTCTCTGTGTTACCCAGCTTCAAAAAGGTAGGCCAGAAATCGCCATCCTCTGAAACTCAAAAAGGGGTAGAGCAAATGGGTTGTAAATATCCACACCTATTCCCTGCTCGACTCTTCCCAAATTGTAGAGATATTAGCTCGATTACTCTAGTCGTTTCTGAGTTATAGAGGTTAATGTTCAACAATTGTGGCGTACTTACTTGGAACAGGGTGTAAACTGACCTTACAGGCAACAATATGAGGGTGACGAATACGACGCAGCAGTGTTAATTCTCTCTCACCATCCTGTGTGGCCTGTCTGTCTCTTCTTTGGCTGTGCACCTACGACCAATGGATAAATGATTACAGTATCTGGCAATTTCCGTTTTATCCCTTTTTCAGGGTAGGCTCTATCATACAACTCTCGTATCATGTCTAATACCATGTTTTGGTTTATTTAATACATCATTGATTGCATGCAACTTGCTTTTTCAAATGATGTTATATTAGCCGTCCCCATTCTGTTGATTATGATTTGTTTCTTTGTTCTCTGTTGTTTTTATTATAACTGGTCCCACTAATAATTATATGGTTCAAAGATTATTTTCATATTAGAATTAAATTGTTTCAGAGTGAAGAATTAACTAGATTGGAGCTAAAAAATAGATTATGCAAACAAATAGATTGATTATAATTCATGAACAATTAAGGGAACAAAACTGAAGGAAAGCTACATAAATATCTTATTATGAAATTGATCTCAGTATGGTTAATTAAAAAAAAATCATAATTGCAAGGTCATGTCAGGAGTCTTAACAAATGCATCACGATAAATTTCAATGAGAACAGTTATTATTGCATCAACGTAAAACTTATTACTTCGGTTTTGATCTATGTGATGCAATATTTAAGTGAATAATTTTAAATGTATACATTAAATAGCAAGTTTTTTGGGAGAGACAACCTTGATCTACGAGCACCATTAACCCCTTCTGAACCGATGACGTCCTTTTAATTGTATTCTAGCTATATTTTCACGATTTTATTAAGCTTAGGAAGGATATATGGTAGCTAAAATGAATAAATGATATAGCCTGTAGTCTTTTAATGGGTAGACATCCTTCGTAAGCTGAACAAAATCGTCTAATAGTTTCCAGAAAATATTGCTAAGGATGTCACCGGTACATAAGAGGTTAAATATAAAAAAAAAATAATGGGAATCAGAGAATGACTTAAGATAATAAATAATACTCACAACTTTTAAAACTTGCCGAATGCCTTCTGTGTTGACAAGATACACTTCACTATTCTTGTTCTCCCCCAGCAGTTTGGTTATATTGTAGCCTTCGTAGTGTTTCTGTTGGGTGGGAGAAATGTTAGGTTATGTGGAAGATCTTAGGAGCCTTCTTAATGTTTCTGTTGGGTGGTAGAACTGTTAGGTTATGTGGAAGATCTTAGGAGCCTTCTTAATGTTTCTGTTGGGTGGGAGAAATGTTAGGTTATGTGGAAGATCTTAGGAGCCTTCTTAATGTTTCTGTTGGGTGGGAGAAATGTTAGGTTATGTGGAAGATCTTAGGATCCTTCTTAATGTTTCTGTTGGGTGGTAGAACTGTTAGGTTATGTGGAAGATCTTAGGAGCTTTCTTAATGTTTCTGTTGGGTGGGAGAAATGTTAGGTTATGTGGAAGATCTTAGGAGCCTTCTTAATGTTTCTGTTGGGTGGTAGAACTGTTAGGTTATGTGGAAGATCTTAGGAGCCTTCTTAATGTTTCTGTTGGGTGGGAGAAATGTTAGGTTATGTGGAAGATCTTAGGAGCCTTCTTAATGTTTCTGTTGGGTGGGAGAACTGTTAGGTTATGTGGTAGATCTTAGGAGCCTGCTTAGTGTTTCTGTTGGTTGGGAGAACTGTTAGGCAATGTGGAAGATCTTAGGAGCCTTTATAATGTTTCTGTTGGGTGAGAGAACTGTTAGGCAATGTGGATGATCTTAGGAGCCTTTATAATGTTTCTGTTGGGTGAGAGAACTGTTAGGCAATGTGGATGATCTTAGGAGCCTTTATAATGTTTCTGTTGGATGGGAGAACTGTTAGGCTTTATGGAAGATTTTAGGTAAGTAGCTATAGAGGGGTGGATAAACAGGTGAGAAAATGTGTCCTCGAAGATGACACATAGTGAATACAAGTGAAGAGAGGAAGAAAAGGGTAGAAGAATATGAGTTGACAGGCTTTCCGTCTTGCTATTGAAAAAATATTTTGAACGTATATCTGCATAATACCTTATTACTGAAGCCTACCCCATGACGCGCAACTATTGCATCAGGTTGCGAGACTCAAACTTGCAACTCTTGTATTCATACATGTCACTGTTTCATGCACAATGAATATAGTTAACTGAATCTATAAACTATTTAATCCCATTATAGTGTACATTGCATATTCCAAGAGGACATTCTTAAAATAAATAATACCGCCTAGACTTGTAGGTAATTAGACTTAGTTTTGTATATGCTGCCAACTGTTTGAAAGGAAGAACAAATATTTATGAATTAGATAACGCTCACCATCGGCAGTTTATTTCTAAGATATTTGTAGACATCCCTGTGCCCAGCTTCCTGTGCTATCTGGTGGGGTGTGAGACTGGTGGTGGTGGTAGTGGTGTCAGTGATGGAGGTGGCAGTGGTGTAGGTGGCAGAATTGGTGCTAGTGGAACTATTGGTGGCAGGACTACTGGTTCTTGGGATAGTGGTGGTAGTGGGGTCCAGGCCTGTATAATTTGAATAAAAAGGTGACATGATGACACAGTTCAGTACTAAAATTAAAGTTCCTTGCCATATTGGCTCTGCGTAAAGTTAAATGTAGGGGTATTATTGTAAGTTCTTTGTTAGCCTCAAGGAGTTGAAAGTTTGTACGTCAAAACAGTGATAAAGTTCCAGTCCCTATTCCCACCACTATTATTCACAAACACTTGTTCAAGCGGCCTCGACTTCAATTGCCTTGACATATACTTTGCATAGAGAGCAGATGGGAAGGAATTTTGGGTATTAGCTATACATAACAACATACAAATGAACATAAGATCTACAGACCCATAGAATGCAGACCTCTTATTTGATGCTATAAATAACTCTGAATCCAGATAGTACCACACGCCTTGCCTGAATTGATAAATAATCTAAAATGTAACTTCCCATGAACTGGAGCTGCCAGACATTGGCTGATATCATAACTTTAGTGACTAGATGATTTTTCAAATTGCGCAATGAAATTCTGCGCTCGCTCGATGCGCGCGCACGCACATAGAGAGCTGATTTTTTTTTTCAGCGAGTGTTAGTATTTCCATTGGTAATAAGATGGTATAATGCCAGAAACACAATCTCTTATACAGGCTGACTTGGGGGTCAAAGGTTCAGCCTCCCCTTTAATTAATTAAGGGGGGATGGTTCACTTTTTAGGCGATTTTTTCATGGATTCATTATTTTTCTAGTTTCCTCCCCAGACCTCCATCAAATTAAAAAAAAACATCCATTAGATCCCCCTTCTAGATTAATTTGTACATATTTCGGTAGAAAAATTTCCCGGCCGAAGGCCGGTTCTTCCAACATTACAGGCTCACAATCGTTCGCCAGGGAAAAAATTGACACCTAAATAGCACGAAAGGTCTAAATATTGACGCAGAAATGGGGCGAAAGATCTTGAAATCGACTAACTAATGGGGCAAACATCTTAACATCTGAAACCTAATGGGGTTAAACATGAGGCAGAAAAGGGCTCAGAAAACCGGCCCATCTCCCCTTAAAGAAGTCATTATTGTTCATATGTGTTCAAATTGGTTAAATCATGCAATTAATCATTAAAGACGTGGAGAGATGAATACACTCAATGTTATCGTAATGGTTAATTACATTAATGTATAATCGCCAGAAGTAATGCATGTTTTCTCAATTCATTGAACGATTTTGTCATGCTGATTTAGCTTTGTCAAACATTCCCTTCAACCACATACTCTTAACCCCTTCTGTACCGTCAACATATATTTGTTTTATTCTGGGTACTATTAATCAATTTTATTCCGTTTAGGAAGGATCTCTAGCAATTATAAGGTTTCAAACTACATCCACCTTGCACCTACCTGCCACCTCCACCAGCCACTTAACGGCCAGCAGGTTACCGTGATCGGCCGCCAGGTGTAGGGCCGACCAGTCATCATCAGTGAGGGCACCCAGGTCACACCCATACCGCTGCAGCACCCTCAGTACCTCCACATGACCGCCTACCGCTGCCCAGTGGACCGCGCGCCGACCTAGTTCATAAAAAAATTGTTAATCCTTATATTTATCTATTTATTTATTATATTTTATTTTTATTTTTTGTATTATTATCATTAACCCCCTCTTTACCAGCGACGTTTCTTTAACCCTTTCCCTGCGAGAGACATTCGCGAACACCATGGCAATTTACAGGATTTTAAAGCCTCTTAAAGCCTGTAAAATCAAGTTCAAGGGAGCGGGAGCGCGACAGGCCACACGTATTTCTCCCAGCCAGGCGGCCGCGGCACTGAGGGCTCTGAGTCAGAGTTTCGCGAGATATACAGTGCTGTCAAAGGCAAATGTAGTGAGACATTAGCGTAAATTGCTCATTTTAGCGAATGTCTATGGTAGTGCTGCGGGTGAACCTCGCGAGCTACGAAGCTCGTATTGGTGTCATTTTGAAGCTATTTTCTTCTAGTTTTTGGTTGTATACATTTCATTTCATTCAGACACTTGCCTAATCAATCAGGAGTACCTGAATAAGCCCTAATATGTCGGAAATAGGCGGAAATATGCCCGCACTGTAAGTGTTAATTTTATTCTTCCTATATTTAGACGATATTCTGCAGTTTAAAAAGGATCTGAGGCAGTAAAAAGGGTTAAGTGAGGTTAAAAGCCTGTTAATTGCTGAAGGCCCTTTATAAACTGAATAAAATCATCTACTAGTAGCCAGAATATAGTGAAAAGGATGGCACCGTTACTGAATGGGTTAATTAGATTCCTTTATACAGCTTATGAAGGACCAATGACATTCAGAGAAGTCAAATTTATCTTGATTATATCTCTCGAAGCCCTTTTCTATTATTTATAAGCTAGTATAAAAATATCCAGAATAAAAGGACAATAATGTAACTACTATTATCTTCAGCAATGGCATCTAATGAAATCTTTGAAAACTACTATGTCACCTAAATTAATCTACCTTCAATCTAGTTTCCAATATCAGAGCAAAAGATCCCAAAAACATTGGTGGAATAATTTGACCATTGATAGTTGACAATAAATTATTTCTTGTGACGCCCTTTATTACTCATGAAACATTGTGTGCTTCCATTGTACGGCAATACCGCGTCCCATACTATAACGTCACACCTCTAGTATAGGCATTGACGATGCTATACCCTTGGATATATAGAATCCTCATTGGTTATAGCAGAGGCGTGACGTCATAGTATGGGTGAACCATAGACGTGCTTTACTATACTGTAATAGTTGGTATAGTCTATTCGCTGTAAGTAGGCGAGAAATCATGACCTCTACCCTCTGTAACTCAAACAGGCTATAGCAAATTGGCTGTAAATTTCCACATCTATTCCTTGACTGACTCTTCCCAAATGGTAGAAATATTAGCTCGATTAATGTAGTTGTTTTTGAGTTACAGAGGATAGAGGTCATGATTTCTCGCCTACTTACAGCGAATAGACTATAGCCTCCATGACTCACCTTCTGCCGGAGCCTCCTTCTGGACCCCCCAGTGCAACAGCTTCCTCACCACCTGCTTGTGACCTCCCCAGGCAGCCAGGTGCAACGCCCTCAGTCCTCAACAAACACACACAATGTACAGTTGATCACATCAATTCCTACCCACTCGGTGATTTTATGGAAATAGAAGTAGTGTCATTAACTTTCAATAAATATATTAATTCGTTAGAGTGGCGGTATAAGATTTTCCACGATGTCCCTGCCCCCCCCCCCCCCCCCATCCCCTGCCCCCACTGAGCCTAGTTAGCACCTACTTATTATTCGTTGAACATATTGTGCCCACCCGGCACTGGCAGAGCGCCAACTTCTTTCTGTCTTTTCGTGTGTACCTGTGTGCGTGACTGAAGGTGTACACATGTGTACCCAGTCAGGTCGCTATCCAGGTGGTCAATGAGCAATCTTGCCCTGTCTGAATAGTAATTTTCTTCCTACAGTATAATTATGACTGTGTATTTCTATGTATTGTGCCTGTATATATTTTACGCGTATTGTTGTTCTGAATCTGATTGTATACAATTGCTGAGACAGTACGTTACTGTATATTAGTGATTAAGTAAATAAAACTACATGGAACGTACACTCTTTTCCACCTTGTCCCATGTTTATTGCACTAATTATAAGGTTAAGACCACTGAATAAGCCATATTGGCTTCTATAATAGCAGCCGATGGAAAATGTACATCTCCCTAACTTGATTACTCAGCAATTACGAAGATTATGTAGCAAAGTATTTTGTTACTGGTGAAAACTTGGCCTTAATATGAAGCAGAGACATGATAGTCCCAGGATATTTAATTAACAAAATCCATTTTGCGTCATCTGAAATTAAATGGGCTGCCATCAAATTAAATGGGCTGCCACCAAATTAAAGGGGCTGCCATCAAATTAAAGGGGCTGCCACCAAATAACTATCATCATCCTGTTTATTATTCTAAGTTTGTTGAAATTACTTTGAAAAATTGACAGACTGAATATAAACACCATATGAGGAGGAGCACTTTATTAGTGCTCCTCCTCATATGGTGTTTATATTGACAGACTGAATATAAAACACCATATGAGGAGGAGCACTTTATTAGTGCTCCTCTCCTCATATGGTGTTTATATTGACAGACTGAATATAAACACCATGTGAGGAGGAGCACTTTATTAGTGCTCCTCCTCATATGGTGTTTATATTGACAGACTGAATATAAACACCATGTGAGGAGGAGCACTTTATTAGTGCTCCTCCTCATATGGTGTTTATATTGACAGACTGAATATAAACACCATATGAGGAGGAGCACTTTATTAGTGCTCCTCCTCATATGGTGTTTATATTGACAGACTGAATATAAACACCATATGAGGAGGAGCACTTTATTAGTGCTCCTCCTCATATGGTGTTTATATTGACAGACTGAATATAAACACCATATGAGGAGGAGCACTTTATTAGTGCTCCTCCTCATATGGTGTTTATATTGACAGACTGAATATAAACACCATATGAGGAGGAGCACTTTATTAGTGCTCCTCCTCATATGGTGTTTATATTGACAGACTGAATATAAACACCATGTGAGGAGGAGGAGCACTTTATTAGTGCTCCTCCTCATATGGTGTTTATATTGACAGACTGAATATAAACACCATGTGAGGAGGAGCACTTTATTAGTGCTCCTCCTCATATGGTGTTTATATTGACAGACTGAATATAAACACCATATGAGGAGGAGCACTTTATTAGTGCTCCTCCTCATATGGTGTTTATATTGACAGACTGAATATAAACACCATGTGAGGAGGAGCACTTTATTAGTGCTCCTCCTCATATGGTGTTTATATTTATTCTAAGCTTCCTAGTCAACCTAACCTCAGTTCATAGTGTTCCTGCTTACCATGCCAGCAGACTAACGTTCAATCCCAGCTCAGATTGAAAAGTTTTCCAAGATATTGCCGGCAGTTACTGTATCCCCTTGTGCCAGGGATATGGGTAATGGTCTCTGGTTGAGATCAATCGCTTGAGAATCCTTGGAGGAGGAGATGCGGGTGCTATATAAGTAACCGCACATACACACGTGAAGAAGGAGAAGAGACTCAGGCCCTGTTTCAAGGCATATTGCCAGATGTAAAGATCCTTCAGGAGCACCAGCAAACCCTATTAGGTTCCCCACTAACTCTGGCAGCAATCCCACCAACACTTCAAGTTAAAAAGGAGGAGCTTCAACGTCTCGTGAGTCGCCGGATACACATCGATGCCCACTCAGCTCTGGCCCTTCTCAAGAACTGTTTCTCCATCCCAAAACTCCAATACCTCTTGCGCACATCGATAACTTACACGAACAATGGTGGCCTCCAAGAATTAGACAACATAATCCGAGAAGCAGTGACCAGCATCACCAACGTGGAATTTAAAGAACGGACCTGGACACAAGCCACCCTTCCTGTCCGCCTCGGGGGCTTGGGCATACGGAGAGCCTCGGATATTGCCTCCCCAGCCTTTATCTCTTCCCTCATCGCGACCAACGACCTTATAGTGTCCATCCTTTCTTCTCAACCCGGAATGACACTTAATGGGGACGTAGCAGTAGCAATTAACACCTGAATGGAAAGTACAGGAGCAGAGGAGGAGCCTCAGGCTACCTCCAGGAGCAAGCAGAAAGCGTGGGATACCATCTCGGCGAAGAAAACTCAAGAAAATCTCCTAACCAATGCAGACCAGGTTGCAAAAGCACGCCTCCAGGCAGCCGCCCGTTCGGAGAGTGGCTTGTGGTTACACGCCATCCCCATCCCACCTCTTGGAACTCACTTGGATGCTGAAGCGCTCCGGGTTGTCATCACGCTCAGAGTGGGTGCGGCAGTTTGTCACCCACACACTTGCAAGTGTGGTGGGGGGATGGATGCTCAAGGTCACCATGCCTTGTCATGTAATTACAACGCAGGCCGCCTGCCAAGACACTCTGCACTAAATGATGTCATAAAACGGGCCCTGCAGAGTGCTAACCGTGCATCAATCCTCGAACCACATGGACTTCACAGAGAAGACGGCAAAGGGCCAGATGGGATGACCACTTTCCCTTACAAGAATGGCCGGTGCCTCGTGTGGGATGCCACATGTGTTGACACTTTCTCCACAACCAACATCGCCAGAAACGCCGACGAAGCAGGTGAAGCCGCCCGGATAGCAGAAAATAAAAAGCGAGAAAAATATCAAGCCATCGCCAGAAATCATCAGTTCGAGCCCCTGGCATTCGAAACTTCAGGAGTCTTCGGCCCTACCACCCTTAAGATGGTGAATGAAATAGGCCGTAAAATCAGAGAAGTTTCAGGAGAACCCCGGGAAACCCTCTGGCTCAAGCAAAGACTAGGGATGGCTATCCTCCGGGGCAATGCCACCTGCGTCATGAGCTCAGTTCGACTGGACTGGGTCATGCCACTGTGTGAGGCCTGGGCAGGAGTGGTGTATCCGTAGTCTTTCCACAGTAGGGTAAAACAAAACATAAACTTTATTTGTATTTAACATGTGTGATGCACATAAATAAAAGGGGATGTGTCGGATGGTTGAAAGCCACAGTTGCTCGCGCGTTTGGGGCTAGCAACACGTATTATGAAAAACATGTATCCTCCTTCATTCACTGTCCCCCCCTTCACTCACTCAACCCCACAATTTGCCGGAGGATAACAGGTTTTTCACAATACGTAGACGGAGGTCTTTTAAAAAAATAAAAAATAAAAACCAGATGATGAAGATGATAATTATTATTATTATAATTGTTATTATATTATATATTATTATTATTATGATTATATATGTACAGTATATATATATATATATATATATATATATATCTGTTTTCCAATGACTTGACTAACCTTCCTCTCCGATCTTTATACTAACAGCCTCCAGGTCCACTCCTAGCCGCACCTGTCGCATCACGGCTGACACGTCTCCTTCAGAAGCTGACTCCAGGAACTATTGGAAATATGAAATTATGGAGTTCCTTAAGTAAGTACACTCGACCAAAAAACAATCTTTTCACTAACGCTCTAAACATTCTGGAAGTGGGTCGAAATCTTATGATAATACCTCACAGACGTTAGTTTCACCCGATTCATTCCGTTCACACTAGATTATTTACAGCTCACCAGTGTAAATATTGTGTTTTGGTCGAGTGTACATGCATACTTATATTTGATACTTACAAGCAGATAACGAGCTGTTGCACGATTTTTTCGAAATAATCACTGATAATTTATAATCAAAATAGGTTCTGTTCACTTGACTATAAACAACATGAGCAACTGTGTAATCCATTCAAGCGTAGTGTTACGGTATAATCCTATCCTATGTTTTTGCTCCAAACTCCCCCACACACCATACTGCCCTAGAATAATGCTATGTTAGGTACCCAATACACTGAACTAAACTGTACTTACTAGATCCATGTCGGCAGAGGCTCTATCATCATCGTCGTCATCGTCATCATCATCATCATCATCATCATCATCATCATCATCATCATAATGTTCGTCGTCAATGTTGTGGGAAGTTTCTAGACTTGATACTTGACCTCCCATCTCAAGTCTTTATGAGAAACTTGAATAGCACGCCAATACACGTGTGATAACTCTGTAAAATAGTGTACAGGTTGACAAGTGTAATCAAAGTACTTGTGGACTGTTGTCAAATTTTCAGCATCACACTTTATTTGAAATATGTATGTTTTTCTTGGTGGTGAAATGGTTAAGGTGTCTAAAAATCTGTGGGTGATGGCCCGGGTTCGAATCCTGGTGGATCACATATATGCTTTCATTAATTTCATTGGAGGTGTTTGGTGATGTGGTGAAATAAATAAAAAATAGATTGTATGATGAAGCGTGGTGAAATGTTGAATATTTGATAATTAGCAAAATCATGTTTTCAAAAAAGAAGTATAAGAACCAAACAATTCACAAAAAAAAATTGAAATTTACTATATGTTTGAGAAAACATACTACATAGAAAGATTTGCCAGCAAAATCCCCAGGGATATAATTATCTTTGACCAAGGGCCCGAAAACTATAAGGACATTAATGTAATACTAAACTCTGTCATTGTAATTAAGCGCCAAATCTTTCAGAGGAATGTACAGTCGAATACCATAGTTTTTAGCCCACACATAAGAAATCGTGGACCCCCTATGTTTTTCTGTATGCAATTATAACTATCTGGATTTATTTTTGGATATAACTTTCTTTCCAATAAATAGTATATATTTTTTTGTAGTTGATTTATAGAAAACTATATTCATAAGTTGGTTTCCAGAGATATACTTCCATAGTTTGAAACAGGTGAAGTCCACGAAGATTTATGGGTGGGCTAGAGACTATGGTATCCGAGTGTACTGTACTAGTGCCCAGATAGTACAATTGCCCACTCGTCCAAATGTCACAGATGTAAGTGTATTTATAGCATTAGTTGTTGTTGTTGTTGTTCCCCAAGCTGCCTTGCCGAACAGCCCCAAGGCCCCAAGCAAGGCAAAGGTCATAACCGAGCGCCCCCACAGAACCCTCCCTGCCGACCACAATAAAGCCTGGGTGACCGAAGCCACTCCATGGCGGGGAGCTGAGGAGGATGCGGAAACGCCCGGGAAACCAAAGCCCCATCCAGGGCCCTGTGCCCCTCAGCAATTATGAAGAAAAAGTTGAGGGGCAAAGGAAAAATGTGACGCTTTGGCTTTCAATCTTGGTAGATTGGGAAGAGACGCCGTCACTTGAGATCTAGAAAATATATAAGTAAAAGGAACAGTCAGAGTAAGCTATGGGTATGGCAGAGATTGCTCAGTTCTCACTCTGATAGACCAGCCCATCACCACTATAACATTAGTTAATCATAAGTGTTTTAAGGCAAGATTAACATACAGCCTTTGCCTATTAATTTAAATGTTAAAGGCCAAATTTAACCTTTCTATTATTTGTAAGACAAATACGTACAATAGAACACTTAAGGGGAGGCTGGCCGTTTGTTTGGTCTATTAATTCATGTATTAATTTTTTTTTTATTTTTTTTTAGTTTCCTCCCTAGACCTCCATCAAGCTTAGAAAGACACCCCCTAGACCCCCTTCAAGATAAATTTGTACATTTTTCGGTAGAAAAATTTCCCCGCCGAAGGCCGGTTCCTCTTAAAATTGCAGGCTCGCTATCGCTCGCCAGGAAATAATCGACACCTAAATGGCATGAAAGGTCTTAAAACTTACAACGAAATGGGGCGAAAGTTGGTAAAATCGCCAAACTAATGGGCCGAACGTCTTATTATCTCGAAACTAGTGGGGCTAAACATTAGGGAGAAGGGGGTCCAGAAAAACGGTCTGCCTCCCCTTAATAATAGTTAGTTCTGTAGCAACTGGACGTGTGGGCAACTCTATATAACTTCACAACAATGATTGTGGTTCCAGCTTCCCATGTACCGCTATTAAGTGACCGGCAGCATCGAGTATTGGAAGACTTAAGGGGAGGCAGACCAGTTTTTCTGACCCCTTTCTCCCTAATGTTCAGCCCCACTAGTTTTGAGATTATAACACGTTCGGCCCATTAGTTTGGCGATTTAAACACCATTCACCCCATTTCGTTGTAAATTTTAAGACCTTTTGTGCTATTTAGGTGTCGATTATTTCCTGGCGAGCGATTGCGAGCCTGCAATATTAAGGGGAACCGGCCTTCGGCCGGGAAATTTTTCTACTGAAAAATGTACAAATTTATCTTGAAAGGGGGTCTAGGGGGTGTTTTTTCAAAGCTTGATGGTGGTCTAGGGAGGAAACTAAAAAAATATATGAATAAATGAATTAATAAACCAAACAAACGGTCAGTCTCCCTTAATCATTCACCTTGGCATACCCAGGAAATTAACCCAGGTCCTCTCAGTTATGAGCCGAACACTCTACCAATGAGCCACAGGAATTCATAACACGCTACTAATGAGCCACAGGAATTCATAACACACTACCAATGAGCCACAGGAATTCATAACACACTACCAATGAGCCACAGGAATTCATAACACGCTACCAATGAGCCACAGGAATTCATAACACACTACCATTGAGTCACAGGAATTCATAACACGCTACCAATGAGCCACAGGAATTCATAACACACTACCAATGAGTCACAGGAATTCATAACACACTACCAATGAGCCACAGGAATTCATAACACACTACCAATGAGTCACAGGAATTCATAACACACTACCAATGAGCCACAGGAATTCATAACACACTACCAATGAGTCACAGGAATTCATAACACACTACCAATGAGTCACAGGAATTCATAACATGCTACCAATGAGCCACAGGAATTCATAACACACTACCAATGAGTCACAGGAATTCATAACACACTACCAATGAGCCCAGGAATTCATAAACACACTACCAATGAGCCACAGGAATTCATAACACGCTACTAATGAGCCACAGGAATTCATAACACACTACCAATGAGCCACAGGAATTCATAACACACTACCAATGAGCCACAGGAATTCATAACACACTACCAATGAGCCACAGGAATTCATAACACACTACCAATGAGTCACAGTAATTCATAACACGCTACCAATGAGTCACAGGAATTCATAACATGCTACCAATGAGCCACAGGAATTCATAACACGCTACCAATGAACCACAGGAACTCATAACATGCTACCAATGACCACAGGAATTCATAACACGCTACCAATGAGCCACAGGAATTCATAACACGCTACCAATGAGCCACAGGAATCCATAACACGCTACCAATGAGTCACAGGAATCCATAACACGCTTCCAATGAGTCACAGGAATTTATATTACGCTACCAATGAACCACAGGCATCCATAACACGCTACCAATGAGTCACAGGAATTCATAACACGCTACCAATGAGCCACAGGAATACATAACACGCTACCAATTAAGCCAGGGGATTTCGTACTAGACACCAATAATAACCTTGTATCAGAGGGTATAGAAAAGACAGAGGCAGTATAGGTCAAAAGACTATTGGGTTTGACTATGCACTCCCACTCATTCACTTCAGGGGTTTTGCAGCTTAACCCATTCTTTACCGGTGACGTCTTTTATCATTTTTTCCTGGCTAATAGTAGACGATTTTTTTCAGTTTAATAGGGGCCTCTAACAATTAACAGGCTTCTAAATATCTCACGTAACCATTTTAACTACCACAGATATCTTTCTTAAACTATACAAAATCGTCTAAAAATAGCTAGAATATAATTAAAAAGCCGTCGGCGGTACAGAAGGGGTTAAGGGGCTATCACACAAGAGTTTATATCGTACAATTTCGATGCTTAACATATTTTTTCCGGCAACATTTCTGGGATCTTTTGCATTGGTATAACAAATAAGACTGAAGCCCAGCTTAATTTAGGTGGTAAAATCATTATCAAGTTTGCCTCCTAAGCAGTCAGACCAGTGTTGACGATAGATAATGATAGAAAATTGTTCTTGTGATACAGGCTTTAGCCATATTGATTTTTACTGGCACTATACTTGAATAGCATACAACATAACGAATACAGTCAAGCAATATTAAGAAATACAAATAGTCTGGATTACTTACAACACTTCAGAGAGTACTGGAGATGAGAAGAATCTATGGAATCACATATTATCTCGTCCGTGTACACTTCAGGTCAAAGCTATACAAGGTACAGTAGTGCTCTTGGCATTATCAGCTGAGATAAGGCTATTTTATCTCTTATACGTTCATCGCCTTAGTGACGTAACCCCGATAAGATCTTTTCACCTGCAAACATGAAATATTTATCAATTAGCAATGAGTCGTAATATCCTTTTGATATGTATGACTCCTTGAAAGTTAGATGCCATATGTGGATGAGACCGAAAAATACCAAGCAACTATGCACTGTACAAAGAAAAAGAACATATATACCGTATAACTATATATACAGTATATATATTGTTACGGCTGGATCGGCAATACATATTCGGGATTCTTGATCGTAGGACAGAAATGGCTTAAGTGACAACGACACGCTCGATTCCAGTCCCAAATACTATATGCTCCAGACAACAAAAGCACCAACGCCCCACAGAGTTATCGTCTACGGTAACGAGGTACCTTAACTCGACGAAAGTGTACAACAGGGGTAGGCTATGAGGCTAAACTCCCTCAGACATTTATAGGTTACGTTATTACTAAAGAAATGCAATACTCAAGAAACTACGTTAATATTAAGCCTCTAATAATGTAGAATAGAAGCAGGCTAAAGGTATGACAGTGAAATACTAAATGACAAATGTACACGCCTACTTGAAAGCGCGTGCACTACACTAACTGTCCCCTACTAACATGCACTAGCATGTAGCATACAAGATGTTCATGATCCAGTAGATACCTAATAATACACATGGGAGGAACATAAATAGTAGTCACTTATTATAATAATGAATCTATACTTGGAATAACTAAAAGGTTGCAGGCAACAGTACTGCGCCGGTAGCCTACTACCGCATAGGCTACTTCGCTTCTCTCACTCTGTCTCCCCTCCGAGTCCGTATGCGCCCTACGCAACAGAACTCCGGACACAGCAGCAAAACGACAGTGCAGTTAATTGATACATGAAAGTATTAATAGTGTTGTCTTGTGTGTGAGTAATGTGTATTGTAAAGTGTTATAGATATATACTTAAAGAGAGCTGCAATGCATAGTAAAATAAAGATATATCCCACTCATCATCCCCATGTGTTCTAGCTAGCAGGCCAAGTCACAGGAACAACGAGTCCCAGCACCGAAAGCGAGAACCCAGGAGAAGACTGTAGAGAACACAAGGACAGATAAATTACGTTACTCTACTATACCGGCACTACGAGCGAGCTGTAGTCTCGGGTGCTACACTCGCTCCTGGCTTGGTATGCAAATCAAGGCTAAGTCCTCGTCCCTCTACAGACAACTCCTGGGCATGGTCGGGCTCTTACACATGGCACCAGTCTAGTCACAAATGGGATGATGAGCAGGGCATATAACTCGTGAACATGTAGAACGTTCACCAACTATCCTCATCAAGAAGATCGCTGTTCACATTAACCCCTTAAATCTAATACATGTAAATATATGCTTGTCCTAAGAGTAATACGAGAGGTGAGTGCTGAAACTCCTTTAGGACCTCAAGGGAAGGTTATGCATTTAAATAGAGAGAAGAATGAAATGAGAGTAATGTCGTCAGAGAGAAAGAGTGCAACCGTGAGAAGTGGGGAGAGAGAGCAAGGGATGTTAGAATCTCAAAGGTTCTAGGCAACCTGGTCATAGAACACACAGCCAGCCTCCAGGCAATGTGCTGTACGACAACATGGGCCCAGCCCAGGCAGGCAACAATGGACTACCAACCCTATCGCGCCTAGCTATAAGGGCAAGGCTGCCAACCAGTCCATACGTCTGGCAACCACCCGGCCGGCAGCGCGGCGCGTTGCTACCCTCTTGCTCTGAAGCCTAACTCACTCTCTCTCTCTGAACTCTCATTGTCTTATCTATCAACTTCTCTATTGATACTACATATTAAATGGAAGGTCTCGACATGGCTTAAAACAAAACCCACCACTGGTTAGCACATGACGAGACCTTTGCAGAGATACAAAGAACATAGTTATAAGTTGTCACACTCAATATACATAGCGGCTGACGGTAGCCAGATCACGGGCGGTACAGTGGAGTACCAAGGAGTACAATCAGGTTGCGTTGCCCAGCACTGGGGTGCGTCACAGCCCCCCCAAGATTTTAGATAATCGACCTTAGAAGCATTATCAAAATCTGACAGGCAACCAACCGACCTGCTACCCTTAGCTGCCACTAATTGCAAAAGGTGCACAACAACTGAAGTGTGAATTATACATAAAACACAATATCGCATGCATCATGCTACAACAATAAAGACTTACAAAACTAAAAAAAAAAAAAAAAGAGTTTTCGCGTTTATTTTATTGTTTTATAATCTTTTTGGACGGCGTTATGATAGCCTAATTTTACTCCTGCTCAACCCACACACCGTGCACGACTATCTTGGATCATCAACCCTTGATAGACAATCTGCTATCACGTTCTCACTCCCGGCAATATGCTGAATGTTGAGATTATACTCTTGGAGCATTAGGGACCACCTGGTCAACCGCATATTCCGATTGTGAAACTGATTTAGGAATTTCAAGGGATGATGGTCCGTATAAATCGTCACTACCGGGCCGTAGGCTGGAACATAAACTTCGAAATGTTTGAGCGACAAAACGATAGCCAGAAGCTCCTTCTCTATAGTCGAGTAATTCCTTTGTGCCGAATTAAACTTGCGAGAAAAGAAGCTCACTGGGTGTTCCAAGCCCTCGGAATCAGTCTGCAGTAACACTGCCCCGGCACCCACACCGCTGGCATCAGTCGCCAGCTGAAAACTCCTGGAGAAGTCTGGGGCCCTCAAAATCGGATGTGTACACAGCAGGTGCTTGACTAGATCGAAAGCCCTCTGACACTCCGCAGCCCAACAGAACTTCACTGACTTCGACAGTAGATCAGTTAACGGTGCTAAGACAGTAGAGTATCCCCGGATGAAGCGCCTATAATAGCCTATCATACCTAGGAACCGCATGACCTGGCGCTTAGTGGTGGGCCTGGGAAACATATTGATAGCCTGTATCTTGCTCAGGGGGGGCACACCCGGCCTAACCCGACCACAAAGCCAAGATACTGCACAGTAGCCTTTACAAACTCGCACTTCCTCAGGTTCACCACCAGCCCAGCATCGTGCAACTTCCCAAACAGGGTCTCTAAGTGCCTTAGGTGATTTTCAAAATCGTCATCATATACTATCACGTCATCAAGGTAGACCGTGCAGTTAGGGATTTCGTCACAAATATCGTTCATCAGGTTCTGAAACGTGGCAGGTGCGTTCTTAAGCCCATAAGGCATTACGTTACATTGGTAGGTCTTGCCATCTACCACAAAACCACAAACTTGCTTAGCTCGGTCCGACAGGGGTACTTGCCAGTAGCCTTTTACAAGATCAATTTTAGTAAGGTACTTTGCATTCCCTATCTTGTCCACGCTGTCGTCAACTCGAGGCAAAGGGTAAGGGTTGGTAGTGGTCAAGCCATTTAGCCTACGAAAATCTATGCAGAACCGCACCTTGCCGTCAGGTTTTGGCTGCAACGTGACGGGTGATGTCCACTTCACATAACCTTCAGTGATCATCCCTCTCTCAACCATGTACTTTAACTCCTCCCGTAAAGCTGGCAACTTTACCGGGGGCACACGGTAGGGCATTGACTTGAAGGGCACATTATCACCGACGTCCACGTCGTGCGTTACCTGAGTAGTGAGACCTGGGTGTTCGGCGAAAACAGAGGGGTATGACCTGAACAGGCCTAGGACAGCAGCACCCTGGTGCTCAGGCAGGTGACTTACAACTTGCCTAGCCTCTTGTTCAGTATTCCCCGCCCACTGTTCCGCGGAAATGACACAGTCCCAGCTATCCTCCTCAGCAGCATGACTGTCCCCACCTCCTTCTCCACCCTGGCCGCTGCAGGCCAGCACAGGGACAGTGAGAGGCTCTGAGGGGTGTCTCACATACTCTTTCATGAGGTTAACATGACATAACTGATGTTTTTTCCTACGGTCAGGTGTTGCAACGAGATAATCAAGGTCGGACAGTTTCTTAGCCACCACATACGGCCCAATGAACTTGGCAGAAAGGGGGTGTCCAGGCAAAGGTAAAAGCAACATTACCTCCTGACCCACCGAAAACTCCCGAAGCTTCACCTTGGCGTCATACTGGTGCTTCATGACCGCCTGTGCATTAACCAAGTTATTACCTGCCGCTGCCATGCAACCTATAGGTCTCTCCCGGCTCTCAAGGACATATTTAAGTACAGACCCCGGCTTCTCTTCGCCCTCCCAGATCTCTTTCACCATACTTAAAGGTCCTCTCACATTATGGCCAAAGACTAGCTGATTTGGACTGAACCCCAGGCTCTCTCCTGGGACTTCACGTGCAGCGAACAGAACATACGGCAGACCCAAATCCCAATCAGTGTCATGTTCTGCACAGTAACAGCGTAGCATACTCTTCAGGGTCGAGTGCCACCGCTCCAAGACTCCCTGACTCTCGGGATGGTAGGCTGACGACACTACAGAACATATACCGTGCAACTGAAGGGTTTGCTTGAACAATTTGGATGTAAAATTGCTCCCCTGGTCTGACTGCACCTCACGTGGAAATCCATAGCGGGAACAGAACAATAATAAGTTTTTAACAACTGCCTTTGCCGAGCCGTTTCTCATGGGGTATGCGTCCGGGTATCTCATAGCCACATCCATGATTGTCAACAGGAATTTATTGCCACTACTAGTAGGCGGGAAAGGGCCAACCAAATCTACTACAACTTTGCTGAACGGAGGCCCGGTGACAGGTATGGGAAAACAAAGGTGCCTTCGGGATTGTCTGGTTAGGCTTCCCCGTTGTCTGGCAGGTCGCACACCCAGCCACCCATGCACAGACATCAGCCTTGACCCCAGGCCACCAGAAAAACCTGCCCAATGCCGCCAATGTTTTTGTTACCCCCAAATGACCTGCCACCGGCACATCATGCGCCAGACACAATAAGGACTCTCTATACTTATTTGGAACAACCACCTGGTCTACTACCCTCGCACCGCCCTCCCACTTCGATTTGGGGTCTAGAAATCTGCGGTACAATATCCTGTTGAGCCTAAAGAAATCTCCCGGCTTCGCATCCCCATCTTCCTCCAACTCTATGGCACCATTGCTATAACGAGCTAGGCTAGCGTCTTGCAGCTGCTGCTCACTTATGTCCCCGGGCGTCAATGCATCAAGATGGTTTTGTAATAAGACATTACCCCGGCTAGTAGGCTCTACTGCCTTAGTGGCTCTCGCTACAGCTCTTGCCTCACGCGAAGTCTTACTCAACTCTGCCTTGTTACACACCATATCTGGGCCAGAGTCAACTCCCGTGTTTATTATAGGTCCAAGTACCGAATCACCGAGAAGTGCAGCAGAATCAATGTCCCTTTTCCTGCCCTTAGCAACCTTCTCCTGATCCTTCCTCCACTGTCCCCGAGGTTGAGTGCTAGGCTGTGCAGGAGCCGCAGAGCGAGATCGGGTTACCACACAGGCCATCTCATCCTGTTGGCACCTCCCAACCCATTCCCGATTCTCACCATCCACGTCGGCCGCCCTCTCGGCAACGACTAAGGGTGGAGTCCCGGAAGTGGGCACCGCAAAGTCGTTGCCGAGAAGAAGGTCGACGCCCTCAACTGGCAAACACTCAACGATCCCTACATCCAGCTCCCTGCACACCTCTCCCACTCTCAACTCCAACCTCACAAGTGGGTATGACCTCGTAGCATTTATACCCTGCACCACAACAACTCTGGCCGCATTTATCGGTTTCCCTGTGAAGTTCCTCAACAAAGTTTGCGAAGCCCCCGTATCCCTCAACAAGTCAACCCTCCGCAGTTCACTCCCCCAGCTCACAAACCCGTGTCCCCGATGGCTACAGAAAGTGTCCCGGACAGGTGTCGAGCCTTCCGTACGCTTCTTTACCGCGTGTGCCTCAGCTGCTGACAACCTACCCCGGGCAGTTGCTGCAGCCTTCAGAGACACACCGATACTGTGAACCAATGACACCGGCTTAGCGGGAGTGTTACTAGGGCACTCACGTGAATAATGGCCTAGCTTCTGACATTTGTAACATTTCACATCCCCAATGGGCTTCTTCCCTTGTGCGGGCGAAGAAGGGGCCTGACCTTTAGTAAACGGGAGAGGCTTGTGTTTGTAGGTGTTATTAGGTGCAATGCTTTTAGTGTGGTTATGTGTGTCATAGGATTTGTTATTATCGAAAACTCTGGTGGGTGGGGTATAGCGCCCCTTCTGCCCTGACTCAGCCCTCTGAGCGGCACCGCAACCACGAATCAATGATAATCTGAGGTCTGCCATCTTGGCAGCCTCCTCTACTGTCTTGGGACATTTTTCCTTAATGTTCAGCGTTAGATCGGTTCCAGTACATTTGTAAAACTGTTCCAGATAGAAAAGTTGCTTAATTTCCTCAGCCGACTCTGCGTGCTCGGACCGAAACCAGTTATTACATGCATCTGTTAAGTCCCGTGCGTGCTCCATAAAACTGACGTCGCTCTTCTTATTCACGCCACGGAACTTCAATCTATAAGTTTCGGGTTGCAGTTCGTAGGCCCGGAGCACAGCCTCCTTCACCAGTCCATACACGACACTCTCGTCCAGTGATAGTGCATCGTAGGCTTTCAACCCCTTACCCACTAGACGTGATGAAACTAATGCTGCCCATTTAACCTCCGGCCAGTCATACTCACGACACTTCTTTTCGAAACGAGCAAAAAACTCAGTCACTGCTGTCTCATCAAATGCGGGTACTAACTTAATTAAATGCGAAAGTGAGTCTGTAACCCGGTGCCCACCACCGAGATGACGCCCCGTGGTCTCTACTCTAGACTTCTCGACATCCATTTCAGCCTGGTACCTGGTTGCATCCTGATTGGCTTGGATTCTAGCAACCTCTATGCGTTCTATACTAGCCTGTTGTATCTGAGTCTCCTGCAGCTTAATCCGTTCTATACTAGCCTGTTGTATCCGAGTCTCCTGCAGCTTAATCCGTTCTATACTAGCCTGTTGACTCTCTCGCAACTTAAGCTTAGCTAGTTCTAGCTGAAATAACATCTCAGGAGACAGGCCTGGGGGGGGAGAGCACAAAATGGGGGATCCACACCGAGACGTGTTTACGGGTAAGCCAGCTTGCCATTGAGAACCCTCCTGCTGCATCGTGCTAAGACTCGCTGGCTGAGGGCCCAGCTCAGGGGTAGAGTGGAATGGAGGCTTGGAGGGAACCCCCCAAGACCCCACTCCACCCACCGCCCCATCGCCATCACCCAACAAACATGCCACCAAATTCTTCTTGGGCCAACTGTCAGGACAGTCCCGCCCCAAAACCGTGGCTAAACAGCGAAGACCGTAACAATCAATAGCCTGCAGGCGCTGTTCGGTCAAAGGTGTCTGCAAAAATGCCCGGGCATCCCTCTCTCCACTTATAACACTCCCCTCCCTAAATATCTGCTGTACTTGCTGGTCACTAGGCTGTACCGTGTTATCCTCCCCCGTAAATGATGAGTCATTAGACATAGTGCTGGTTATACAATTGCTGTTCATAAACAAAAAAAAGTGCTTATTACTAATTGCAGTCTCGACTCACAAAATGTTAAAGATGCTTGAATGACTCTACTCTAGACACCTAACGAAACAATCTGCAAGTCCACCAATACAATAATGACACAATAAAAATTCCTCCAATATGCAAGAAAATTCTAGCCAGCTCTACTAGGTAGCATAGAATAGTTCTCCAAAAAACATGTGATAGGATACTACTGAATCTTGTGCAAGGTCGCCATTTTGTTACGGCTGGATCGGCAATACATATTCGGGATTCTTGATCGTAGGACAGAAATGGCTTAAGTGACAACGACACGCTCGATTCCAGTCCCAAATACTATATGCTCCAGACAACAAAAGCACCAACGCCCCACAGAGTTATCGTCTACGGTAACGAGGTACCTTAACTCGACGAAAGTGTACAACAGGGGTAGGCTATGAGGCTAAACTCCCTCAGACATTTATAGGTTACGTTATTACTAAAGAAATGCAATACTCAAGAAACTACGTTAATATTAAGCCTCTAATAATGTAGAATAGAAGCAGGCTAAAGGTATGACAGTGAAATACTAAATGACAAATGTACACGCCTACTTGAAAGCGCGTGCACTACACTAACTGTCCCCTACTAACATGCACTAGCATGTAGCATACAAGATGTTCATGATCCAGTAGATACCTAATAATACACATGGGAGGAACATAAATAGTAGTCACTTATTATAATAATGAATCTATACTTGGAATAACTAAAAGGTTGCAGGCAACAGTACTGCGCCGGTAGCCTACTACCGCATAGGCTACTTCGCTTCTCTCACTCTGTCTCCCCTCCGAGTCCGTATGCGCCCTACGCAACAGAACTCCGGACACAGCAGCAAAACGACAGTGCAGTTAATTGATACATGAAAGTATTAATAGTGTTGTCTTGTGTGTGAGTAATGTGTATTGTAAAGTGTTATAGATATATACTTAAAGAGAGCTGCAATGCATAGTAAAATAAAGATATATCCCACTCATCATCCCCATGTGTTCTAGCTAGCAGGCCAAGTCACAGGAACAACGAGTCCCAGCACCGAAAGCGAGAACCCAGGAGAAGACTGTAGAGAACACAAGGACAGATAAATTACGTTACTCTACTATACCGGCACTACGAGCGAGCTGTA
This sequence comes from Paralithodes platypus, assembly GCA_032716605.1. Lineage (NCBI taxonomy): Eukaryota > Metazoa > Arthropoda > Malacostraca > Decapoda > Lithodidae > Paralithodes > Paralithodes platypus. The sequence goes on along the minus strand of CM064548.1, from coordinate 18,824,649 downwards.
GTCTCGGGTGCTACACTCGCTCCTGGCTTGGTATGCAAATCAAGGCTAAGTCCTCGTCCCTCTACAGACAACTCCTGGGCATGGTCGGGCTCTTACACATGGCACCAGTCTAGTCACAAATGGGATGATGAGCAGGGCATATAACTCGTGAACATGTAGAACGTTCACCAACTATCCTCATCAAGAAGATCGCTGTTCACATTAACCCCTTAAATCTAATACATGTAAATATATGCTTGTCCTAAGAGTAATACGAGAGGTGAGTGCTGAAACTCCTTTAGGACCTCAAGGGAAGGTTATGCATTTAAATAGAGAGAAGAATGAAATGAGAGTAATGTCGTCAGAGAGAAAGAGTGCAACCGTGAGAAGTGGGGAGAGAGAGCAAGGGATGTTAGAATCTCAAAGGTTCTAGGCAACCTGGTCATAGAACACACAGCCAGCCTCCAGGCAATGTGCTGTACGACAACATGGGCCCAGCCCAGGCAGGCAACAATGGACTACCAACCCTATCGCGCCTAGCTATAAGGGCAAGGCTGCCAACCAGTCCATACGTCTGGCAACCACCCGGCCGGCAGCGCGGCGCGTTGCTACCCTCTTGCTCTGAAGCCTAACTCACTCTCTCTCTCTGAACTCTCATTGTCTTATCTATCAACTTCTCTATTGATACTACATATTAAATGGAAGGTCTCGACATGGCTTAAAACAAAACCCACCACTGGTTAGCACATGACGAGACCTTTGCAGAGATACAAAGAACATAGTTATAAGTTGTCACACTCAATATACATAGCGGCTGACGGTAGCCAGATCACGGGCGGTACAGTGGAGTACCAAGGAGTACAATCAGGTTGCGTTGCCCAGCACTGGGGTGCGTCACAATATCTATATATATCCAGATAATTTTGAGTCTCCCGATACCCAAGGCAGTAGTACATAATACAGAACTCAAATTATGTCCAACTGTGTCAATAAATTATGTGATTTTGCTAAAGTTAGGAAGGATCTGTGCGAATATAAATGTTAATGAATTAGTTGGTACCCAAATTGATCCCAAAGCTCCTTTCAAACCTGAATATAGATAGCTAGAATACAATATATATATATTGTCATCGTATATTGAAGAGGCTAATAAGAAGATTCGATTAAGTCCGAGTTAGCTTTGTAAAGTTCAGGATAGCATTATTGTCTAAGTGTGTACAGTACTTCCTTGGGTGGGTTTGTCGACCCCACTACTGCAATCCGTAAGGTCAAGAGGCATGGACACTCCAAAGTTATTTGTAGAGACGCATCAACTCTTTAGGGATCGTCTCTACTAGATCATAAATGACCACATATCAAACAAGTGTTTACTCTCGGAGCCTAAATCGAAGCGCAGTAGTTATATGGCTTGTGACACTGAACAACATCGGCAATATGGGCACTTGGCTCATCTTCCTGACGTTAACCCTCCAGAGACAGTGGTGTGGGTAAATGACAACCCTCAGAGGAGAAAATCTAGAGGAAGACCATGTAAATCGCAAAAGAGCCAAGTCGATCGGTTGTGTCAAGAGATACCTGTAATAGGAAGAGTTGGGGATAGGTGTCTTGCCCAGAGAAACCCTTAAGAGTGGAGGTGTAAAGAAAGTACAGGTGAAACAGAGAGGCTCCAGTTGATTAACTGGATATCGAAAAATATCAGAAAGCTCTAAAGATAAGAACCATAAATGGGCCATATTCAAAGTGAGATGGTCTACTCAGTTTAGGCCAGCTGGACTTCTGCTGTGTGACGCTCACCGCTTCCCCCAGAACCGCATGGCTTACTCGCTAGGACTCGCCAGGGCAGAGAATGTAGCTACAGTCTACCTATCATTGTGTACTTTCCTTCTCGAGAAAGCTTGTGTTGCAGACAGTTCAGAACTGTTCTTTGTTTTCGTCTGTCACAATCCTTTCTATTTTATTTAGTCAATTGAAAGTATTGTGTTAAGTAATTGAATGATGGGAAGGCGAGCGGGAGAGAGAGAGAGAGAGAGACCAGGTGGTGGCACTTGGTGGTGAGTGTGGCGCGTGGCCGGCCCCCTTACATAGGCCTCGCGGGATTCGTTGCCTCCTGCCTAACACGGCCTACTAGGCGGCTGCTTACTGGACGACTGTCGCGCGCCCTCGTGCCATTCCTGCGAACTGGGACTCCACACATGCAGTCCCTGGAAATATCCTGGTCACATCCGTCCCAGACAGCATACTCTAAGCATCTCCCTTGAACTGTTCCACACTCTTGTTTTAGAATCTTTCTCTTCTACTGCCTCTATCATTTCCACTACTTCCTCACCTTTTATTAATACCAATCCCCCTCTGGTTCCCTGCATCCACACCTTGAATTGGTGGCCAGACTGTATTATATGCTGGATCTCACATTTCTTATGTACTAGGCTAAGGTTGAAGATAGTCATTGTCTTTTTGGGAGATTGTATTGCTCGGACTGTCTCCATCAATCACTAATGTTTCTACAGGGTTAAATAATGCTAGACTAGGGATCAGGTACCTTGCTGTTGGTGTTTTCACTGTGTGTAGGCTACTTTTGAGCTGCACGACACTACGGATTCTGTGGGTTACCTGGGTGGATCTTTTGTCTGTGTACCTTGGAGTTTAGACTGTGTAGTGCGTGAGGGCTGCTTGCCTAATCCACCCAACACTGTTCTAACTCTAATTGCTTTTACTTTTGAGGGTCGCCAGGAGGATACTCGATACTTGTGATCGAGAATCCTCAAGAGAGCACCCCTTCATATTAACGTAATCAGGCCGCACAGACCCAAGGTCCACACTAGGCTAGGAGCTGCCTTGCTCCACCAGAATTCTGTACCTTTGCACATCCCAGCTAGACTTTATTAACCCGGGTAGACATTAGCTGGATTAGATCATATACTCTTTTATGCATACCCATTATTTCTACCCAAGCATTTTGAGGTCTATGTTGCTGTAGAGAGACACAACCAGCATAGACCGGTTTTGTTAATAGGAGTACTACTTTTTCGTGGCGAGCATTATTACTGTTGCACCGCTTATAATATTCTTGTGTCCAATTACATTATACAGTAGGTCCAGCCTTTTTGTGTATTTAGCCTACACGTGCATTGTCCTGCCTCCTGCTATTTTGTGGTTCCATTTCCGATACGTTCTTCTTAGTAGCATCCGACATTATTCAGAAGATTCCTTGTTCGGTGCTTGAGGACTTTACAACACTTTCTTTCATAAAGGAGTGACAGATATTATTGATTAGAGTAACGTTAAGTAAACCTTCTTCTTGTTTGCATTAGATCACTCTTGTGATTTAATTAAGTTAACTATCTTTACCTTGTGTACCATAACTAAGCAACCATATGTTATAGGTAATAGGCTGTTTCAGAGAACATCAGCCTATAGTAGAAGCACATAGATACTGAGAGTTAAGATACCCCGCTATCGCAGATATAACTCTGGAGGGTATATGTGTTCTTTGTTCGACGGGATTATATATCAGGGGTTGGATCTAGCGTTTCCGTTGTTACATTTATGCCAGTCTAGTCCAATGTATAAGAGCCACTGATTTATACGAGACCCGATCGTAACAAATGGCGACCTAGCTCAGGATTTGGTGAACTGACATATAATTGCAGGTTATTGTGCAGATTTTTCTCACAGTTTAGGCAGTGAACATTTGTTGATTTTGTGGAATATTTTTTGAGGACATGCAAGAATTATTTTTTTAGCAAAGTAATATAGCACTTAAGCTGTCTCCGAGAATTTTGTATTGTGAATATTGTGGTATAAGAGTTTGGGGTACTTCTTTTTTGTGTGTCAAAGTGAAAAATCTTCAGTGAGCATCATGTCTTATAGCGGATCAGTGCAGGATGAAGACACAGTACGTGATGTAGAAGCTGAGGAGCAGCAGCATGGGCAGGTTGTTAACTTGGTGAACAGTGAGGAGGATGCAAGGAATTTTTTACAATGGCCTGTTACTTCCGACCGGTTGGTGGGTATGAATCGCTACGGTCTCCAGTGCTTAGCCGCAGCTATCGGTCATGTATGTACTAGTGGCATGACCAAGGATGACCTGATGACGTGTGTGCTGGGTGGGGTGACTGGCGTACGAGGTGGGGTGAGTGCTCAGAGCCCTTTGGCCGAGCCTCCCCTTCACTCGACTCTGAGCACGCTTCTGCAGGTGGGTAGTGACTGGAAGGGTGGTTTGCCCCTGGGGGGATCACCGGGTATTTCTAACATCATTGCATCCCCTCTTCCTCCTCAAGGTTTGACCCCAGAGATGCTCTTTCAGCTCGAGATAGCTAAGATGGAAGAGAGAAAAGAGCTAGCTAAGATAGAAGAGAGAAAAGAGCTAGCTAAGATAGAAGAGAGAAATGAGCTAGCTAAGATAAAAGAGAGAAAAGAGCTGGCTAGGATGCAGCAACAGACGAGGGAAGCTGAGCTTAGGACTGAACTAGAATCTACAAGATACCGTGCCGACATGGATTTAGAGAAGTCTCGTGTTGAGACGACGAGACAGCGACTCGGTACTGGAAACCGTGCGCATGATCAGTCTCTGTCGCACCTTCTCAAACTGGTCCCTGTATTTGACGAGTCTGGTGTCACAGAGTTTTTCAATAGATTTGAGAAGAAGTGCCGGGAGCATCAGTGGCCTGAAGTTAAGTGAGCGGCCCTTGTGTCCTCTAGACTCGTAGGTAAGGGGCTCAAGGCTTACGATGCACTGCCTTTGGAGTCCTGCGTTGTTTATGAGGAGCTCAAGGAGGCTGTCCTGCGGGCATATGAGCTTCAACCCGAGGCATATAGGTTAAAGTTCCGGGGTGTGACTAAGGGGCGAGACAGTACCTTCTTGGAGCACGCCCGGGACCTGTCCGACGCTATGGGAAACTGGCTCAGATCAGAGAAGACAACTACGTTTGATGAGATGAAACAGTTGATGCTTCTAGAGCAGTTTTATAAGTGTACGGGCGGCGACTTGACTTTAAACCTTAAAGAGAAGAACCCAAGAACTCTCGTAGAAGCAGCAGAGATGGCTGATCATCGGTTGTCACTAATTCGGGGGTGCGGCTCTGCACAGAGAAACGATGTAGGCGTTAAGGAGCGTTACCCTCCCCCTCCCCGGAATATGGACACACATAAATTTAAAAGCAATGACACCAAGACTGATCACAAACCTAGCACCGCCCCGTTTAAGAAGGGTCAGGGGACTTTTACACCTCAGTATAAGTCCAAGGGGAAATTTGAGTGTTATCACTGTCACGAAGAGGGGCACATGGCAAAAGCTTGTCCGAGCAGACCTCCCACGGCGGCTGTGTCATTGGCTCGCAGCATTGGGGTGTTCCAGAAGTCTTCTGTGTTTGCTGGAGGCATAAGATCAGAGGATGGAGCACCGCCAGTGAAGAAGGATCCGGAAGGCTCGAACCCTGTCCGCGATGCCTTTTGCGACCATAGCGGGCATGGCTGCGTGAAGTGGGGGGGCAAGAAGCACGGGGGACAGCTTTTGCGTGACACAGGTGCCTCTCAGACACTTTTGAAGAATTTCACTGGTAGACCCATAAACGCGGCGCGGGTAGTTGTGGTGCATGGAGTTAATGCAACTAGGTCATACCCGCTTGTTAGAATGGAGCTTGAAGTTGACGGTGTGACTCGCGAACTGGATGTGGGAATCGTGGAGAAATTACCTGTTGGGGGCGTCGACCTCCTTCTCGGCAATGACTTTGCAGTGCCTGCTTCTAAGGTTTCACCCTTAGTCGTTGCCGAGGAGCCGGCCGACGTGAGTAGGGAGGAACAGGAGTGGGTTGAGAAGTGTCAGGTGCAACCAATGGCGTGTGTTGTAACCAGATCTCTCGCATCCAGGGAGTCACAGCCTAACCAACAGTCTTCAAATAAGCGGAGGAACGGTCACGAGAAGGTGCTGAAAGCTGATACGGTGGAGAGTCTAGTACCAGCAGCGCTTCTCGGGGACTCAGTATTAGCACCGTTAGTAGAGTCTGGAGAAGCACCACCACCTGTCACTGAGAGTGTAGAGGCAGGGCTTAAAGAGACTCGGAGGCAGCAACGGTATAGACGGAGAGAGCAACGGGATGCAAAGTTCGATGTTGGCGGAGGGCATGAGTTGTTTCGCAAACACTTAGACAGGCTAGCTCCCTCAGATATTCGCAAATTGCAGCTAGAAGACCCGGAGGTTCTAAAGTGTAGTGACGGTGCTGTCGAACTTGAGAGTAGAGAACGAATGTTGCGTAGTCTGGAGTTGGCTGGCCGCAATCTGGTAGGCTCTCAGGCCCTCATGAAGGACAGGTACGACCACAAGGTGAAACTCAGGGAGTTTCACGTGGGTCAGGAGGTGTTGATACTACTCCCTCTTGTAGGTCACCCCTTATCCGCAAAGTACGCTGGTCCTTATATGGTAGCAGAGAAGCTCTCGGACTTAGATTACCTGGTGGCCACTCCAGACAGGCGTAAGAGGAATCAGTTATGTCATGTCAACCTGATGAAGGAGTATGTGAGGCGCCCACCTGAGCCTCTCACTGTCCCTGTGATGACTTTCAGCAGTCAAGGTGGAGAAGGAGAACGGGACAGTCATGCGCAGGTGGATGACAACTGGGATTATCATGTTTCTGCAGATCAGTGGGCGGGAAACACGAGACAGGCGGCTCATGAGGCTTTGAAACACCTACCTGAGCAACAGCGTGTGGCTGTCGAGCGCCTATTTTGTTTATACCCTACTGTATTTGCGGAACACCCAGGCCTCACTACTCATGAGGTGCACGACGTTGACGTCGGAGACCACCCACCCTTCAAATCAGTGCCCTATAGGGTGCCCCCTATTAAACTTCCGGCCCTCCGGGCGGAGTTGGAGTATATGTTGCAACAGGGACTGATCGAGAAGGGGGCGGTAAAGTGGACATCTCCCGTAACGCTGCAACCTAAGCCGGATGGCAAGGTGCGCTTCTGTGTTGATTACCGCAGGCTAAACGGCTTGACTCCCACCAACCCATATCCTCTTCCCCGGGTCGATGACTGTGTAGACAAGATTGGCAGGGCCAAGTTCTTGACCAAGGTGGACCTGGTAAAAGGTTACTGGCAGGTGCCTTTGTCTGAACGGGCGAAAGAGGTGTGTGGTTTTGTGGTGGATGGTGCTACATATCGTTGTAATGTCATGCCGTACGGTCTAAAGAACGCACCAGCGACCTTCCAAAGCTTGATGAACGAGTTAGTGGCTGACATTCCGAACTGTACCGTGTACCTGAACGACGTCATTATCTACGATGACGATTTCAAGAGCCACTGTGAACACGTAGAATCCCTATTTAAGAAATTAAGCAAGGCAAACTTGGTGGTCAACCTGGGAAAGTGTGATTTTGTGCGGGCTACCGTGCAGTATCTGGGATTCATGGTGGGTTTGGGCCAGGTGTGCCCCCCACAGAACAAGATATTGGCTATTAACCACTTCCCCAGGCCGTCCACCAAGAAGCAGATCATGAGGTTTTTGGGCATGATTGGTTACTACCGCCGCTTTATAAAGGGCTATTCTACTGTGCTGGCTCCTCTGACGGACCTATTGGCCAAAGATAGAAAGTTTAAGTGGGCGCCTGAGTGTTACTCAGTTACTTGTTCGTCAAGGGGAATCCACGCAATGCGAGCTAAGCTCATTATTATCGCGCCTCTTAAATGGGAATGTATTGCGTGAAATGCATGTTAAGTGTTTTATGTACTGTTGGAATGGCTGTGGATGTGTGTGTAGTCTGTATTTTAGCCAATTGGCGACATCGGAAACGAAGGCTTAGGGTGGATCTGTATGGTACCATTTTCACTATAGATGGTACCGTCTCGCCCGAAGGCTTAGGTAGCCATCAGCTTAGGTGAACCATATGATACCCATCTCGCCTTGTACCATTTTTGCCAACCCCAGATGGGACGTCACAACGTCGTCCACTTATTCCAGGTACCTATTTACAGCTAGGTGAACTGAGGCTAACACACCTGTTGTGTACTCACCCAATCCTCAGGGCCCCGGACTTTAGCCGACCATTCCAGCTGGCAACTGATGCCAGTGGTGCGGGGGCTGGTGCCGTTCTGATGCAATCAGACGAAGATGGGCTGGAGCACCCAGTCAGTTTCTTCTCAAAAAAGTTCAACTCGGCGCAGAAGAACTATTCAGTAGTTGAGAAGGAACTGCTGGCGATTGTGCTAGCGCTCAGGCACTTTGAGGTGTATGTTCCAGCCTATGGACCAGTGGTGGTGATCTACACCGACCATCACCCCCTCAAGTTCCTGAATCAATTCCATAACCGGAATATGAGGCTGACCAGGTGGTCATTAATGTTGCAGGAATACAACCTAGACATACGCCATATTGCCGGTTCTGAGAATGTGATTGCAGATTGCTTATCAAGGGTGGAAGACCCGGGGTAGATCATCACAAGGGTAGCCTCCTACTTTGGTTTGATTAGTATGTTTACGTCTGGTGCTTGTTGGCTCGCGTGGGTAGCCCAGCGTATTGGGTCGTAAAGTAGGAGTTGCTGTGTTGGTATAGAAGAAGAAGAAAAAAAAACTAGGCTGCCCCTGTAGTGCAGCCGCCATAAACATATTAAAAAATATAAAAATCCTCTAAAAACTCTTTCTTTGAAAGTTAATTTTTTTTTAAGTATGTTATAGGAGAAATTCTGAGTTGTACTCCTCTCAGAAGGCTGGGCTAGTGAAGCTCGCTCTTATGAGCATAACTATGTAATTTAATCTATTGTGTTGGGAGGGGTTGTTCATTTTTATAATGTGTTAATTTGAAGAGAACTGTGCTTTACATTTCATTGTCGCTGGGTGACTAGGAGTGGCGAATTTTGTATGGGTTCTGCGTGTCAGATTTAGAGCTCATAGTTGGAGCCTCTTAAAAATCTTGGGTGGGGTGTGACGCTCACCGCTTCCCTCAGAACCGCGTGGCTTACTCGCTAGGACTCGCTAGGGCAGAGAATGTAGCTACAGTCTACCTATCATTGTGTACTTTCCTTCTCGAGAAAGCTTGTGTTGCAGACAGTTCAGAACTGTTCTTTGTTTTCGTCTGTCACAATCCTTTCTATTTTATTTAGTCAATTGAAAGTATTGTGTTAAGTAATTGAATGATGGGAAGGCGAGCGGGAGAGAGAGAGAGAGAGAGACCAGGTGGTGGGACTTGGTGGTGAGTGTGGCGCATGGCCGGGCCCCTTACATAGGCCTCGCGGGATTCGTTGCCTCCTGCCTAACACGGCCTACTAGGCGGCTGCTTACTGTGCGACTGTCGCGCGCCCTCGTGCCATTCCTGCGAACTGGGACTCCACACATGCGGTCCCTGGAAATATCCTGGTCAGATCCGTCCCAGACAGCATACTCTAAGCATCTCCCTTGAACTGTTCCACACTCTTGTCTTAGAATCTTTCTCTTCTACTGCCTCTATCATTTCCACTACTTCCTCACCTTTTATTAATATCAATCCCCCTCTGGTTCCCTGCATCCACACCTTGAATTGGTGGCCAGACTGTATTATATGCTGGATCTCACATTTCTTATATACTAGGCTAAGGTTGAAGATAGTCATTGTCTTTTTGGGAGATTGTATTGCTCGGACTGTCTCCATCAATCACTAATGTTTCTACAGGGTTAAATAATGCTAGACTAGAGATCAGGTACCTTGCTGTTGGTGTTTTCACTGTGTGTAGGCTACTTTTGAGCTGCACGACACTACGGATTCTGTGGGTTACCTGGGTGGATCTTTTGTCTGTGTACCTTGGAGTTTAGACTGTGTAGTGCGTGAGGGCTGCTTGCCTAATCCACCCAACACTGTTCTAACTCTAATTGCTTTTACTTTTGAGGGTCGCCAGGAGGATACTCGATACTTGTGATCGAGAATCCTCAAGAGAGCACCCCTTCATATTAACGTAATCAGGCCGCACAGACCCAAGGTCCACACTAGGCTAGGAGCTGCCTTGCTCCACCAGAATTCTGTACCTTTGCACATCCCAGCTAGACTTTATTAACCCAGGTAGACATTAGCTGGATTAGATCATATACTCTTTTATGCATACCCATTATTTCTACACAAGCATTTTGAGGTCTAGGTTGCTGTAGAGAGACACAACCAGCATAGACTGGTTTTGTTAATAGGAGTACTACTTTTTCGTGGCGAGCATTATTACTGTTGCACCGCTTATAATATTCTTGTGTCCAATAACATTATAGGTCCAGCCTTTTTGTGTATTTAGCCTACACGTGCATTGTCCTGCCTCCTGCTATTTTGTGGTTCCATTTCCGATACGCTCTTCTTAGTAGCATCCGACATTATTCAGAAGATTCCTTGTTCGGTGCTTGAGGACTTTACAACACTTTCTTTCATAAAGGAGTGACAGATATTATTGATTAGAGAAACGTTAAGTAAACCTTCTTCTTGTTTGCATTAGATCACTCTTGTGATTTAATTAAGTTAACTATCTTTTCCTTGTGTACCATAACTAAGCAACCATATGTTATAGGTAATAGGCTGTTTCAGAGAACATCAGCCTATAGTAGAAGCACATAGATACTGAGAGTTAAGATACCCCGCTATCGCAGATATAACTCTGGAGGGTATATGTGTTCTTTGTTCGACGGGATTATATATCAGGGGTTGGATCTAGCGTTTCCGTTGTTACATTTATGCCAGTCTAGTCCAATGTATAAGAGCCACTGATTTATACGAGACCCGATCGTAACAGCCGATATATTTTTTCTTGTGTACAAATATATTCTCCATATCATCTACTAGTAACTAGCCTATATAAAGGGCACTTTCTATCTGTTTGTTCACGAACTACTCCCTCAGTGTTTCAAGATGGAGGGCCCATACTTGGCATGCAATGCATACTAAGGGGGTGCCATATTAGGTTTTAAGCAGGGGGGGGGGGGGCACTCTCTCAGTGTTCAAGATGGAGAGCCCATACTTGGCATGCATACTAAGGGGGTGCCAGAATAGGTTTTAAGCATGTGGGGGGGGGGGGGGGGGGGTAAGATAGACAGCCCATACTTCAGTTTGCCCCCGGGCAGCGACAGGTACCTCAGCTAGTAAAATATATATATGAACAAATTTCCCATTCCAAAGGAGGTTACGTTAAACTAGGCTGGGATAGTTTATGACAAGAAAGATATTGCAATAAAGTCCAAGATATACCACACAAAAACTTGATCCATATCACTCACATTTGAACTTAGATATACTATGGGTTAAGTTAAGATTAAGTACATTTAGGTAAAGCTAAGCTAAGGTTAGGTTAAGGATAATGTTTGGTTAGGTTAAGGCTAAGGTGCGATTACATTAAGAATATGGTTCAGTTACGGCAGGCCTATGTTAAGGTTAGACTTAAATAAGGTTTGGTTAGTTCAGGGTATGGTGAAGCAATGTTAAGGTTAAGAAATCCACCTTCAAGCTGAAAGAGTTAAGTTCCCTTCAAGGGATATAGGTATATCGTAATATAGATAAGATAGATTGATATTTATATTGCGGTCTGAAATTGATATACAATTGATATTCACTTTAATCTTACACAAATCTAGGAAACAGAATTGAGTATGTTATTTGAAATTATTAACAACATATAGTTGGGCATAATACGTTTATATTTATATGTAGATATCTCTAAGCAGAAATTCGTATTGGTTTAATGTACAGCTACAACTTGGTAATCATTTTAATTTTACAAGATAGGATAAAGAAAGTCAAAGGCGATTATGTTTGCTCTTATATTGCGATTACCTATACTAATGCAAAATATATATGTATTTTCAAAGTAATTTCTCTACATCATAGATTGATGTGATATTGCTGAATTGCTGATGCTATTCATACAACGAAAAACAAACGTATCATAAATACTTCTGTATAGTCTTTATTTTATTGATTTCACCACAACACCAAACACCCCCAATGAAATTAATTAAAGTATATATGATCCACCGGGATTCGAACCTGGGTTATCACACACAGATTTTTGCCACCTTAACCATTACACCACCAGGACGGTTAAAGGTTTATGCACACGCCTACGACTTATTATCCATTCTCGAATACTGGATATTAATCTATTCATGTTCATATTCCCAACTGCGCTATGATAGCCTACTGTTTAAGTGAGAGGAAAGAATATTCATGGGGCACAGATCATATAGACCGGCCTCTCGACGAAATATCCTTGAACCTACTAATAATCTTTATTTTATTAATTTCACCACAACACCAAAGAGTAGAGGAATTGAAGACAAAAAATAAAAATAACATTTTATAAAACAGAAGAATTCTAATCGTATGATAACACGTATTTGATAATTTGAGTTTAAAATTGAAGTAATCAATCTTTTCACTAGAATAAAAAATATATATATTCAATATATGGTAGTTCATTCCATACACTTAAATATGGATTAGCGATATATTATTGTTTAGCTTAGTTGGGCTGGTATTATGCTTATAGGATGTATCAACCATTCTTACTGGTATATAACTCTACCAAATCTTGAACAATATGTGATTATGTAGAATATTGCAGGATTATTGGGCTTGTTTTATATCATTACACAGTTATTTTGTTGTGATTGTTTGGAACCTTGGGGCTGGTCTTTTACAAATGTGTATACTTTTCTCCTAGAATTGCTTTTTCATTATCGCTCTCCCCCCAAAAAATCAAACAAAAGATATAGCAAAATGACCACAGGAATAGATACAGAGTTAAAATCGCTTGAGGTGAACTAAGATATAAAAGGTATGTTACTGTGCACCAGTAAGTTTAGTTTAGACTAGGATAATGCACAAGGTCAGGTTTGGATAAGTTAGAACAGAAATTTACTTCATCGTGCATTTTAGAGTTGACATGCAGGTTCTACTAAATAAGACTACATTTGGTTATATAAGAGGTTAGATTATGTTATTAGATAAGGTTGGTAGGTTAGGCTAGGTATGTCAGGTAAATTAGGTGAATCAAAGTGTTATATATTAGTTGAGGTTAAAACACGTTGAGATGGCCTGAGGGGGAACTGGACTATACTCGTCGACAGCACCTCCCCACCAGCACCTCACAGAGAAAGGCCAGACCAGCAAAGAGGAGCCCCAGCACCAGCAGGAGTAAGGGGCCCTGCATGTGGACCACCGTCAGGGCCCTCACTATAGTCCCAGTAGCCTCACCCTCTCCCTCGCCCTCCTTCTGCTGGTCTCTTCGCTGCCTGGCCCGACTCTCCCGTCTGGCCTCGCTCAGCATGTCACTGCTCCACTTCTCGTATAGCCCGCCCTGGGTCAAAGATAAAGACATACGCTTGTACTCGTAAACAATTCTTTACCTTCCTAGCGCCTGACACGGAACTGATGCTGTGGGAGTGCTTGTTTTTTACAGATAATACACATATTATTCCCATTATTAAACGTAATGTAATTTTTCAAGTATCTACGTCCATTAACGGCGTTACGAAGGGGAAGTATTGATTAAGAATACAAGCGATACACTATATAATATAAGTGTACAATTAACCCCTTCAGTATCGTGGTGTCCATCTTCGCTTTAGTTTATTCTCTTTCTCGTATACGTCGCCCTTGACCAAAAGGTTTCTTCTTGCAAACATATATTCTGTAATTACAAATACGAATGTCAATTAAACCAGTATATCTGTAGAATGGGATGCTTATAGACAGTCAAAAATTAAATAGTTTATTCGCAAAATATATAGTAGAGGAACTTGTAATTGAACCTGTATTAAGTAATACAGTTAAGCATTACTCTATGTAGTATCCATACTGATTTTAAAGGAACTTTCCGGGTAATAATATCTGAAAAAATTATCCATAGTTCAGAGGCTGAAACTGAGAGCTAGAACAAATTATGTCATGTCAGTGTAAGAGGAGAAAACTATTTAACCCTCTCCGACATATGACGCGATTTTGAGCCTATTAGGGATACTTTAAAGCTTTTGTTACCATCAGGGGTATTTATATACTTTTAGTTTAGTTACTTCAACCTCTGCAGTTGTCTTTGAGTTAGCTGTGGGCAGAACACTCATTTTGGAGAGGTAATTATAAAAGTGAGAGAACTCTATTTCTTATTGCTAATCTGGCAACCTCTGCGTCATATGTGGGTGAAAGGGTTAACTGGGTCATTTTCGACACGCATTATCTGATACTTTAACCCCTACTGTACCATAGCGTATTAGATCAAATGTACCCTCCAGTAGCAGCCATTGTGGCCAAAATTACTCATCAGCGACAAGACAACACCTTCCCAGTACAAGAGTTGGTGGGTGACTGACTCAGCTGGCCTTGAGCAGCTGAGGAGGAGGATGAGAAATGTTGCCAACTCCTCACAGCAATGCCTCCAAGTCATGTTTGTGGCTCCCACTCAATATTAGTAGGAACTAGGGTCGAAAATTACCAACGGATGAGAGCCATCGCTGGTACTGGTGCGTAACTTTATTACTGATGGATGTCAGCCGTCGCTGGTACTGGATGGGTTAATGCCTTTGCTTCAAAATATTTTCTTGGTTTTGAAGACCTACTGAACTGACAATCTAGTCCTTATAGCACTAAATCAATAGACTATTTCCAGTTCATTGTTTCAGTATCTCACAACTATAGCCAGTTTATGACATTGGTCCTTCTTGTTCTCAGCCCTCGAGTTGATGCATTACATGAACCTATTTGTATATGATGGCCGACTGTTTCATATAAATCTGATGATCATTTGACAATTTCATGTGGCTTAGGAAGGATTATCGAGCATAGCACATCAATAGTCATGAAAATATATAGAAGTATTATAAAAGTAAACTCAAATATGTTGAATATATTGATGTTTAAATATTTGTATATACATTTTATATAATACCGGACGCCTTGCTCCCATTGATGAAGGTGACCATACACAAAACTCCCCCAAACAGACCTGTCACCAATGAAAAGGACAACCCATACTATTATATTCAAGGGCATACAGGATTGACCACTTAACCCGGCAGCTGCCGGGAGACTCTTAAGAGGTTTTACTGGACGACTGCGGGAAGACTCTTAAGATCCTAGGCCTAAAAACAACACTTAAAACACCCCAGTGGCACTTTAAAAAAAAAAATGGTGTTTAAGTGAGATAATTCCCCTCCATACCTCCAATCACTCCTTCACATGTGTCAAAGTCCCCTCCTTCCCTCCCCCCCCTTCAATTATCACCTATTTTTCTCTTATTCCTGTGATTATCGGTTTATTTATGGCGCCAAAACTCCCCACCCGGTTCCAAGTTGGAAAGGGAGGGTGTGGAGGGAGGAGAAAGAGAGAGAGAGTAGCCCACACTACCTCCAGTCTCGCTTTAGAGCTCGTGGAGGGAGGGTGCACTCTGTCAACTCCATGAATGAACCGCTTGGCAATATTTCGTGTTTGTCACCCCCAAAACACTATTCCCACTTGTTTTATTGTTGTCACATGTTACTATCTTCATATTAAACGTAAAATAGGCGCATATGGATAAGTATTAGTTATATTTATGGTAAATTAACGAGTTTGGTGTGAAATGAATCAAAATACCTACGCACAGGGGTATGGTGTATACTACAGGGGCTGTGCAGCCGAGAGGTTAACTTAGGGTCCATCCAACTCCGAGGCCCTCTATGTATCTAGTCTAGCTAAATCCTGCTTCATCCTTAGGTGAACAGTAAGGATTTGTATAAGGTTTACTCCCTTAGAAGGGTTGCCAACCAAAGCTGATAAGTTCCATCCACCCGTAATTTTGTAAGGTTGGCTACCTAGATGGGTTGCCGACCAAGGCTGACTAGTTCTATCCACCCAATAATATAATATATTAAATGGGTTTATCAATACCAATATACTTTCAAAGGATAAATAATTCTTAACCTTAATTGCCCATTTCATACTCATATTTATTTACAGTGTAGTTGTATTAGATTTCCCCTTTATATTAGTCTTAATTTTAATCCTATGACTTCCATCCTTTCTAAAATATATAAATTCATCTACTGATAGCCAGAATAACGAAGGAAATTCTTCTTCTATATACATGAAATAGTGTTTCCATTGGGTAAAAGACACGTAACTATGGTTAATTAATTATTGTGAGATGTAATACGAACAACTTTAGGTCTGGCATTCGATGAAAGAACCCCAAGTCTTGAGTAATATGGCGGATATGGCCCAAACCCAGCTCTTCAAACTGAATGGTGATGGAGGCGTTCTCATGAGCCAGAAATCGTTGTCCTCTGGTTCTGGAGATGGTTGTGTTGGGTGCTAGGATAGTTGAATTGTTCTGGAATGGCTTGCTCCAGCTCGGCTGGTTGCATATAGGCACTAGTCGGCTGCAGAGTTGCTGAAGTCATGTTGAAGGGGCCAGTCTCCAGACAAAGCCAGGTTTGTACCAGTCTCAGACAAAGTACTGGTACCAAAGTATGAAATTGATAAGGTAAAGTCTTGAATGAAGCTGAGATACCAGTCTCAGATAAAGTAAGAGTTTAATAGGGCCAGTCTCAGATGCAGCTCGGCTTGTACCAGATAAGACGAAGCACTGGTACCAGTCTCAGCCAAAGTACCTCTGGAAATCTCAGATGAACTAGACTAAGATCTGTGTATGCTAAAAGGTTTCTGTCTCTCAGGATCCACTATTCTGGTATTTATAACTTTCTCTGAGTTGTCTTGTGTGCTGCTGTTACAAGGGCATAAGAAAATAAAGGTAGTAGTAGGTTTATAGGCTGTTGTTGAACAGGTTTTTGATAGGAATTGAAAGGCAAGACTCCTCCCATGCAAGCAGGCCTATACTTGCTTACTATGCAATCACAGGGAGCGTCTACTCCCAGTTATGGGCCCACATAAAACTGGGTGATACTGTCCATTAGGCCAAATATTTTATTGTGAGCTTCATTTACAATACATATGATTCTTCTTGATCTTGTTATTACTGTAGTTACCTTCTAAATTGTTTGACTCCCAAAGATATTCTGGAAAGTGAAATTGTTTCATGCTACCTTAAACAAAACAAAGAAAGCACTGGAAAGAAAATTAAATACCTCCTTAACAGCCATGATGCTGCGGTCTAGTGTGGGTTTGTAGGGTGCGTCATGTGGTATTGGCCAGGCAGACAGTCCCGGGAAGACACTCTCACGGGCCACATACAGCTGGGTGCTACCGTCCCTCAGGGTAAACTTCTCGGCGATCACCAGCTCCAAGTAACGCCGGGCCTCCATGTGGGCTTGTCTATGCCGAGAAAAACAAGTGGAAAAATGCATAGTTAGTTTCTAGGTGACTAGTAATTGTAATAGTCTTTGCATGCGTTTAGTATTCCCTAGACACAGTTAGACAATTTGATGATCTCATTTGCGTTCAAACCACATTCAGACTAGTGCTTTGGAAATAATGAAAACAACTGTTATGTGTAATATTTCACTATTAACTATCTTTAAGATTTTGAAAATCGAATTGAAAGCATTGTTATACCATAAGCATTGAAACCTTCCAACAATGAAATATTGAAGCCAAATCGGTGGCCCTAGCTATTCTAGTACACAGCCAACCTTCCTCTATATTGTTCAATAACCATCGCCCTTTTGGACTAACAATTAAGAAACATTTATAAACTCATTTAATTGAAGGAAGTATATTAACCATTCGCTATTTATTAGATATTAGTATGCTAAATATTTTGTATACTCCTAAAAGTATTGTTGTCTTAAGTTTAGTAGTTTTTACCTGAAAACACCTAGATGATTTGATGAATTTTCACAAATCTCTCCAGTCAGTCTTGCAAATGGTCTTCAAAAATTAATGTTGATCCATTTTGATAAAGGGTAATCTTACTTGGAAACGTATCTAAGGGGCATGCTATGCAGTCTTGGCAATAGTCTTTAAATATTAACCCTTTCAGTACCGGTGGCATCATATACAGTATATACAGTACAGCTTTCGTAAAAAACGTTCCTGTTTAACAAACCTCTTGGACTTTTCCACGATATCCTCAACCTATACAATTAGAGTAAAGCTGTAGATATTATATACCTTGATTTTCAAAAGGCCTTTGACAAAGTTCCCCACAAACGTTTACTGCTAAAACTAAAAGCGCATGGAATACAAGACGGTGTGTTGAAATGGATAGAAAATTGGCTCAGCGACAGAAAGCAAAGAGTAGTCATAAACGGTAAGGCATCTAAATGGACCAATGTAAGTAGCGGGGTACCCCAGGGATCGGTACTAGGACCAATTCTCTTTCTAATTTACATCAACGACATAGATGAGGGTCTCACCTCTACAATCTCAAAATTTGCTGACGATACAAAAATTACAAATAGCGTACTCTCAAAAGAACAAGTTGACGATATGCAACACAATCTAGATAAATTGTCATGTTGGGCCCAAATTTGGCAAATGAGTTTCAATGCGGATAAATGTAAAGTACTACATATCGATACCTAAATGAGAAAGCAAACTATTCGATGAAGGGCACTCAGCTTAAGAATGTAAACAGAGAAACCGATCTGGGAGTAACAATATCGAGTAACCTAAAACCGAGTCAACAATGTTCAGAAGTTGTTAAGAAGGCAAACAAAATAATTGGCTTTATAGGCAGGTCATTTGAGCATAAATCCAAAGAAGTTATCCTAACCCTTTACAATTCCTTAGTCCGCCCTCTTCTGGAATACTGCGTTCAATCCTGGTGCCCTTATTACCAAAAAGATATAAACAAGCTAGAACGAGTTCAACGTAGAGTTACCAAAATGATACCTAGCCTAAAGAACAAACCATACGAAGAGCGTCTTAGAGAATTAAATCTATTTCCTTTAACCCAGCGCAGATTAAGAGGTGACTTAATTCAAGTGTTCAAAATCATCAAAGGCATCGACAATATGAACTGTAGTAAGTACTTCACTATCGACCAATCTAATTACACACAGGGAAACGGTTGCAAAATTATTGGTAAATCTTTTAACTCACACGAATCGAAGAATTTCTTCTTCAATCGAGTTGTCAACTTGTGGAATGGGCTTCCCCGAGACGTTATAGACTGCAGTACCGTTGATTCATTTAAACTCCGCCTCGACAAATATCTCGCATCAAACCCGCGACTGACTGCGTTTGTAAATGAATAACTTTATTTTATCCTCCCCTCAGTTACTAACCCATCTGTCCCCTACTAACTTCCTCATCCTGCCACGGACATTAGTTCCCTTTCCAATGTTCCCTTACCCACTCTAAACCACTGTTTGGATACTTGATCCTCAGTGTTTTGGAGGACAAGCAGCCTAGAAGGGTCACTAGGTCTGTTGTTGCTTGATTTCCTTTGTACTCCTTTGTACTATATTTAAGGTTGCATGTTATGTACTTCCTTTACTAAGTGGGTGAGTCCTTTGAGTTTTTAAAGTCATTTCAAATTAAACTGGTCTACTAAAAGAATGTGGTTATGTTAGGTTTAATTTGTCTAGATGAGTAGTATTCATAGTGACAGTCTTGTACTTATTATTAATTATATAATAGATAATTTAGACGTGACTGTTATGCCTGCATAGGAGCAGCTGCTCAGCAGACTAGGCCAGATATTTTAAATGCTTAAATATTTAACATGTATTTTATGTAATTTGAGTTCTCAATTTGAATTTGGATAGGATATATCAGGTTAGCCTCGGTATCACACAACCACCTTTTTCCTTGAATATTATCGTCATGATGATAGTAGTAGTGATAATGGTGACAGTAGTAGTGATGATGGTGATATTGGTAGTGATGATGATAGTAGTAGTGTTGATGGTGATAGTAGTTAGTGATGATGGTGATAGAAGTAGTGATAATGGTGACAGTAGTAGTGATGATGGTGATATTGGTAGTGATGATGATAGTAGTAGTGTTGATGGTGATAGTAGTTAGTGATGATGTTGATAGAAATAGTGATGATGGTGATAGTAATAGTGATGATGGTGACAAACATTTTGTGGCAGTCTCCAACAGCACGGCGGGGGCGAAGAGTGTCATATCCAATTGCCTTGTTTATTTTTGGTTTCTAACTGTCTTGGTAGCGTAATGCATAAGTGCGCGGAATTTCGATGTGAGTATTCTAGGTTCGAGTCCTTGGAGTGCCACATGTATTTGTTGATTTCAGTAATTGAGTTTAGAAGTGAAGTTGGTTGGTGAAAAAATATAATTCCTCTGTTTTTAGTTCCATGTCAGTGAGAGCAGAAAGATATTACACTTCTGACATGGATGGTGAAGTCAAGCTTTGTCAAATTGCAGGGAAGTAAGATTCACTGAAAGAACAGATGCTGCCAATGACAAAGGAAAAATACTTAGTTCGCTAGGTAGATGGATGCAAACCTTATGGAAGCTGGCTGGCAACCAACAGATGTGAGCCCAACAGTTTCGTTTCAAGGTCCTTTCCCGCTACAAGTTAACCCCCAACAACATGAAACACTGGGATAACCAATGGAATATAGATTAGAGATAATCAACTTTCCCTTTAAGCACCTGTATTCCATAATATGTCTGGTATTCACAATAAGTTAATAGTGCTCGTATACTTGTGCGCGCATTCACACACTCGCATGATAGCACAAAGAGAGGGCGACCAAAAAAAGAGAGAGAGAGGTGCATAATTTTAGGCTGCACTTATGATACAGACAGCGGACAAAGGCAGAATACATTAAGTGAATATACCTGCATACCACTCCCCCCTCACTCTCTCTCTCTCTCTCTCTCTCTCATCTCCTGATTTAAGTTTCACCCTCTACTCCCACCTCATCTAATACCCTTCCATCACCCCAAACCCCTTTATTTATAGGAGAGAGAGAGAGAGAGAAATGTCATCATAGATAAAAGTTATTACAAAGACGTGCTGAAACTCTGGCTCACCCCTACTCGGTCCGATTGGGGGTGCTTTTAGGAATTCCCCCTGTTACGCTTCATTAGTCTGGAGATTTTAAGACGTTTTCACACCGTAAGTTTAGTAATAATAAGACGCTTCACCTCATTCAGGAGTCGATTTGTTTTCTGGGCGAGCGATAGCAAGCCTGTATCTTTTAAAAATCAGCATTCGGCCGATAAATGTTTCTAGCGAAAAATATAAAAATTCAACTTGAAGGGGGTTTGGGTGGGCCTTTTCTTAGTTTGAAGGAAGTCTGGTGAGGCGTTAGCCATAGCCTAGGGGACAAACTAAAATACATTGCTCGAAAATGGCAAAATCAAGCAATATCTCTCTCTCTCTCTCTCTCTCCCCCATGTAAGGGCGGGTGGAAAAACAAAAACAAAAACAAAAAAACAAACAAAAATGTTTACCAGAGACAACTGTACGAGTTGTAAGATGAATATACACATGCATAAAGGCACCGCATGTCGGATATGCAAGCAACCATACCACTGGATTTGCATAGGATTGACACCAGTAAATGAGGCGTACAATACAAGAGGGAAGAACCTCCATTTCTGCGATAGTTGTTTCGATATCACATGGCAAGTCATACAGACTGTAGAAAATACAGAAGTACAAGATAGACTGAAATATAGCCAAGACATAGCTACCTTTCACAGAAAATGGGGAACTATTGGGGCCTCAGGGCCCATACTAATATCACAACCCACACACGCACCCCTTCCCATGAAAATGCCCACATTGCCTCCTGCACATCAACACACATCGCCTGCCGAGCAACAACCTTTTGCACCCTACATATCCACAAACCCTGCCGCACATCTCCCCAGACCCAGAAAACACCCACATTAATCCCATCTATGGCCATTGACCACCCTACTGCTGTTGATCAAATACAATTGCAGAATGAACGTAGGATGCAACAAGCCCCCATATCAGGCTCCCCTTCTACATTGTCTCCCCCCTCACCACTTCCACCTGCCCACCTACAACCGACCCGTAACTCCACCCCCCTGCAGGCCTCACCCACCCATACACCAAGCCCACTATCACCCACAACCACACTTAGCTCACCACATAACCCCTTGCAGCCCCAGCCACACCTACTGGGGTTGTCTACACCAGTGTGCAGATATTATCTGGAAAGAAGGTGCTACTTTGGTTAAAAGGGCGAATATAATGGGAATGCATGTAGATTTGCTCATCCCAAAATTTGCAACAACATAACCAGTCATGGAAAATGTAGATTTGGTGAAACCTGCAAATACCACCACCCATCCCTTTGCAAGACATCACTTGAGAACAAGACTTGCTACAATATGAAATGCCCAGCTTTTCATATTAAAGGGACTTGGAGATATGCTAGACCTAACACGAATGGTAGCCCAAAAAACTCTCTAGCTATGCGAGGACGAGACAGAGGAAAAAGGCAAGGAGGGAAAGGGCAGATGAAGATGAAGAGACTGAGGGAGATGAAGATGAAGAGACTGAGGGAGATGGAAGAGCACATAGAACACCTCAAGCACCTCCTGGCCTCCCAAGAGTGGCCAATACATCCCGAAGACTATTAGGTACAAATAGTACTCCAAACAATCCCTCCCCAATCTTGTTTGCAAATATCCAAGGCCTAAAAAATAGAACCACGAACAAAGTACCATTTATTAGGGGCCTGCTAGAAGAAGGAAACGCTATATTTGCGGCTCTCACAGAAACTCACATTAAAGATCAGGAAGATAGTGAGGTATGGATTCCTGGTTACAACCTACATAGGGCGGACAGAACGCATAGATCACATGGAGGTGTAGCCTTGTACATACATGACTCACTGATATGTACTGAATTCCTAAATAACAGTAATGAAGTGGTGGAAATACTTGGAGTTAAAATAGAATCCCTAAATTTAGCAGTTATTGTTACATACAGGCCTCCAGACTCATCCCGAGAAGAATTCAAAACCCAGCTCAACAAAATAAAATCAGAAGTGGAAACCCTGGGGAACCCAACCCCAAATATTATATGGCTAGGAGACTTTAACCTACCAAACATTAAATGGAGACAACTAGAAAACCAGTTAGTGGCAAATAACACCGGAGAAGCAAATACTAATACGAGAGAGCTTTTTGAACTTTGTGATTTTTTTAGTCTTACCCAACATATTGCTGAACCCACACGGGAAAACAATATCTTAGACCTGGTCTTCACTAACAACGACTCTCTAGTACACAGCATTAACATATCGGACACAACATACTCAGATCATAAATTAATTGAGATCAAAACAACCTTAGAAAGTGTACAGACAACCTCAGAATCGAGAACAAAAACCGGCCCCTTCAGTAAATTTAACTTCAATAACAAAAACATTAGGTGGGAAGAGGTAAATCAAGAAATGGAGGAAATAGACTGGGAAGATTTAATGGATAACCTGACACCAGCAGAATGTCTAGTCTTAATAACAGAAACCATGACCCAAATCTGTAGCCACCATATACCTGCAAGACAAACAAAACGAAGAAGCAAACAAGATCGGGAAAGGAGGAGGCTGTACAGAAGAAGAAAATTACTCACACAAAGATGCACACATCAAAATCTACAGGATAGGCAAAAGGTCGAAATAGATAAGAGAAATTGTGGAAATTGAACAAAGGCTAAGAATATCATATGAACTACAACATATGGAAGAGGAGAGGAAAGCTATTGCAGGTATAAAGGATAATTCCAAATACTTCTTTTCATACGCCAAACAAAAGGCTAAAACAACATCAAACATCGGCCCACTGAGCAAAGGGGACGGCTCTTTCACAGGGGACAAAAAGGAAATGAGCGAACTCTTAAGCAGGCAGTATGAAATGGCATTCAGTGAGCCTGATGAAACAAAAGTCATCAGAGACCAAAATATATTTTTCATGGAAACCTCCCCACGGAAACCCCTCAGATGCTGGATATTGATTTCGGTCCAAAAGACATAGAAGAGGCCATTTCCAACATGCCATCCCACTCGGCACCAGGCCCGGACTCATGGAATTCGATCCTAATGAAAAAATGTAAGGAAAACCTCTCAAAACCCCTGGCTATAATGTGGAGAAGGAGTCTAGACACTGGTGACATACCAGATAGCTTGAAAAACGCAATAATTGCCCCACTGCATAAAGGAGGGAGTAAAGCACTACCAAAAAACTACCGCCCGGTAGCTCTAACCTCTCGCATCATTAAAGTTTTCGAGCGAGTCCTGCGAAGCAAAATTTCAACATTCATGGAGACAAATGAACTACACAACACCAGTCAACATGGGTTCAGAGCGGGAAGATCATGTCTCTCACAACTTTTGGAACACTATGACAAAATTCTTAAAGCGCTAGAAGAAAAGAAAAACATGGATGTCATTTACACCGATTTTGCTAAGGCATTTGATAAATGTGACCATGGTATAATAGCCCATAAACTGAAAGCAAAAGGTATAACTGGAAAAATCGGACGGTGGATATACAATTTCCTCGTAAACCGAAAACAATCGGTAGCAGTAAACCAAGTCACTTCTGAGCCTTCGGATGTCAAAAGCTCAGTGCCCCAAGGAACAGTGCTAGCGCCCCTTCTGTTCCTCATACTAATTTGCGACATAGATACCAACACCAGACACAGTACGGTGTCGTCTTTTGCTGATGACACAAAATTAAGCAAGATAGTAAACACACAAGAGGACACGGGCCGACTGCAGGAAGACATGAATGTAGTGTTCCAGTGGACCAGGGAAAACAACATGCAATTCAATGAGGAAAAATTCCAATTAATACGGTACGGAGATAATAATGGTGTTAAAGAAACTACAAATTACTTAACAGAATCTAACCACATAATAGAACGGAAAGACAGTGTGAAAGACCTTGGGGTATTAATGTCTGAAAATATGGGTTTCAAAGTACATAACCAGGTCAAAGTGGCGGCTGCGAAACGTCTAACGGGTTGGATTCTGCGTACTTTTAAAACATGCGGTGAATTGCCTATGATAACGCTCTTCAAATCTCTAGTGCTACCGCGGCTTGAATACTGTAGCGTATTAACATCCCCATACAAAGCAGGTGAAATAAATGACGTAGAGAGTGTACAAAGAAATTTCACTTCGCATATAAGTTCGATAAAACATCTACACTATTGGGAACGTTTAAGAGCACTGAATATGTACTCACTGGAACGTAGAAGAGAACGTTACCTAATAATATACACGTGGAAAATCGCAGAGGGTTTAGTACCAAACCTACATACTCCGATAGTCATGAAATTCAGTGATAGGAGAGGCTGGGAATGCGAAATCCCCCGGATGAATAACAGGGGTGCTATGGGCTCTCTGCGAGAGGGCTGGTTATCACACAGAGGCCCACGTCTCTTCAACAAACTCCCACGGCGAGTAAGAGACATGAGGGACATCTCATTAGACAACTTCAAGAGAGCCCTAGATGTCGAACTGCAAAAAGTGCCAGACGAGCCCATCCTCGCAAGGGAGCGAGCTGTCGCTTCAAACAGTCTACTGCACCAAATCACCACCCATAACGAGGGGCGTCGCGCTCCTTGGTGCCGCTAGAAGAGCGGCGAACACATCTAAAGGTATCTAAAGGTATCCTCAATAAAAATTAAACCAGATGTCGGATCAGATAGTATTAACCCATATTATAGCAATAAGGGGTTTATACTACTAGGTGCTGTCCATCAATATATTGTTACGCTGGCCAGCTTGCCAGAATGTACTCGTGACTCGCTAGCACTCGCCATGGCAGTGAAATGGGCTATAATAATCGTAGAACGATATTCTTTCTTTCTTAGTATTCGTGTTGTCACAGACAGATCAGTGTTTGCCTTTATTCTTGTCTGTGACACTTAGAAGTATTTTATATCCATAGTAGTGATTATAACATGCAGCGCGTGAGAGAGAGAGTTGGAGAGCGAGGTGGCATTGTGTGTGTGTATGTATGGGTGCATTCCTCGCTCGGTGGGCCCACCCGCTCACTATTGGACGGCGGGCCTAGCGTAGTCTATGACGTCTGCTTGTCCCTGTGACGTAGTGGCCTGTGGTTGGTCGCCGCTATCCTAGCCCGGTGGTCGGGCTCCTTTCCTCCTCGCTCCCGCAGAGTATGGCATTGTGCGCTTGGTCCTAGACGTCCCTCGCATTCTGTCTCACATCTAACCCCCTTTACTGCTGTTCCTCTCTCTGAACTTCTTCTTGCCAATACTTCTTATCTTTATTCAATTACCCATCCCTTCTGGTTTTCGCATACGACTTCCATAGTCGGCCAGTCGTATTACCAGCGCCTGTTCTCACATATATGTTTTGCACTAGCTTTAGAGGTTATTAGAATCATAGTCACATGGATTCATATTGTTGGGTGCTTCTAATTATTTGGTTGTTCTTTATTACTATTTAATGCTAGACAGTGGAGGGTATCTTTGGTCGTTGTCTGTGTTATGTATATGGCAAGTCAGAGCCTGTACGACTTCGACGGAGCTAGGTAGCCTGTAGTACACCCTTGTGCATATTTTCCTTTGCGAGCTTAGCAGTATACAAGCGAAGGGCTTTTGCCTACTCTTGCTTGTATGCTTGCTACCTCATTTTGTTGACCTTTGAGGAGCGCCAGGGTAAGACCAGATACTTGAGATCTGGACTTACTAAGAGAGCCTCCTAGTCACTTAACGTAAGATAAGGGAAATCTGTTCAGGGGAGACAGTAGGCTACGAGCATGCTTGAGCTCTGCCTAGGCTCCCTGTACCTTTAGGCCACTGCTAGACTTTATTAGTAAGAAAGACAGCATTGTGTTTATTAACTTTAACTGCGTATGCTTTAGCAATTATTCACGTATTGTTTTCGCCTAGGTTGATGCATAGTGCACAACCCAGTATGGCTGTTACTTTGGCTAAGGAAGTACTGTTTTTGAGTTACTGTTATTAGTGCTATCACAGAGTTGTTGCACTCTCTTGTTTTATATAATTATATGTATCCTACTTTTTGGTGTATTTAGGATACACGCTTTGATGTCCTGCCCCTGCATTATTCCTGTTCTATATTCAATGAGCATCTTAGAGCATCAGACGTTTTTCAGAAGATTCCATATCTGTTTGCTGTAGGACTAGACTTCAAGTGTTTTCATAGAGCATTGAAGAGTTTAGTGTTGAGTTCAGACTCACACTAAAGTTAACGTAAGCATATAACCTTTTATTAAATCTTGTCATAGTTTATTTAAGCATTGTTATTACTTGAGAGCTTTTTATTAACGTAATTACTCTTGTTGTGAGTAGGTTTTGCCGTCACCGGAAAGCCTTTGTAGAAGTACACTTAACCCAGTTAATTGATACCCCGTTATCCAGTAGATTAACTCTGGAGGGTGTAAGTGTTTTGTTCACTGGCTTAATAGTTCGAGGGTTTGGAATTAGCGTACCGTTGTTGCAGATCTAGCCTGTCTTATAGTCCAATATTAAGTGCCCTTGTTTATTTTGTTGTGCTGGTCGTAACAAATGGCGACCTTAGTCCAGTATAGTGAACTGAATTTTGCAGGGTTTTTTTTTGGGAGAAATCTTATGGCCATTTGGGGTTGAATTTATTTCTTGCAGTGTTGGCAGTGGACATTGTTTTGAGGATATTATAAGGAACTTGTTGGAGTTTATTGGTGACCTAGTATTGAACTTAAAAAAACATCTTCGAATATTTGTTGTGAATAAAGCTACGCGAGAGTTTGGCTACTTTTGTCTTGACTTGGGATTTTTTTTTTTTTTTACTCCATCATGTCGTCACTGGACGGGTTTGAGAATAGTGAGGGCACAGTGCGAGAGACAGGCGAGAAGGTGGAGTTGTCTGATGGCGTTCGGGTAGTGAACGGTGAGGAGGATGCTCGGAGGTTTTTGGAGGAGCCTGTGTCAGCGGACCGGGTGTCGGGGGCTGGACTGGTACGGACTGCAGTGTATAGCCACGGTCTTAGGGTTTTCTTGTACTAGCGGTTTGTCAAGAAGTGAGCTGGTTACCTGTGTGCTGGGTGGGGTGCATGAGGCTTCGGGTGGAGCGGGAGCTGGGGCACCTTCGTCCCAGCCCCCATTCCACTCAACTCCTATCATGGCGCCCCCTCGGGTTCCGGAGCCGAGTACGTTCCCGCAGGCCGATGTCCGCTGGCGGTTGGGTAAGCCTCTAGGTGACTCACTGGGTGGGTCCCCGGTAGTAGCACCCCCTCCTCAGGGTTTGTCTTCCGAGATGTTGTTTCAGCTCGAGCTCGCCAAACTTAAGCAGCAGGAGCGACAGGCTGAGCTGGAACTCGAGCAGCGAAAGCATGAGGCTGAGCTCAAGTATGAGTCTGCAAGGTATTGTGCCGATGTTGACCTAGAGAAAACTTGTGTAGAGGTGACGAGGAACCGTGTCGTCCAGGGGGGTCGACCCCATGACCAGTCCCTGTCGCATCTACTAAATTTGGTTCCAGTGTTTGATGAGTCAGGAGTTACAGAATTCTTTCTCCGTTTTGAGAAAAAGTGCAGAGAGCACCAATGGTCCGAGGAGAAGTGGGCAGCCCTTGTTTCTTCACGATTGACGGGGAAAGCACTCAAGGCGTACGATGCTTTATCCCTAGAGTCTTGTGTTGACTATGAGGTGTTGAAAGAGGCTGTACTGAGGGCGTATAATTTACAGCCAGAGACCTATAGGCTGAAGTTTAGAGCTGTTCCTAAGCAAAAGGAGAGTACTTTCCAGGAGCATGCCAAAGAATTGTCAGATGCATTTGAACATTGGTTGAGGTCGGAGTAAGCAACTACTTTTGATGCGGTGAAGCAATTAGTGTTGTTAGAGCAATTCTTCAAATGTACTGGCAGTGACTTGACTCTTAACCTGAAAGAAAAGCAACCTAAAACTCTGCAGGAGGCGGCTGAGTTGGCTGACCTCAGGTTGTCATTGATTCGTGGGTGCGGGTCTGCACAGAGAGCTGAGACAAGTAACCAGGGGCATACCACTCCACCCCCCCCTCCCCCCCCCCGAATTAATGACACAACTAATTACACATTTAAGAGTACTGGTGCCAATTTTGATCCCAAGTCGAAACCCTTCCCATTAAAGAAAGGCCAGGGCCCTTCCCCACCTAAGGGGAAGTCCAAGAGCGAAGTGGAGTGTTTCAAGTGTCATGAGAAGGGGCATATTGCGCGCTCATGTCCGAGCACACAGTCTACAGCAGTGGTGTCACTAGTGAGCAACATCGGTGTGTCTTTGAGGTCTTCCGCGTTTGCCCGGGGTAAAATGTCGGTTGCGAAGTCACAGTCGGTGCAGAAGCAGCAGGAGGGCTCGTCACCCGTCCGAGATGCTTTTTGCGGTCATAGGGGGCACGGCACT
The DNA here is from genome assembly GCA_032716605.1 of Paralithodes platypus. Lineage (NCBI taxonomy): Eukaryota > Metazoa > Arthropoda > Malacostraca > Decapoda > Lithodidae > Paralithodes > Paralithodes platypus. The sequence continues at coordinate 18,795,435 of CM064548.1, read as the reverse complement.
GTGAGGTATGCTGGTGTGGATCATAGGCTTGAGTTGCTGCGTGATACGGGCGCTTCCCAGACACTTCTTAAGAACTTCACTGGCAAGTCTACTAACGCGGCTCGGGTTGTGGTGGTTCAAGGCATCAATGCTACGCGGTCTTACCCGCTGGTCAGAGTGGAGCTTGAGGTTGGACGGTGTGACACGGGAGTTGGATGTGGGTATTGTGGAGAAATTGCCAGTTGAGGGGGTCGACCTCCTTCTCGGTAACGACTTTGCGGTGCCTACTTCTGAGGTTCCACCCTTAGTCGTTGCCGAGAGGGCGGCCGACACGAGTAGGGAGGGGCAAGAGTGGCTCGAGAGGTGCCAGACGCAGCAGATGGCGTGTGCTGTCACCAGATCTCAGTCTGCTCAGGTGTCACAGCCTAGTACCCAGGTTTCAGACCAGCGGAGGAAGGGTCGGAAGGAGAGTGTCAAGGCTGGTGGTCGGGTTAAGAGTTTGGACCCAGTGACACTCCTTGGTGACTCGGTACTTGCACCACTTTTGAGGTCCGGAGTGGCCCCAGAATCTGTCCCCCCTAGTGACATGGTAGGGCGTGATAGCACTCCGCGACGGAAACGTTCCCAGGTGATACAGACTAGGCTTGAGCAACCCAGTATCGGGGGTGGCCACAAGTTGCTCTAGGAGCACTTGGACAGGTTGGCACCCTCTGATATATGTCGGTTGCAATTAGAAGATCCTAGTCTTGAGAGTTGTGGGAACGGGGCTATTGAACTCGATGAGGACGGGGAAGCATGTCATGTGAACCTGTTGAAGGAGTTTGTGAGGCGCCCACCTGAGCAGCCTACTGTCCCTGTGTTGGTCTGCAGCGGCCAAGGTGGAGAAGGAGAGGGGGGCAGTGAGGCACAGGTGGAGGAAAGTTGGGATTGTCATGTCTCGGCAGATCAGTGGGCGGGGAACACGAGTCAGGTGGCTGTGGAAGCGCTTGAGCACCTGCTTGAGCACCTGCCTGAGCAGCAGCGTGCAGCGATCCAGTACCTGTTCGGTTTATACCCCACTGTTTTTGCCGAGCACCCAGGCCTCACAACTCATGCGGTGCACGATGTTCCGCTGGCAGGTCACATGGGTGTGAGTAAAACGTTGGCCTCGTTGTCTAAGTTGTTCAAGGTGGGCGACGAGGCTTTGGCATGGTTGTCAGTTCAGGGTCGACCCATGGCTGCTAAGGATGGTGGTCAGTATCAGGACATTAAGCAGATTGGTGAGGTTAACTATGGAATAGATACGCCCGACCGTCGCATAGCCTCCCAATGCTGCCCTAGTAAAATGCAACAGCCCTACCATAGACCGACTGTATCTAGCCGTGGCGCTGAAGGCGGTGATGCTGCGCAGGCAGGTGTAGTCGCAAGGAATGCGGGGGTGCGCATGTACGGTATCGGCGGCGAAGCCTTAGCACTTATGAACTATGGGAGTGACTGCACAGGTGGTACAGATTGTCCCTCTCATGACCTGGCTGTTTTAGGGACAGAGGTGGAGAAGGAGGGAGACTATAGTTTAGAGACTGCGGTCCCGGCTGGGTTGTGGGAGGGCAATGAGCATGTTGTTCTTCGAGATAAGTTGCAACCTCTTGTTCCTAAGCGCCAAGAGAAGTTGCTTACTAGGCTGTGGCAGTACGTCCACATGTTTGTTGGTTCTCCAGGCCTGATGTCTGGGGTGGCACCCGACATAGAGGCTGGAGACAGTGCAAAGCTCAAATTGGCTCCCTACCGTATAAATCCTGCTCAACAGCCTGTCGTGAAAGCAGAGCTGGACTACATGTTGGAAAAGGGTCTGAGGGATAAGGGATATCGTGAGTGGTCGTTGCCAGTGACTTTGCAACCTGAGTTGAGTGGCAAGATCCGTGTTGGTGTTGATTGCAAGAGTGTTGGTGCATCATCCTTGACAGACGCCTATACATTACCCACAGTTGACGACCCCATAGACCGCATCGGGGCTGCCTCGTTTATCACTAAGGTGGAAATAGTGAAAGGTGATTGGCAGGTCCTGTTGCCGGCGAGAGCGAAGAGAAGTGCCAGTCTTGTGATGGACTGGGCAGTTTATCAGTGTCAGGTGTTGTTTTGCTGCCGGAACACAAGTTGGATGTGTGGCATGTTAAGGGCACTGATAATGTTCTGGCTGATTGTTTGTCACGGGAGGGTATGTTTTAAGGAGAACCCTCGCCGTTCAGTCAGTGTTGGTTTGAGTTTGGAGAACAAAATTAAGCTTGCCCCTGTAGTGCAAAGCCGCCAAAAACACTTAAAATTATACAAAAACCTCACATAAAACTCTTTCTTTTGATAGTATATAAGTGCAGTATGTTACAGCAAGAATCTAAGACATTCTGAGTTTTTGTCCTTAGCAGGCTAGGCTTGGTGAAGCTAGCTCGTTGAGGATAACATTGTTAAGTGATACTATTATTTTGGGGAAGTGTTGTGTAGATTTTTTTTATAATGAAGTGTTTTTACGTTTGTGATTGTGCCTTGTTTTTCACAACTTGGGGAGTAGCTGGGTGATGCGGGGTTGATGGGCATTCTGTCTGGTCAGATGTGGCGTTTACCTGAGGTTAAAACGTCCCACATCTTGGGCGGGGTGTTACGCTGGCCAGCTTGCCAGAATGTACTCGTGACTCGGTAGCACTCGCCACGGCAGTGAAATGGGCTATAATAATCGTAGAACGATATTCTTTCTTTCTTAGTATTCGTGTTGTCACAGACAGATCAGTGTTTGCCTTTATTCTTGTCTGTGACACTTAGAAGTATTTATATCCATAGTAGTGATTATAACATGCAGCGCGTGAGAGAGAGAGTTGGAGAGCGAGGTGGCAGTGTGTGCGCGTATGTATGGGTGCATTCCTCGCTCGGTGGGCCCACCCGCTCGCTATTGGACGGCGGGCCTAGCGTGGTCTATGACGTCTGCTTGTCCCTGTGACGTAGTGGCCTGTGGTTGGTCGCCGCTATCCTAGCCCGGTGGTCGGGCTCCTTCCCTCCTCTCTCCCGCAGAGCATGGCATTGTGCGCTTGGTCCTAGACGTCCCTCGCATTCTGTCTCACATCTAACCCCCTTTACTGCTGTTCCTCTCTCTGAACTTCTTCTTTCCAATACTTCTTATCTTTATTCAATTACCCATCCCTTCTGGTTCTCGCATACGACTTCCATAGTCGGCCAGTCGTATTACCAGCGCCTGTTCTCACATATATGTTTTGCACTAGCTTTAGGGGTTATTAGAATCATAGTCACATGGATTCATATTGTTGGGTGCTTCTAATTATTTGGTTGTTCTTTATTACTATTTAATGCTAGACAGTGGAGGGTGTCTTTGGTCGTTGTCTGTGTTATGTATTTGACAAGTCAGAGCCTGTATGACTTCGACGGAGCTAGGTAGCCTGTAGTACACCCTTGTGCATATTTTCCTTTGCGAGCTTAGCAGTATACAAGCGAAGGGCTTTTGCCTACTCTTGCTTGTATGCTTGCTACCTCATTTTGTTGACCTTTGAGGAGCGCCAGGGTAAGACCAGATACTTGAGATCTGGACTTACTAAGAGAGCCTCCTAGTCACTTAACGTAAGATAAGGGAAATCTGTTCAGGAGAGACAGTAGGCTACGAGCATGCTTGAGCTCTGCCTGTACCTTCTCCCTGTACCTTTAGGCCGCTGCTAGACTTTATTAGTAAGAAAGACAGCATTGTGTTTATTAACTTTAACTGCGTATGCTTTAGCAATTATTCACGTATTGTTTTCGCCTAGGTTGATGCATAGTGCACAACCCAGTATGGCTGTTACTTTGGCTAAGGAAGTACTGTTTTTGAGTTACTGTTATTAGTGCGGTCACAGAGTTGTTGCACTCTCTTGTTTTATATATATGTATCCTACTTTTTGGTGTATTTAGGGTACACGCTTTGGTGTCCGGCCCCTGCATTATTCCTGTTCTATATTCAACGAGCATCTTAGAGCATCAGACGTTTTTCAGAAGATTCCATATATGTTTACTGTAGGACTAGACTTCAAGTGTTTTCATAGAGCATTGAAGAGTTTAGTGTTGAGTTCAGACTCACACTAAAGTTAACGTAAGCATATAACCTTTTATTAAACTGGTGATGGGCTGGTCTATCAGAGTGAGAACTGAGCGATCTCTGCCATACCCATAGCTTACTCTGACTGTTCCTTTTACTTATATATTTTCTAGATCTCGAGTGACGGCGTCTCTTCCGTGGATTGACCTCCCAATCTACCAAGATTGGAAGCCAAAGCGTCACATTTTTCCCTTGCCCCTCAACTTTCTCTTCATAATTGCTGAGGGGCACAGGGCCCTAGGTGGGGCTTTGGTTTCCCGGGCGTTTCCGCACCCTCCTCAGCTCCCCGCCATGGAGTGGCTTCGGTCACCCAGGCTTTATTGTGGTCGGCAGGGAGGATTCTGTGGGGGCGCTCGGATATGGCCTTGGCCATGCTCGGAGCCTTGGGCCTGTTCGGCCAGGCAGCTTGGGGAAGAACAACAACAACAACAACAACAACCTTTTATTAAATCTTGTCATAGTTTATTTAAGCATTGTTATTACTTGAGAGCTTTTTATTAACGTAATTACTCTTGTTGTGAGTAGGCTTTGCCGTCACCGGAAAGCCTTTGTAGAAGTACACTTAACCCAGTTAATTGATACCCCGTTATCCAGTAGATTAACTCTAGAGGGTGTAAGTGTTTTGTTCACCGGCTTAATAGTTCGAGGGTTTGGAATTAGCGTACCGTTGTTGCAGATCTAGCCTATCTTATAGTCCAATATTAAGTGCCCTTGTTTACTTCGTTGTGCCGGTCGTAACAATATAGAGTTAATTAATACCTTCAGACAGAGAGAGAGTAAGATAGAGGGGGGGGGGGGGGGGGACAGGTCATAAACTAGCCTGAGACATAATAATAAAACCATTAATACTGTACATGTTATTACAAAGACATACTGCAATTCTCGCTTAACTCAAATTCTAGCAATAATTACTTAATTTTGTTTGGTTTTGTGGTTCATCAATAAAAAGTTCGTTAATTCTCTCAGTATGTTGAGTCCGTTTATTGTATCATGGCAAATTGGACAATATTACTAGGTTTGGGGGTTGTATACAGGGGTATTGGTGTTGAAGAGGACTTTAGAGAGAATCAAAACTGTGGTGTCATCACAATAAGACGTATTTCCGTCATGTGGGTAAAACAAAAAACATTCAATTATTCACAGCAGTAAATGAGCTGTACTGAGAGATACATATACACACGCTAACAGAGAGAAAATTACGTACGTGATGCAGACTGATCGATGCTCTATATAGCTGTGAACATGATCTGAAATTGCTGCCCCGGAGAGAGAGAGAGGTAGGGGGGGGGGGGGGGACTACATAGATAAACCAAGAAATCGTAATTACCTGCGTGTGGAAGACTGATCGATGCCCTCTATGGCTGTGGTCACGATCTTGACCCTCTCCCCCAGGGTCTGAAAATCACCCGACTCTGACTGTTTGAAGAAATCCCGAAACTGAGCACCGTAGGGCGGCATCGTCACACTGGAAACAAGGGGAAAGTAATTGATGTATGTAGCTTAGACAATAAATCTAATGATAGCAAGACTGTACTGACAAAAATCGTCATAAAATTCTAAATATCCACTGACTCCGACTGCTTGAATTCTGCCAAATAAAAATATAGTAAATATATAAATAAAATAGAAAAAAATATATATATAAGTAAATAAATAATCTATTCAAAATATATACACAAGTCAAATATTTTACTATGCGATGCGAAAATATGCAAGATATTTTGTACGATAACGTAATAGTATTCTGGGTAACATTACGAAGTTTTATATGTAATTTAGGAAGAATTATAGAAATACAAAATATATTAATGCTTTTACTGGAACACATGAAATATATATCTTGTAATGATAGCCAGATTATTTAGAAAAACTTTGTCATTTCAAAAGTCTGAAAATCCCCAGACTCGGTTTGCTTGAAGAATTCCCGAAGCTGAGATCCATAAGGGTGGCATCGTCCATCTGTAAGCACAGGAAGAAAAAAACCCAGACATATTTGTATTATTAGACAAATATTCAAAACCTTATAAATTATACGATATCATTAGGCCTACCAGTTACCATTATCACTACTATCACCATCATCACTACTATCACCTTCATGACTATTATCATCACTATTACTATCAACATCATCACTACTAATGTCACCATCACTATTATTATCACTATCATAACTGCTACTGCGATAATATCATAACTGCGATATTGGATTCAACAAAAGGAGTACAACGTCACAATGTAGTAGTTGTAATGAAACAGTACACGATCGATGTACTTACGTTACTAGCAGAAAAGAAGTGGAATGCGATAAATGTAGGGAAGTAGCTATTAAGGGTCCAAAAATCATTTGTGAAATATGTGAATCACTCATAACAAGAAAACAAAGGATCATAAACTGTGTTAAGTGTAAAACTGTAGCTCACATGAAGTGCATCTCTAAGAAGACCAACAGTGAAGAACGGGAATTCCTATGCAACATATGTGCCTTGCATTCATTACCGAATATTAATGTAAATGAACCAATTAGTATTAACAACTCAGAATCCAGCCAGGACACATTCAAAATCAAAGATGAATACAGAGTGTTCACCAACAAAGGGCTCCATCTTATCCACATTAACGCCAGATCAATGTACCATAAATTGTCAGAATTAAACTTGTTAGCTAATAAGGCCAAAGCTTCAATAATTGCAATCACAGAAACCTGGCTGGATTCAAGTATAAACGATGGTGAAATAAACATTCAAGGTTTCAATATGGTTAGGAATGATCGCAATAGGCATGGGGGAGGAGTATGTCTGTATGTAAAAACCAACCTCACACACACAACCAGGACCGACCTCCATGTAGAAAATCACGAAGCTCTGTGGATCGATCTACACCTGCCGAGGACAAGACCCATCACAATTGGGGTATGCTATAGGCCACCAGACGACACACAATTCTTGACCAAATTTGAACGAACGTTGTCATCGCTAGACCCTCGGAATGAATCCATCATACTAGGGGATTTTAACCTGTGTTACAAACAACGAAATGATAGGCTTGTACGAGAATATAGGCATATACTGACAATGCACAATCACAAATAACTCATCACAACCCCCACACGTATCTCTGAGAACACTGCCACAATAATAGACCACATAAACTGTAACAGAGAGGACAAAATATCCCAATCAGGGGTTATACAGACTGGGATAAGTGATCACTTCGTCACATATTGCACACGAAAAACCACAAAAATTACCCTAGAGAATCACAAGATTATCAAAACAAGGTCACTCAGAAACTACAATAAAGAAACATTTCTGGACATTTTATGGAATACAGACTGGTCTCCAGTGTTTGGAAGTACAAACGTTAATGACGCATGGGTTGGCTTCAGAACCATCATCACAAACATTCTAGACGAAATAGCTCCTCTGAAAGACACGAATTAAAGCAAGGTCAGACCCATGGATCAACAATGATATACTACACCATCTGGAACACAGAGACAATCTGTTAAAAAGGCTAGCGAAACATAGACAGGATCAAGGTCTGAAACATGAGTTCAACAGGGCCAGGAATAAACTAAGTAGGAAAATAAAATCAGCGAAAACTAATTATTTTCACAATAAGGCAGAGGAATATCAGAATAACCCAAAGAAACTATGGAGGCACCTAAAAACAACAGGCTACAGCAACAAGACAAGGGATTCGTCTAACACTAATATTGCTCTCACCATTAATGATCAGATTTGCCACGATAAACGACAAATTTCAACCTACTTCAACTCCTTCTTCACCTCCATAGCAAACACACTTGCACAGAACCTACCTCAACCTCTCAATAAATACACGACAACAACGGCCACCTTTCGAAATTTCTACAGAGATAAAGACATACACCCAAACACATTTGGATTAAAAATGTTACACCAAAATACACTTTTGACGAGCTGTCTAACCTAAATGTACATAAACGCACAGGACCAGACAAAATTCCTGCCAAATTTCTACGAGATGGAGCCATTGGTATAGCAGGCCCCCTAACCCACATCATCAACTTGTCAATTAACACCAACACTGTACCTGCTGAACTGAAGGAAGCTATTGTAACCCCTCTATTCAAGAAAGGAAATAAACTAGAAGTTGGTAACTACAGACCAGTTAGCATATTATGTATTGTATCTAAAATCCTTGAAAGAGCGGTATACACCCAAATTGAACACTACCTCAAACAAAATGATCTATTCTATAAGTTTCTATCAGGTTTCAGATGCATGTACTCGACAGACTCCTGTCTCATCCACTTAACGGATCCCATTCGTAAAGAAATTTCTAAAGGTAACTACACCGGTATGGTTCTTCTTGATCTACAAAAAGCGTTTGACACAGTAGACCATGATATCCTATGTAATAAACTACGAGCAATGGGCATAGGATCTGTGAACTGGTTTAAATCTTATCTTAGTGGTAGAACCCAAAGAGTCAAAATTGACGATAATATATCTGATCCTATGCCAATTAACTGTGGGGTCCCGCAGGGAAGCATCCTTGGTCCCTTACTCTTTCTCTGTTATGTGAAACGACATGGAACTGAGCGTCTCATGTAAATTATTACTGTATGCAGACGACAGCGTGATCCTGGTTTCAGGAAAAGACCCAATAAGTATTGCCGCTTCACTTTCCAAAGAACTAGAATCATGTAGTGAATGGCTAGTGGACAATAGACTATCTCTTCACCTGGGCAAGACGGAAGCCATCTTATGTGGAACCAAGCGCAAACTGAAAGACATTGTGGGCTTCTCGGTCAACTGTAATGATATTCCTATAACAACAGTGTCACAAGTTAAATATCTCGGACTAAAACTGGACGCGAGTTTGTCAGGTGAAACAATTTTGGAATCTATCCTGAGTAAGTGTAGAGCACGTATAAAATACCTGTATAGACAGGTGGGATGCTTGCCCGCGGCGACCAAAAAGACCCTCTGCCAAGCGCTTGTTCAATGTCATTTTGACTATTCTGTGTCATCCTGGTACTCTGCATCATCTAAATCAGCACAGCACAAACTTCAGGTCACTCAAAATAAAATGGTTAGGTTCATGCTGAACCTAGGACCCAGATCACATGTTGGCCAGGAACAACTTCAGTCACTAGGTATGCTCAATGTCGCTGACAGGGCCAAACAAATCAGGCTCACTAATGCCTTCAAAATTTTCTATGACAGAGCTCCAGAGTACCTAAAGAATGATTTTGTTAAAGCAAATGAGAGGAGTGGACATAATACAAGAAACAGGATGTTTAATTTTAAGGTCCCGAGAATCCAAGGACAGGGTAAGCAAACATTCTTCTTCACCGCCATCAAAGACTGGAACGACCTACCCCAGTCAGTCCGTGAAAAGAGAACACTGTATTCCTTCAGACGTAGCCTGAAGGAACACCTGAACCGGACAGCTGCGAGAAGGGAGCACCAAGCTTATGTCTACTACTAAATGCGACATAAGAGATAGACAAACCAAACTGAAATTATTACTGATTACGGATTACTGATATTTACTATAGGATGTAAGGTATCTTAAAATAACCCCCTAGAAATACTTTCTCTAAAGTATCTATTTCTTTATCCTCCCCATTTTCCCCAGCTAACCTAATCCCACAAGGACCCCATTGGAAATACGCCTAACGGCCTTATTGGGCTATCCTTATTTGGAATTATGCAAGGCTGGTACATGTCATATTTGTAACAAACTATGTGGTACCAACTCTGTAAATTGTTAACTGAATAAATATTATTATTATTATTATTATTATTATTATTATTATTATTATTACTACCATCATTAAACCTTTCACTGCGACCGACGTAAATATTCGTTCTATGTAAAAAAAGGCCTACACTATGGCTGACGTACAGTTTTCCGCACACATTTCATCTCTTAACCATCCCAGTATATCATAAGTTGGCAGTGCCGCACCCACCTCTCCAACCCCCCTCCCTCATTCCACCTACTACCAATAGTGGAAGGGAAGGAGGTGGAGCGAGATAGGGGGGTTGGGGAAGTGGGTGCAGCGCTGCCAAAACACAACCCTAACGGAATAGAATATGTGCGGCAAACTGTATATATACATTCTGGTAGTACCGGCCAAATAAGTTGCACCAACCCACCCGACTTGTTGCTAGTCACTTCCAGGAGGTTCTAAGCTTGCCACCCATACTTATACCAGTGTGCTTAGTGCATTGGTTTAGGGAGGGTATGTGTATAATGAAGAGGTGTTTTAGAGGCTTAAGCTAAACTAAAACATGGCCAATTTTCCATGTAATTGTGATAGCTATATACTAGGCACAATTATGAGGCTCATTTTATCCTCATTTCAACAATTCATACTGTCTTGTAAATGCCAAACATGATATAATACTGTAGCTAAATGTTATCGAAAGTTCGCGAGTGGAAGTGAAGGAGAAAATTGTATATTTCGCTCACAAGTGTAAAGTGGGACGTAAGTTTTCAACAATAAAACAAGCACAGTATTGATCGATTTTCCAGGGTGATGTAAGGAGGTAGGGATGGGATGGTGACTGTTATGACAGTTTGACCCAATCTTTTTATTGGAGCTTGTTCCAATTCGCTCAGAGCTACACTTAGATTCCTTCCAAATTCCTCATCTACTCTTCTCTTACTTTCCTTCACTACTCTCTTCTCCACTTTCTTTTTCTTCAAGTACTTCTCCCTTTTCTGTCTCTCCAAATCTATATTCCCTCTATTACCCAACCACTCTCTATAAGCTTTCTTCTCTTCAACAGCCAGTTTTACCTCTTCAGTCCACCATGCTGTAGCTTTCACTCCCCTCCCTCTTCTCCTAACTCCACATACCTCCTCACATGCTGCACACATCTCTTCCATAAACACTCTGCTCACCTCTTCCACTTCCTCCATACCCTCGAAATCAAACCTACCTATTCATCTTTCTACTGCTCTCCTGAACTCTTCCCTGATCTCCTCCTGCAATCTCTCCACCCTCATTACCACTCCACCTACCTCCTGCCTCACTCTAGCTCTCTTCACCCACTTCTTCTGTATTCTAATTTTAGCTACTACTACATAATGTTCAGACAACCCCCCCCCCCCCAATACCTCTATACACCCTAGCATCCAGCACATAATTCTTCAGTCGTTCATCCCCACATATATACTCAATCAGTGCCTTTCGTTCCACTGTTTCTCTCCTCTTCCTCCACTCCACTGTCCATGTGCATTGTGTACCTGTGTATCATTCTGTGTTGGAAGAAGGTGTTGTCTATCAACATCTTCCTCCTCCACACATACATCCACAAGTGCACTGCCATTCCCATTTACTTCTAACGGTAGGCCTATACACCACCCACCCACCACGCATACCCCATCAACTTTACCATCACCCACCTTCCCATTTATATCCCCAATCAGAAATATTTGTTCACTCCTACCAAACCTATCCAGGCACGCCTCAACATTCACCCAGAACTCCTCTTTCTCAATATTAAGTGAGTTTCTGAATTATCCTGAGTTCAAGAGCGGAAAATCACCATTATATTTGAGAAACATTCCTCATATTCATTGTTCATGATAATCATTCTAGATATCATGGATTTTCTTTCAGTGATATTGTAGCATTGCCTTCTTCCCTCTATCTTCTGATGTATAGTTAAGTACGGTAAAGGTAATAATTGTGGGTGAAAAACAAGCGATACTAAACATCGTTGGTGGCGTGCCATAGGGGATCTGCCTGGATAGACGTTTGATTTAATGAGAAAGAAAAAAAAACACAGAAAAAAGCAAGTAATGACCAGATACTGTGATGGTTAAGGGGAGACAGACCGTTTTTTGTTTGTGTTTTTGGTTTATTATTTCATAATTATATTCCTTAGTTTTCTCGCTAGACCTTCATCAATCTTAGAAAAACGCCCCCTAGACCCCCCTTCAAGATAAATCTGTAAATTTTTCTGTAGAAAAATGTCCCGGCCAAAGGCCAGTTCTTCTTAAAATTTCAGGCTCGTTATCGCTTGCCAGGAAATAATGGACACCTAAATGGTACGAAAGGTCTTAAAATTGTCAACGAAATAGGGTGAAAGGTGTTAAAATCGCCAAACTAATGGGCCGAATGTTTTATAATCTAAAACTAATGAGGCTAAACATGAGGGAGAAAGGATGTCCAGAAAACGGTCTGCCTCCCCTTAAGTGCAGTGAGGATGATCCAGGAATAAGAGCCAGACAGAGACACATACACGAGTGACAGACAGAACAGAGGGAGGAGGACAGTATTTACAGGGCCCCCGACCTAACCAGCTGGGCCAGACTCTCAACCCTGGTGGCGTACTTGAGGGCGCTGAGGTTACCCCAGTATTAAGGGGAGACTGGGCCTTTGTTTGGGCTATTAAATAATTTATTCATATATTTTTTTAGTTCCTCCCTAGACCTCCATCAAGCTTAGAAAAACACCCCCTAGAAAGATACATTTTTACATTTTTCGATAGAAAACATTTCCCGCCTTCGGCAGGTTCCTCTTAAAATTGCAGGCTCGCTTTCGCTCGCCAGGAAAAAATCGACACCTAAATGGCACGAAAGTTCTTAAAATTGACAATGAAATGGGGCGAAAGGTGTTAAAATCGCCAAACTAATGGGCCGAACGTCTTATAATCTCGAAACTAGTGGGGCTAAACATCAGGGAGAGAGGGGTCTAGAAAAACGGTCGAGACAGGGACACACAGAAAAAGAAAGACAGACAGACATAGGAGAGAGAGACTATAGTACTTACATAGCCCCGGATCTAACCAGCTGGGCCAGACTCTCTACCCTGGTGGGGTACTTGGGGGCGGTGAGGGAGGCGGTGAGGTTGCCCCTGTATGCCACCCCCAGGATAAAAGTGAACACCAACCAAGAGGAAAGCAGCAGGCGGTTGGAGGGGCCTCGGGAAGTACTGTAATAGTAAATGAAGTAAGAATAGAATAATAATAGTAAAGGTATGAGTGAACACTAGCCATAAGGACAGCAGCAGGCAGTTGGAGGGGCCTCGGGTAGTACTGTAATAGTAAATGAAGTAAGAATAGAATAATAATAGTAAAGGTATGAGTGAACACTAGCCATAAGGACAGCAGCAGGCGGTTGGAGGGGCCTCGGGAAGTACTGTAATAGTAAATGAAGTAAGAATAGAATAATAATAGTAAAGGTATGAGTGAACACTAGCCATAAGGACAGCAGCAGGCAGTTGGAGGGGGTCTTGGAAGTGTTGTAATAGTAATGGAAGTAATAATAGTAATTATAATAGTTATAGTAAGGGCGAACACCAGAAAGAAGGACAGCAGCAGGTGGTTGGAGGGGCTCTTGGAAGTGCTGTAATAGTTATCGAAGTAATAATAGTAATAATAACAGGAATAGTATAGGCAAACACCAGCCAAGGGGACAGCAACAGGCAGTTGGAAAACCCTCTGGAAGTGCTGTAATAGTAATCAAAGTAATAATAGTAATGAAGACAGTAATACTAGCTAGAAGGACAGAAGCAGATGGTTGGAGGGGCCTCGATCGGGAAGTGCTGTAATAGTAATCGAAGTGATAATAGTAATTGTTGTATGAAATAAAACATTTATACTTAGAGGGTTTAAATCATTCAACAGATAATCATGGACGTTCACTTTACTTACATAAACGTTTTTTGTTCAAGTAACCTCTTTCTGTACTATTTTGTATTTCCCACTTCCAAATGAGATGAGTTCACAATTTACTGACTGGGCTTGAATTTTACGACCATAGTGCATAAACACGTCCCTTGGGATTTATCATCCCCATTACGAATTATCAATCCGGACGCAATCCAGCAGTCTACACAATCTTTCCCTTGTCACCAGCACATAATCCATCAATGCCCTCTCTACAATCTCTCCCCTCACAAGTCTATGCCATGTGTACTTGTGTATACGCCTTTTTTTGAAGAATGTATTACCTACACTCAATCTGCACTCTCCACATACATTTTTCAGTCTTTCTCCACTCTCGTTTACACCATCCACACCAAAACTACCGATGACTCCCTCAACAGGCTCATTTCCTACCTTAGCATTTAGGTCCCCTAAGACTATAACATTTTCATTTTCATCAAACCCTTGTAAACAATCTCTCAAATCATCCCAAAAACCCTCCACCTCCCTGTTACTTAGTTCTTACAAACAAAGTGTAAAGACCATAATATTATACCCTCCATATACTTGTATATTTTTTTTTTTTTTTTTTTTTTAAAGACAATGAACGGAGGAAGGAAAAACACAGATAAAACAAAAAGGTCCATGTGCCTAAAGGCATCCTCCATTCATAAAATGTTTGTAACAACTGGATTTAAACATTTGTAGATTGTAAGTTTGTGGAAAGCAATTCGAGGGAAGTGAATTCCAAAGAGTAGTAGCTCTGGGGATAAATGAATTCTGATAAGCAGAAGTTCTGCATTGTGGAGGAGAAAGTGTAAATTCATGGGCGCTCTCAGCTGCCCTAGTTCTACGGGAAAGATGTGGAGAGGCGGCACAATTGAAGCAAGTTCCTCGGAACAATTGCTGTGAAAATATCTGTAGAATAATGCAAGGGATGCAACGTTTCTTCGTATGGATAATGTAGGAAGGTCCTGTGTGATTGCAGGGTTATTGATTAATCTAATAGCTTTATTTTGAATTTTTTCCAACTGCCTCAATGCAACCACTCCACTTCCACCCCACAGAGGTGAACAGTAATCCATCTGAGAACGCACATGACTTTTATATATCACGGCCAACTGCTCGTCAGTGAAGAATTCTCGAACTCTGTACAGGAGTCCCAGTTTTTTAGAGGCATTCTTAGCAATGCTTCTAACATAATGTGTCCAGCTCAAGTTAGTAGTTAATGTTACACCGAGAATGTCAATACTAGGGGAAGTGGGAATATTTACATCATTAAAAAATTATGGGAGTCAGTGAGATTCTGTCGGTTAGAAAATTGAATGTATTTGGTTTTCTGTGCATTAAAGGAAACTAGATTCTTTTGTCCCCATTCATTAATTCTAGAAAGGTCCTGGTTCAGAGAAATTGCAGTGTTTATTTTTGAATTTATAAGATCGGGTTGGGTGAAAGAATTGGTAAATGTGAAGGAACTGTGGAGTGTTGAGTCATCTGCGTAGGAATGTATTGGATTATGAGTGGTAGATATGAGATAATTGATATGAATGAGGAACAGAATTGGGGCCAAAACTGATCCCTGGGGAACACCAGCATTTATTGAGTGAAATTGAGAATAAAGGCCATCTACCATTACACGTATTTTTCTGTTATGAAGATAAGAAGAAATTAGTGGAACTAATGATGCAAGGCCGTAGTGTGACATCTTCGACAATAAGGATTGATGCCAGACTCTATCAAATGCCTTTGATATATCCAGTGCTATTGTATGTGTTTCACCATGTTGGTCTGTAGCTTGGTTGATTTGATGCGTAAGAAGGCAAAGCATGTCTGCAGTTGATCGACATCGTCTAAAACCATATTGCCTATCACTGATTAATTTATTATTCTCAAGATGCTTAATTATGTGATTATTTAATATAATTTCAAAGACTTTACCAAGAGTGGAAGTTATAGCTATTGGTCTGTAGATTGATGGATCTGAAGAGGCACCTTTTTTAGGAACTGGATGGATCTTTGCTTCTTTCCAGGGTACTGGGAAGCATGAGGTATGAGTACACAGACGGAAAAATTTTGCCAATACAGGAGCGAGCACCAAGGAGCAATTCTAAAGCACTATTGGAGGAATTTCATCTGGACCAGGAGCCTTATCTACTGAGAGATTCTGCAAAATAGTTTTGACATGTCTGGTGTGGATCTTAAGTGAGGGAATTTCAGGCGAATTAAAATTAAGTACAGGGACATCTTGATTTATTTCATCTAAGGTTGAGTTGGTGGAGAAAATATCCGCAAGAAGGTTAGCTTTACCTCGTGGGTCACTTACAAGATTGCCAGTCGGAGATTTTAATGGTGGAGCAGCAAATATAGAATATAGCTCATACAGAAGGTCAGAAGCAAGTGGTTGACGGTACTAGCAGATGCAGATTAACCCTCTCACGTTCTTGACGCAATTTTGAGCCTATTAGGGATACTTTAAAGCCTTTGTTACCATCAGGGGTATTTAGAAACCTTTAGTTTAGTTACTTCAACCTCTGTAATTGTCTTTGAGTTAGCTGTGGGCAGAAAACTAATTTTGGAGAGGTAATTATAAGAGTGAGAGAACTATATTTATTATTGCTAATCTGGCAAGCTCTACGTCATAGAAACGTGAAAGGGTTAATAACATGAGCCAGTTATGCATTGTGTCTTCGTGGCGTAATGCATAAGTGTGTTGATTTTCGGTGTGAGCGTCCTGGGTTCGAATCCCCGGACTGCCACATGTGTTTGTTAATTTCATTAATCGAGCTTAGGAGTAAAGTTGGTTGGTGGAGAGAACATAATAAATAATATTATTCTATATAAAAATCAGAAGTAAATATAAGATATAAATATAATAAAGATGGGTATATTGGAATTGATTTACATTATATTTTGTGTATAACTTTTGTATTGTTATATTAGATGAGTTTACCAATATATACTAATATACCTTCAAAGGTTTCAGCACTTTACCATCAACTAAGCAGCATACCCCCTAAAATACCCTTGCTTTGTTTAATACACTAGTAATACATACTTAGCCCCAGCAAACATGAAATGCAGTGAGAAGCATTATACCTCCTAGAGAATATCCTGTATATACTTCTTAGAATCAAAACTGATGCAGTTACTGTTATTAATGCTCATATAGCACCAGCTATAATGATTACAATGGCAATACGTGCATCTAACCTCAAAGGAAGATCTTGGCCCAGTAATATCCCAAAGACCCACAGCAGGAAGGATCCTTTCTCGGACTTGGGGTGACGTCCACCCTTAGCTTCAATCTCCATTATCTGAAAGAAGTAGCGCCACAAATTGTAATAAACATTCATTCATGTGAATCTGTGTCAAACCAAACTATTTCATGATGGTACTACTTAACCTTTCCTCCCCAGGCTGGCCTTCTAAAGGACTGCACTACGATCCGGGCGATCTGGCCAAAAAACGTTGTAATAGGCCTAAGCCTATTTTTTCTAATTTAACTGCTACATAATTCACACACATCTCGAAATGCATCCCTTACTTGTATCTGTAGACTGGCGTTGAGTAGAGCTCTCTAGATCAACTGGTTCAGTTGTGATGACTATTTCCGTGGAGAGAGTTTTGATGCGGTTTTAGCAATATCGGACATTTACAGACACTAATTTTCGTTCTAGCAGACAACATCAACAAAGATCCGACTTCTTCTTCTTGTTTTTGAAGCTGCGCGTCGCTCCGACCGGCTATGTTTACAAAAGTTTCGACGCACGACTTTTAAACCACACTTAATCGGCTTTCAAGCTTATGGATTTTAAAAGGACACCCGGGCTCCTGCCCTTCTCAAGGGGTGTTATCTTAAAATGACACCCTGGCAGGAAGGGCTAAAGGCAAAGCCACACTAAATGGAAATATTATTAAACTTTTCAGTGCGGGCAACGTATGGATAAGTTTTATGTAACAAATATATTTGCTGCGGGCGACGTCACAATAAGTCTTTGTATTACCGGCTGAATTTGGTATTACTGAACGACCTCCACTTCTTGCCAGACATAAGATAAGACTATAGGCTTCACTCCCTTTGCAATATCAGTGTCTTACAAGCCTCAATAGTGAGAGGGTGTGTGTGCATGCAAGAGGAAGCTGAAATACAAACATAAATAGGTCCACTTTCACACGCATTTACGAGAGCTACATATGAGGTATGAATGTGAGGTTCATTTCATGTTACAGGCCATAACTCATACTGTCTTTCGAATACATTACTTGCTAACCTCACTGGATATTTCGTTGAGTTATCGTGAATGGAAATTGACAATAATGCTTGGAAAATTATGCTCAGTCAGGAGTTAGCCATGGCGGCTGAGCACAGAGATAGCAACTATTAATCCCACACAACGTATAAATGAGTGAATTAGACTTTTATTGGGAGATTCTGACCTAATATTTTCAATATGCATTGTCTCGTTTTGCTCGCTTTGATTCTTATCGAGCTAGGGCAAGTTATATTGAACACAAACTAGCCAAACACCCCGCTGTGGCTCTCACTTCCCTATAGAAGTTGCTGCACCAAAAGGGTTATTCTGTATTGGTGACTGTATTAACCCTCTCCGACATATGACGCGATTTTGAGCCTATTGGGGATACTTTAAAGCCTTTGTTACCATCAGGGGTATTTAGAAACCTTTAGTTTAGTTACTTCAACCTCTGCAGTTGTCTTTGAGTTAGCAGTGGGCAGAAAACTAATTTTGGAGAGGTAATTATAAGAGTGTGAGAACTCTATTTCTTATTGCTAATCTGGCAACCTCTGCGTCATAAATGCGTGAGAGGGTTAATTGAATTTTAGAGTTGACTTTCACACCGGTAAAAAAGTAATAGAAGTATTGTTAGTATTGTGGTATTGGGGTTGCTATAGTGGGATCAAGAACGATAGAGAGCTTTAAGATAAAATTATATAGGCATATGGACGAGATTGGTTGGGTGTGAGGGTGATCTGCCGGGTGTGGGCCAATCGGCGTTCTGCAGACCCCCGTTTTATTATGTTGACCTCTGACCGTTTTGGTGAGGTTGGTCCTCATGGTGTTAGTGAGCTGGGCCTATAATTAGGCCTTATAATTGGGGTTGGGTGTGAGAGGAATCTGTCTTGTGTTGCCCAATCGGCTTTCTACATACTCCCATTTTCTTATGTTCTTATATTCTTAACACTTAAAGAGCGGGGCCCGACTTAAGTCCGTATCTAAAAAGCAGCTAGTTAGGAGCATTATTAAGGCTTTTAAAGGGTTAAAAACGAGTGCAAATGGCCGGGAGCGCAGCAAGCCACACGGCCGACACCCAGGGCTTACCGCCGCCCACTGACTCACGCTCTCTCTGTTCTCGAGAGGCCGGCAGTGTAGCCAGTAGTGAGTGTAGCTGGAAAAAATATGCCGCTATACGCTAAACTCCCATGTTGGTGGTATCACTGCATCAAAACGACGAGTGCTACGTAGCTCGTTCTGGTCTCATTTTGAAGCTTGTAGCGCCTAGTGTTTTGCTGAATACATTTCTTTTCATGCAGATACTTGATTGATCATTCAGGAGGGCCTGAATATGCCCAAAATAGCCCAAAACCCCCCGTTAGACGAGGGTTAATATTCACCACACAACCGGTGTCAGCACCCACACAGGTAAGTTACTATCATTACTAGTTATTTGTGGAAACAAGGTTTATGAAGATAATATTGTGATGTCACATTATTAATAGTATCACTAGCAATAGATGATCTGCCGAGTGCAGGTGTTTCTCAATATGTACGTAATGAGAATAAAGTCAATTTATTGGCACTGTAGGCAAATTATATTAGCAGGAAAGTTACATGTAACATATCAGCAATTGTTGCCTGAATTGCTATTGGCATTCAGGGATTTGAGTATAAACTCTATCACAAAACAATATTACAAGATTTATGTCCTAGACTGTACAGAATACTGGTACCAGCATCAAAGGCAGAGGTATGAAGAGCAGCACCACCAGTACCAAAGCCCACACCTGGTCCTGCAGAGGATAGTAGAGACTCTGCCATTGGGGCCGGAGGGCGGGCTTGGCCATGCAGAAGGCGTGGAAGGCGTACTCAAACATATAGGTGTAGTCATAATGGTCCAGGCGCTGCGGGAACACTGCATAAATCACTGTGGCAATGAAGGATGCTCGTTCTTCGACACGTTGGGTTACCTGAAGCAGTACAATGGCATCAAATTATGTGTATTCTAGTTAACATTAGACAATTTACTTAGTTAATTAACTCATAAACTGCGAAGCTATGGTAGTTCAAAGCCTCCCGTCAAGCGAAGGTATTTAGTTCTATTCTGACGAAAATTATCATAGTAGGCCTACCATATACTGTATATAATTATTACATAGCCATATGCGCCTATTTTGATTTTATTGTGAACATATGAACATTTAAGAGCAATAAAAGAAGTGGGAATAGCATTTGGGGGGTGAAAATTACGTATTATTGCCGCAAGGTCGTATCATGAAGCGAGGGCTGGAGCGGCGTATATGCTCCCTCTACGACCTCCAGGGGGACACTGAGGCCTTGCACTGGAAGTCTCTCTGTTGCAAGGATCTCTAGCTGCCTCGCCCCTGTTAAATAGACCGCATGAGGGAAATTCGCGCCTAAAATTACCCGATAAAAGGGGAAATAAGAGGAAGAAAGCTGATAATTGAGGAGGGGGGAAAAGGAGGGGAAGGGGAGGGTTGGGACACATATGTAGGAGTGGTAGAAAGTAATGGAGAGGAATTATCTCACCTAATCACAAATTGCTTTGTTTTGAGTGCCACTGGGGTGTTTTCTAAGCGTTTTTTTTATGCTCTGGATCTATTGAGGACGGTCGCAGTGTACCAGAAAAACCTCTATTGAGGACGGTTGCCGTTTATGGGTTAAGGATCTATAGGAGCCAAGGAGGTACAAAAGATCTTAATTAACCTGCAAAATCCCACAAAATTCTTCCCAAACTGCATACAATTGTCTAAAAGTAGGTATAATTAAATACAGAAGGCATGCTCGAACATGTTGTCTAAACTCGACAGTTGTATATACATAAAAAGCAAGTAATAATGATGCAATGATAATAATATACATGTGTTACATGTATTTTACAGTTTGTTCTTGGTTAAGTATTTTGGAATACTCTGTAGTTGAGTAATACACAATATAAAAGTCTACTATGTAACCCAAATCTAAAGTTCTATATTTTTCTCATTAAACATAGTATAATTATAAATGTATATAATCACAAATACCATAATAAATGATAGGTAATGATCAATATATATGTGAATGTATAAGTGTGCCAAAAAGGGGTTGTTGTTGTTGTTGGTGTTCCCTAAGCTGCCTGGCCGAACAGCCCCGAGTCCCTGAGGAAGGCCATGGCCACGATCGGGCTTTCCGACAGAGCTCTCATTGAGTGTAGAATGTGTTGTTGGCATAAGTGGCTGTGTGAAATGCAGTCTTCTATGATGTGTTTAATGGTATGGGGTGCTGTGTTAATTCCCGGGCAGACGTCGACGACGGAGTCATCCAGTCTCTTCTGATAGCTCAGGAGAGCTGGATGGTGTCCGCATCTCAGCCTGGCCAGGTGGACTCTGTCCTCGCGAGGAAGGGAGGATTCGGAAGGATGGATTTCGGGAGGTCGTGCTTGCAGCTGCGTGTTGTCTGTGAGTGAGTGGATGGATCGGCGAGAGATGTGAGTATGGATGTGCTTCTGGAAGTTGGTTCGGGGTGGACAGGGAGGGAGAGAGGATAGTAATTGTGTGTGATACCGTGTGCTGGGTGTTGTTTTTATATTTCTTGGTGTCTGTGGGTGTGTTGCCATGTAGTTTAGTGGGTGGTCCTGGTTCGTGGAGGCTGCTGCCAGGAATTGAGTGCCTCTCATATCCAGATGGTCTTTGACTTTGAGGATTTTGATTTCTTGATGTAGGTGATCTGTGGGTGTAGTAGCTGTGCAGCCTGTAATGATCTTTAGGGCTTTGTTTTGAATAGTCTGTAAGGTCTTATGATGTGTTTCAGCTAGGTTAGAAGCCCAGGCTGGGCTTGCGTATTCCATCACTGATCTTATGTATTGTTTATATACTGTGGAGGTGGTTTCTTTGTTGTGTCCAAATTTTGTGTGAGCAAGTGACCTGAGGGCGTTAAGTCTGGGTGTCAGTTTCTTTTTAATATTTGTGGTGTGCTGTATGAATGTCATATGAGTATCATATGTTACTCCTAGGATTTTGGGTGTGTGTGTATGTGTTAGGGGTGTGTTGTTTATGGTGAGTTGAGGGATGTATTCGCGTTCTCCTGTCCAGCTTGTGAGCAGGGTTGCGGTGGATTTGGCTGGAGCTAGATTAAGTCTGTTTGTAGTGCACCAGCCTTGTAGTGTGTTGAAATAGAGTTGAAGGAGATCTGTTGCTCTGTTTGGGTCATGGTGTGTGCATGTGAGTGTTATGTCATCTGCATAGGAGGCTAAGTTTATTTGGGGCGTATTGGGTGTAGTTATATCATGCATGTACAGATTGAAGAGTGCGGGCGATAGGACGGATCCTTGTGGGACTCCGTTTGGAAAGTTTCTGATTCTAGATGACTGACCGGCAAAAGATACGTGTGCACATCTGCCTGCTAGGAAGTTGGCCAGCCACCTTTTTGTGTTGTTGTGCATGTTTGTGTTGTAAATTTTATTTGTTAGGTTGTGGTGGGGATGGCATCGAAGGCTTTACTAATGTCGAGTGTGGCTAATAATGATCTGTGTGGTGGTCTAGCTGAGTTGATACTGTCAAAAGCTCTTTGTGTAAGGTCTGTGAGAAGTGTGTTTGTGGAGTGCAGTGGCCTAAAGCCATGTTGTGTTGGAGGTAGGTCGGGTGTAATTAGTTGTAATACTAGGCGTTCCATGACTTTGGAGGGGGTGCAAAGGAGTGTGATGGGGCGGTGCGAGGAGGGTAGCATGGGGTCTTTGTTGGGTTTGGGGAATGTGATGACGTTACCATGCTTCCAAATGTCTGGTATTGTGTTGTGTGAATAAATGTAGTTTGATATGTTAGTGAGTGCTTGTATGCCTTGAGGTCCCAGGTGTCTGAGGTGTATGTTGCTTATGTTGTCTAGGCCACGGGTGGGTGAGTGCTTGAGATTGTTGATGATATGCTTTGTCTGGTGATTGGTGAAGGGTGTAGAGTCAGGGTCTGTGGGGAATTGTCTCTTACGTCGGATGACATGTCGGTCGTCTTTGTGAGGTTTTAGGTGGCTGACATGTGAGAAGTGATTGATGAGAGTGTTTGCTTGTTGTTTACATGATGGAGTAGAGTCTGTTGTTGTGATTGCAGCATGTGATTGTGTTGTGTTGCTGTTGGAAAGTGTGAAAGTGTTGGGGTTTGTTTTGTGATCAAGTGTTTGTAGGAAGTTGTTACGCTGGCCAGCTTGCCAGAATGCACTCGTAACTCGCTAGCGCTCGCCAGGGCAGTGAAATGGGCTACAATAATCGTAGAACGATGTTCTTTCTTTTATAGAGTTCATGTTGTCACAGACAGATCAGTGGTGGTCTTTATTCTTGTCTGTGACACTTGAAAGTATTTTATATCATTCATAGAATATAAGATGCATTGTGTGAAGATAAAGGAGAAAGAGCGAGGTAGGCAGTGAGGTGGTAGTATGTGCGTGTGTATGTACGTTTGCCTCCCTCGCTCGGAGGAGTTTCCCACGCTTGTGAGTGGCCGGCGGGCCTGACGCGTCAAGTGACGCCTGCTCCTCGTGACGTAGTCGTCTGTGATTGGGTGCCGGTGCCTTTGTTAGTGCTGGGGGGGCTCCTGCCGCATTTCTCCTGCAGAGCTTGGCACAGCGTGCTTGGTCCTACATGTCCATTGCAATCTGTCCCTCATATAACCCCCTATACTACTTTCTCTCTCTCTGAACTTCTTCTTTTCATACTTCTATCTTTATTCAATTATTTATCCCTTCTGCTTCTGCATACGACTTCCATAGTCGGCCAGTCGTATTACCAGCACCAGCTCTCACATTTATGTTTGCACTAGTTTTAGGGATTATTAGAGTCATAGTCATATGGTAGCCTAGTGTTGGGGTGCTTCTAATTATTGAGCTGTTCTTTCCCATTATGTAATGCTAGACAGTGGAAGGTATCTTTGGTCGTTGTCTGAGTTATGTATGTGGCAAGTCAGATCCTGTACAACATCGACGAAGCTAGCTAGCCTGTAACCCTTGTGCATATTTTCCTTTGCGAGTGTAGCAGTATACAGGTGAAGGGCTTTTGCCTACTACTTACCTGTATGCTTGCTACCTCAGTGTGTTGACCTTTGTGGAGCGCCAGGGTAAGACCAGATACTAGAGATCTGGACTTACCAAGAGAGCCTCCAAGTCACTTAACGTAACATAAGGGAAATCTGTTCAAGGGGAGACAGTAGGCTACGAGCATGCTTGCGCTCTGCCTAGTTTCCTGATACCTTTTATGCTACTGCTAGACTTTATTACTGAGAAAGACAGCATTGTGTATATTAACTTTCATTGGGTATGCTTTAAGAATTATTCACACCTTATTTTAGCCTAGGTTGATGCATAGTGCACAACCCAGTTTGGCTGTTACGTTGGCTAAGGAAGTACTGTTTCTGAGTGATTATAATTAGTGCTGTCACAGAGTTGTTGCACTCCCTTGTTATATATATGTATCCTGCTTATTGGTGTATTTAAGATACACGCTTTGGTGTCCTGCCCCTGCATTATTTCTGTTCTATATTAACGAGCATCTTAGAGCATCAGACCTTTTCAGAAGATTCCTTATCTGATTGCTGTAGGACTAGACTTCCAGTGTTTGCATAGAGCATTGAAGAGTTTAGTGTTGAGTACAGACTCACACTAAAGTTAATGTAAGCATATACTCCTTTATTAAATCTTGTTATAGTTAATTCAAGCATTGTTATTACTTAAGAGCATTTTATTAACGTAAAATACTCCTGTTGTGAGTAGGCTTTGCCGTCACCAGAAAGCCTTTGTAGAAGTGCACTAAAACCCAGTTAATTGATACCCCGTTATCCAGTAGATTAACTCTGGAGGGTTTAAGTGTTTTGTTCACCGGCGTAATAGTTCGAGGGTTTGGAATTAGCGTACCGTTGTTGCAGATATAGCCTATCATCAAGATTCTAGTCCATTTAAGTGCCCTTGTTTATTTCGTAGTGCCGGTCATAACAAATGGCGACCTTAGACCAGAATATAGTGAACTGAATATTGCAGGGTTTTTTTTTAGAAATCTTATTGCCATTTGGGGTTGAATTTATTTCTCGCATTGTTGGCAGTTGACATTGTTTTGAGGATACATAGAACTTGTTGGAGTTATTGGTGACCTAGTATTTCATTCAAGAACATCTTCGAATATTTTTTGGTGAATAAAGCTATGCAAGAGTTTGGCTACTTTTGTTTTGACTGAGAATTTTTTTTTTTTTACTCCATCATGTCACTGGACGGGTCTGAGCATAGTGAGGGCACAGTGCGAGAGGCAGGTGAGAAGGTGGAGTTGTTAAGAGGCGTTCGGGTGGTGAACAATGAGGAGGATGCTCGAATATTTTTGGAGGAGCCTGTGTCAGCGGATCGTGTGTCGGGGCTAGACCGGTATGGACTGCAGTGTGTAGCCACGGTCTTAGGGTTTCCCGGTACTAGCGGTTTGTCGAGAAGTGAGCTGGTTGCCTGTGTGCTGGGTGGGGTGCATGGGAGTTCGGGTGGAGCGGGAGCTGGGGCACCTTCGGCCCAGACTCCGTTCCACTCGACTCCTACCATGGCACCCCCTTGGGATCCGGAGCCGGGTACGTTCCCGCAGGCCGATGCATGCTGGCAGTTGGGTATGCCTCTAGGTGATTCACGGGGTGGGTCCCCAATAGTAGCACCCCCTCCTCAGGGTTTGTCTTCCGAGATGTTGTTTCAGCTCGAGCTCGCCAAACTTAAGCAGCAAGAGCGAGTGGCGGAGCTCGAGCAGCGGAGGCATGAGGCTGAGGTGTCGCTCGAGCAGAAAAAGCATGAGGCTGAGCTCAAGTATAAGTGTGAGAATGAGCTTAAGCAGAGAGAGGCCGAGCTTAAGTAATAATAATAATAATAATAATAATAATAATAATATTTATTCAGTTAGCAATTTACAGAGTTGGTACCACATAGTGTGTTACAAATATGACATGTACCAGCCTTGCATAATTCCAACTAAGGATAGCCCAATAAGGCCGTTAGGCGTATTTCCATTGGGGTCCTTGTGGGATTAGGTTAGCTGGGGAAAAAGGGGAGGATAAAGAAATAGATACTTTAGAGAAAGTATTTCTAGGGGGTTATTTTAAGATACCTTACATCCTATAGTAAATATCAGTAATCCGTAATCAGTAATCATTTCAGTTTGGTTTCTCTATCTCTTATGTCGCATTAGTAGTAGACATAAGCTTGGTCCCTTCTCGCAGCTGTCCGGTTCAGGTGTTCCTTCAGGCTACGTCTGAAGGAATACAGTGTTCTCTTTTCACGGACTGACTGGGGTAGGTCGTTCCAGTCTTTGATGGCGGTGAAGAAGAATGTTTGCTTACCCTGTCCTTGGATTCTCGGGACCTTAAATTAAACATCCTGTTTCTTGTATTATGTCCACTCCTCTCATTTGCTTTAACAAAATCATTCTTTAGATACTCTGGAGCTCTGTCATAGAAAATTTTGAAGGCATTAGTGAGCCTGATTTGTTTGGCCCTGTCAGAGACATTGAGCATACCTAGTGACTGAAGTTGTTCCTGGCCAACATGTGATCTGGGTCCTAGGTTCAGCATGAACCTAACCATTTTATTTTGAGTGACCTGAAGTTGTGCTGTGCTGATTTAGATGATGCAGAGTACCAGGATGACACAGAATAGTCAAAATGACATTCTTAACCTTAAAGAAAAGCAACCAAAAACTCTGCAGAAGGCGGCTGAGCTGGCTGACCTTAGGGTGTCATTGATTCGTGGGTGCGGGTCTGCACAGAGAGCTCAGGCAGGTAACCAGGAGCGTACCACTCCACCCCCCCCCGAATTAATGACACAAATAATTATCCATTCAAGAGTACTGTTGCCAATTATGAACCCAAGTCGAAACCCTTCCCGTTCAAGAAAGGCCAGGGCCCTTCCTCACCTCAGAGGAAGTCCAAGAGTGAAGTGGAGTGTTTCAGGTGTCATGAGAAGGGGCATATTGCGCGCTCATGTCCGAGCGCACCGCCTACAGCAGTGGTGTCACTAGTGAGCAACATTGGCGTGTCTTTGAGGTCTTCCGCGTTTGCCCGGGGTAAACAGTCGGTTGCGAAGTCATCGCCGGTGCAGAAGCAGCAGGAGGGATCGTCACCCTTCCGTGATGTTTTTTGTGGTCATAGGGGGCACGGCCCTGTGAGGTGGGCTGGTGTGAAGCATAGGCTTGAGTTGTTGCATGATACGGGCGCTTCCCAGACACTTGTTAAGAATTTCACTGGCAAGCCTATTAACGCGGCTCGGGTTGTGGTTGGTTCAAGGCATTAATGCTACGCGGTCATACCCGCTGGTCAGAGTAGAGCTTGAGGTGGACGGTGTGACACGGGAGTTGGATGTGGGTGTGGTGGAGAAATTGCCAGTTGAGGGAGTCGACCTCCTTCTCGGCAATGACTTTGCGGTGCCCACTTCCGAGGTTCCACCCTTAGTCGTTGCCGAGAGGGCGGCCGACACGAGTAGGGAGGGGCAAGAGGGGCTCAAGAGATCTCAGTCCGCTCAGGTGTCACAGCCTAGTACTCAAGTTGCAGACCAGCGGAGGAAGGGTCGGAAGGAGAAAGTCGAGGCTGGTGTTCGGGTTGAGAGTTTGGACCCAGCGACACTCCTTGGTGACTCAGTACTTGACCCAAAGATGAGCTCTGGAGTGGCCCCAGAACCTGTCCCCCCTAGTGACATGGTAGGGCGTGATGGCACTCCGCGACAGAGTAGTTCCCAGGGACAACAAGAAGATCTTAGTCTTGAGAGTTGTAGGAACGGGGCTATTAAACTCGAGGACAGGGAAGCATGTCATGTGAACCTGTTAAAGGAGTTTGTGAGGCAACCACCTGAGCAGCCTACTGTCCCTGTGTTGGTCTGCAGCGGCCAAGGTGGAGAAGGAGAGGGGGGCAGTGGGGCACAGGTGGAGGAGAGTTGGGATTGTCATGTCTCGGCGGAGCAGTGGGCGGGGGACACGAGTCAGGTGGCTGTGGAAGCGCTAGAGCACCTGCCTGAGCAGCAGTGTGCAGCGCTCCAGCACCTGCTCGGTTCATACCCCACTGTTTGTGCCGAGCACCCAGGCCTCACAACTCAGGAACATGCTAGAGAGCTGTCAGATGCATTTGAAAATTGGTTAAGGTCGGAGAAGGCAACTACTTTTGATTCAGTAAAACAACTAGTGTTGCTGGAACCATTTTTAAAATGTACTGGCAGTGACTTGACTCTTAACCTTAAAGAAAAGCAACCAAAAACTCTGCAGAAGGTGGCTGAGCTGGCTGACCTTAGGGTGTCATGATTCGTGGGTGTGGGTCTGCACAGAGAGCTCAGGCAGGTAACCAGGGGTGTACCACTCCACCCCCCCGAATTAATGACAGAAATAATTATCCATTCAAGAGTACTGTTGCCAATTATGAATCCAAGTCGAAACCCTTCCCGTTTAAGAAAGGCCAGGGCCCTTCCTCACCTCAGAGGAAGTCCAAGAGTGAAGTGGAGTGTTTCAGGCGTCATGAGAAGGGGCATATTGCGCGCTCATGTCCGAGCGCACCGCCTACAGAAGTGGTGTCACTAGTGAGCAACATTGGCGTGTCTTTGAGGTCTTCCGCGTTTGCCCGGGGTAAACAGTCGGTTGCGAAGTCATCGCCGGTGCAGAAGCAGCAGGAGGGATCGTCACCCTTCCGTGATGTTTTTTGTGGTCATAGGGGGCACGGCCCTGTGAGGTGGGCTGGTGTGAAGCATAGGCTTGAGTTGTTGCGTGATACGGGCGCTTCCCAGACACTTGTTAAGAATTTCACTGGCAAGCCTATTAACGCGGCTCGGGTTGTGGTTGGTTCAAGGCATCAATGCTACGCGGTCTTACCCACTGGTCAGAGTAGAGCTTGAGGTGGACGGTGTGACACGGGAGTTGGATGTGGGTGTGGTGGAGAAATTGCCAGTTGAGGGAGTCGACCTCCTTCTCGGCAATGACTTTGCGGTGCCCACTTCCGAGGTTCCACCCTTAGTCGTTGCCGAGAGGGCGGCCGACACGAGTAGGGAGGGGCAAGAGGGGCTCGAGAGATCTCAGTGTGCTCAGGTGTCACAGCCTAGTACTCAAGTTGCAGACCAGCGGAGGAAGGGTCGGAAGGAGAAAGTCGAGGCTGGTGGTCGGGTTGAGAGTTTGGACCCAGCGACACTCCTTGGTGACTCAGTACTTGACCCAAAGATGAGCTCTGGAGTGGCCCCAGAACCTGTCCCCCCTAGTGACATGGTAGGGCGTGATGGCACTCCGCGACAGAGTAGTTCCCAGGGACAACAAGAAGATCTTAGTCTTGAGAGTTGTAGGAACGGGGCTATTAAACTCGAGGACGGGGAAGCATGTCATGTGAACCTGTTAAAGGAGTTTGTGAGGCAACCACCTGAGCAGCCTACTGTCCCTGTGTTGGTCTGCAGCGGCCAAGGTGGAGAAGGAGAGGGGGGAAGTGGGGCACAGGTGGAGGAGAGTTGGGATTGTCATGTCTCGGCGGAGCAGTGGGCGGGGGACACGAGTCAGGTGGCTGTGGAAGCGCTAGAGCACCTGCCTGAGCAGCAGTGTGCAGCGCTCCAGCACCTGCTCGGTTCATACCCCACTGTTTGTGCCGAGCACCCAGGCCTCACAACTCATGCGGTGCACGAGGTTCCGCTGGCAGGTCACTTGAGTGTGAGTAGACCGTTGGCCTCGTTGTTTCAGTGGTTCAAGGTGGGCGACGAGGCTTTGGCATGGTTGTCAGGTCAGGGTCGACCCATGGCTGCTAAGGGTGGTGGTCAGAATCAGGACATTGAGCAGATTGGTGAGGTTGGCTGTGGAGTGGATGCGCCCGGTCGTTGCATAGCCTCCCAATGCTGCTCTAGTAAGATGCAACAGCCCTACCATAGACCGACTATATCTGACCATGTCGCTGAAGGCGGTGATGCTGCGCAGGCAGATGTAGTCGCAAGGAATGCGGGGGTGCGCATGTACGGTATCGGCGGGGAAGCCTTAGCAATTACGAACTATGGGAATGACTGCACAGGTGGTACAGATTGTCCCTCTCATGACCTGGCTGTTCTAGGGACAAAGGTGGAGAAGGAGGGAGACCATAGTGTAGAAACTGCGGTCTCGGCTGGGTTGTGGGAGGGCAATGAGCATGTTGTTCTTCGAGATAAGTTGCAACCTCTTGTTCCTTAGCGTCAAGAGAAATTGTTTACTAGGCTGTGGCAGTACGTCCGCATGTTTGTTGATTCTCCAGGCCTGATGTACGGGGTAGAATCCGACATGGAGGCTGGAGACAGTGCAAGGCTCAAAGTGGCTCCCTACCGTATAAATCCTGCTCGACAGCCTGTTGTAAAAGCAGAGCTGGACTACATGTTGACGAAGGGTCTGAGGGATAAGGGATATCGTGAGTGGTCGTTGCCAGCAACTTTGCAACCTGAGTTGAATTGCAAGACCCGTGTGTATGTTGATTGCAAGAGTGTTGGTGCATTATCCCTGACAGATGCCTATCCATTACCCAGAGTTGACGACACCATAGACCGCATCAGGGCTGCCTCGTTCCTCACGAAGGTAGAACTAGTGAAAGGTTATTGGCAGGTCCCATTGCCGGAGAGTGCGAAGAGAAGTGCCAGTCTTGTGATGGACTGGGCAGTTTATCAGTGCCAGGTGTTGTTTTGCTGCCGGAACACAAGTTGGATGTGTGGCATGTTAAGGGCACTGATAATGTTCTGGCTGATTGTTTGTCACGGGAGGTTACGTCTTAAGGAGCACCCTCGCCGTTCAGTCAGTGTTTGTTTGAGAGTGGAGAAAAATTAGGCTTGCCCCTGTAGTGCAAAGCCGCCAAAAACACTATTAAAAATATAAAAACCTCACATAAAAACTCTTTTTTTTTTATAGTATATTTGACGCTCACCGCTTCCCCCAGAACCGCATGGCTTACTCGCTAGGACTCGCCAGGGCAGAGAATGTAGCTACAGTCTACCTATCATTGTGTACTTTCCTTCTCGAGAAAGCTTGTGTTGCAGACAGTTCAGAACTGTTCTTTATTTTCGTCTGTCACAATCCTTTCTATTTTATTTAGTCAATTGAAAGTATTGTGTTAAGTAGTTGAATGATGGGAAGGCGAGCGAGAGAGAGAGAGACCGGGTGGTGTGACTTGGTGGTGAGTGTGGCGCGTGGATGGCCCCCTTACATAGGCCTCGCGGGATTCGTTGCCTCCTGCCTAACACTGCCTACTAGGCGGCTGCTTACTGGGCGACTGTCGCGCGCCCTCGTGCCATTCCTGCGAACTGGGACTCCAGCCATGCGGTCCCTGAGAATATCCTTGTCAGATCCGTCCCAGACAGCATACTCTAAGCATCTCCCATGAACTGTTCCACACTCTTGTCTTAGAACCTTTCTCTCCTACTGCCTCTATCATTTCCACTACTTCCTCACCTTTTATTAATATCAATCCCCCTCTGGTTCCCTGCATCCACACCTTGAATTGGTGGCCAGACTGTATTATATGCTGGATCTCACATTTCTTATGTACTAGGCTAAGGTTGAAGATAGTCATTGTCTTTTTGGGAGATTGTATTGCTCGGACTGTCTCCATCAATCACTAATGTTTCTACAGGGTTAAATAATGCTAGACTAGGGATCAGGTACCTTGCTGTTGGTGTTTTCACTGTGTGTAGGCTACTTTTGAGCTGCACGACACTACGGATTCTGTGGGTTACCTGGGTGGATCTTTTGTCTGTGTACCTTGGAGTTTAGACTGTGTAGTGTGTGAGGGCTGCTTGCCTAATCCACCCAACACTGTTCTAACTCTATTTGCTTTTACTTTTGAGGGTCGCCAGGAGGATACTCGATACTTGTGATCGAGAATCCTCAAGAGAGCACCCCTTCATATTAACGTAATCAGGCCGCACAGACCCAAGTTCCACACTAGGCTAGGAGCTGCCTTGCTCCACCAGAATTCTGTACCTTTGCGCATCCCAGCTAGACTTTATTAACCCGGGTAGACATTAGCTGGATTAGATCATATACTCTTTTATGCATACCCATTATTTCTACATAAGCATTTTGAGGTCTAGGTTGCTGTAGAGAGACACAACCAGCATAGACCGGTTTTGTTAATAGGAGTACTACTTTTTCGTGGCGAGCATTATTACTGTTGCACCACTTATAATATTCCTGTGTCCAATAACATTATAGGTCCAGCCTTTTTGTGTATTTAGCCTACACGTGCATTGTCCGGCCTCCTGCTATTTTGTGGTTCCATTTCCGATACGTTCTTCTTAGTAGCATCTGATATTATTCAGAAGATTCCTTGTTCGGTGCTTGAGGACTTTACAACACTTTCTTTCATCAAGGAGTGACAGATATTATTGATTAAAGTAACGTTAAGTAAACCTTCTTCTTGTTTGCATTAGATCACTCTTGTGATTTAATTAAGTTAACTATCTTTTCCTTGTGTACCATAACTAAGCAACCATATGTTATAGGTAATAGGCTGTTTCAGAGAACATCAGCCTATAGGAGAAGCACATAGATACTGAGAGTTAACACCTTATTAGCGGCCTAGGCGGTTTATTTATATGTACCGCCCAGCGGGGTGTTTTTAGCCAAAATAGGGCTGTTTACGTGATCATTTTCATGCCTAAATAAGACCCAGAACGTAAAACAAGTATCTATCCCTGAAAGGGCATAAACAGAGCTTTCGAATGACACCATAACGATCCTTTTATGATGGCTAGTTTTCTTGCAACAACCGTGCTACGCGAGTGCAAAAAGCATGTAATTAGGCACTTTCCCCATACAATTCCGTATATAGCGAGTGAGAGAGGGAGGGAGGAGGTGGGATTCGTGTCAGTAGGTTCGCCGCGGTGGTCTGGAGCAGTCATACGCTCGCTACTCTCCTGCCACCACTTGTCTCTCTCTCTCAGCAACATTACGTGCTGAAATTGCCACACGACCTATGTCGAGCGCCGCCACATAGTCCAGCTTTATTTAACTCGACTTATGTTGTGCGCCGACAGTTAAGGGTTAAGATACCCCGCTATCGCAGATATAACTCTGGAGGGTATATGCATTGTGTTCTTTGTTCGACTGGATTATATATCAGGGGTTGGATCTAGCGTTTCTGTTGTTGCATTTATGCCAGTCTAGTCCAATGTATAAGAGCCACTGATTTATACGAGACCCGATCGTAACAAATGGCGACCTAGCTCAGGATTTGGTGAACTGACATATAATTGCAGGTTATTGTGCAGATTTTTCTCACAGTTTAGGCAGTGAACATTTGTTGATTTTGTGGAATATTTTTTGAGGACATGCAAGAATTATTTTTTTAGCAAAGTAATATAGCACTTAAGCGGTCTCCGAGAATTTTTTATTGTGAATATTGTGGTATAAGAGTTTGGGGTACTTCTTTTTTGTGTATCAAAGTGAAAAATCTTCAGTGAGCATCATGTCTTATAGCGGATCAGTGCAGGATGAAGACACAGTACGTGATGTAGAAGCTGAGGAGCAGCAGCATGGGCAGGTTGTTAACTTGGTGAACAGTGAGGAGGATGCAAGGAATTTTTTACAATGGCCTGTTACTTCCGACCGGTTGGTGGGTATGAATCGGTACGGTCTCCAGTGCTTAGCCGCAGCTATCGGTCATGTATGTACTAGTGGCATGACCAAGGATGACCTGATAACGTGTGTGCTGGGTGGGGTGACTGGCGTACGAGGTAGGGTGAGTGCTCAGAGCCCTTTGGCCGAGCCTCCCCTTCACTCGACTCCCAATCCTCCTATTGGAGTACCGACCCTGAGCACGCTTCCGCAGGTGGGTAGTGACTGGCAGGGTGGTTTGCCCCTGGGGGGATCACTGGGTATTTCTAACATCATTGCATCTCCTCCTCCTCCTCAAGGTTTGACCCCGGAGATGCTCTTTCAGCTCGAGATGGCAAAACATCAGAGTCAACAGCAGATAGAGCTAGCTAAGATAGAAGAGAGAAAAGAGCTGGCTAGGATGCAGCAACAGACGAGGGAAGCTGAGCTTAGGACTGAACTAGAATCTACAAGATACCGTGCCGACATGGATTTAGAGAAGTCTCGTGTTGAGATGATGGGACAGCGACTCGGTACTGGAAACCGTGCGCATGATCAGTCTCTGTCGCACCTTCTCAAACTGGTCCCTGTATTTGACGAGTCTGGTGTCACAGTTTTTCAATAGATTTGAGAAGAAGTGCCGGGAGCATCAGTGGCCTGAAGTTAAGTGGGCGGCCCTTGTGTCCTCTAGACTCGTAGCTAAGGGGCTCAAGGCTTACGATGCACTGCCTTTGGATTCCTGCATTGTTTATGAGGAGCTCAAGGAGGCTGTCCTGCGGGCATACGAGCTACAACCCGAGACATATAGGTTAAAGTTCCGGGGTGTGACTAAGGGGCGAGACATTACCTTCTTGGAGCACGCCCGGGACCTGTCCGACGCTATGGGAAACTGGCTCAGATCAGAGAAGACAACTACGTTTGATGAGATGAAACAGTTGATGCTTCTAGAGCAGTTTTATAAGTGTACGAGCGGCGACTTGACTTTAAACCTTAAAGAGAAGAACCCAAGAACTCTCGTAGAAGCAGCAGAGATGGCTGATCGTCGGTTGTCACTAATTCGGGGGTGCGGCTCTGCACAGAGAAACGATGTAGGCGTTAAGGAGCGTTACCCTCCCCCTCCCCCGAATATGGACACACATAAATTTAAAAGCAATGACACCAAGACTGATCACAAACCTAGCACCGCCCCGTTTAAGATGGGTCAGGGGACTTTTACACCTCAGTATAAGTCCAAGGGGAAATTTGAGTGTTATCACTGTCACAAAGAGGGGCACATGGCAAAAGCTTGTCCGAGCAGACCTCCCACGGCGGCTGTGTCATTGGCTCGCAGCATTGGGGTGTTCCAGAAGTCTTCTGTGTTTGCTGGAGGCATAAGATCAGAGGATGGAGCACCGCCAGTGAAGAAGGATCTGGAAGGCTCGAACCCTGTCCGCGATGCCTTTTGCGACCATAGAGGGCATGGCTGCGTTAAGTGGGGGGGCAAGAAGCACGGGGTACAGCTTTTGCGTGACACAGGTGCCTCTCAGACACTCTTGAAGAATTTCACTGGTAGACCCATAAACGCGGCGCGGGTAGTTGTGGTGCAGGGAGTTAATGCAACTAGGTCATACCCGCTTGTTAGAATGGAGCTTGAAGTTGACGGTGTGACTCGCGAACTGGATGTGGGAATCGTGGAGAAATTGCCTGTTGGGGGCGTCGACCTCCTTCTCGGCAATGACTTTGCGGTGCCTGCTTCTAAGGTTTCACCCTTAGTCGTTGCCGAGGAGCCGGCCGACGTGAGTAGGGAGGAACAGAAATAGGTTGAGAAGTGTCAGGTGCAACCAATGGCGTGTGTTGTAACCAGATCTCTCGCATCCAGGGAGTCACAGCCTAACCAACAGTCTTCAAATAAGCGGAGGAACGGTCACGAGAAGGTGCTGAAAGCTGATATGGTGGAGAGTCTAGTACCAGCAGCGCTTCTCGGGGACTCAGTATTAGCACCGTTATTAGAGTCTGGAGAAGCACCACCACCTGTCACTGAGAGTGTAGAGGCAGGGCTTAAAGAGACTCAGAGGCAGCAACGGTATACACGGAGAGAGCAACGGGATGCAAAGTTCGATGTTGGGGGAGGGCATGAGTTGTTTCGCAAACACTTAGACAGGCTAGCTCCCTCAGATATTCGCAAATTGCAGCTAGAAGACCCGGAGGTTCTAAAGTGTAGTGACGGTGCTGTCGAACTTGAGAGTAGAGAACGAATGTTGCGTAGTCTGGAGTTGGCTGGCCGCAATCTGGTAGGCTCTCAGGCCCTCATGAAGGACAGGTACGACCACAAGGTGAAACTCAGGGAGTTTCACGTGGGTCAGGAGGTGTTGATACTACTCCCTCTTGTAGGTCACCCCTTATCCGCAAAGTACGCTGGTCCTTATAGGGTAGCAGAGAAGCTCTCGGCCTTAGATTACCTGGTGGCCACTCCAGACAGGCGTAAGAGGAATCAGTTATGTCATGTCAACCTGATGAAGGAGTATGTGAGGCACCCACCTGAGCTTCTCACTGTCCCCGTAATGACTTTCAGCAGTCAAGGTGGAGAAGGAGAACGGGACAGTCAGGCGCAGGTGGATGACAACTGGGATTATCATGTTTCTGCAGATCAGTGGGCGGGAAACACGAGACAGGCGGCTCATGAGGCTTTGCAACACCTACCTGAGCAACAGCGTGTGGCTGTCGAGCGCCTATTTTGTTTATACCCTACTGTATTTGCGGAACATCCAGGCCTCACTACTCAGGAGGTGCACGACGTTGACGTCGGAGACCACCCACCGTTCAAATCAGTGCCCTATAGGGTGCCCCCTATTAAACTTCCGGCCCTCCGGGCGGAGTTGGAGTATATGTTGCAACAGGGACAGATCGAGAAGGGGGCGGTAAAGTGGACATCTCCCGTAACGCTGCAACCTAAGCCGGATGGCAAGGTGCGTTTCTGTGTTGATTACCGCAGGCTAAACGGCTTGACTCCCACTAACCCATATCCTCTTCCCCGGGTCGATGACTGTGTAGACAAGATTGGCAGGGCCAAGTTCTTGACCAAGGTGGACCTGGTAAAAGGTTACTGGCAGGTGCCTTTGTCTGAACGGGCGAAAGAGGTGTGTGGTTTTGTGGTGGATGGTGCTACATATCGTTGTAATGTCATGCCGTACGGTCTAAAGAACGCACCAGCGACCTTCCAAAGCTTGATGAACGAGTTAGTGGCTGACATTCCGAACTGTACCGTGTACCTGGACGACGTCATTATCTACGATGACGATTTCAAGAGCCACTGTGAACATGTAGAATCCCTATTTAAGAAATTAAGCGAAGCAAACTTGGTGGTCAACCTGGGAAAGTGTGATTTTGTGCGGGCTACCGTGCAGTATCTGGGGTTCATGGTGGGTTTGGACCAGGTGTGCCCCCCACAGAACAAGATATTGGCTATTAACCACTTCCCCAGGCCGTCCACCAAGAAGCAGATCATGAGGTTTTTGGGCATGATTGGTTACTACCGCCGCTTTATAAAGGGCTATTCTACTGTGCTGGCTCCTCTGACGGACCTATTGGCCAAAGATAGAAAGTTTAAGTGGGCGCCTGAGTGTGAGAGGGCTTTTTTGCTAGTAAAACACCTGTTGTGTACTCACCCAATCCTCAGGGCCCCGGACTTTAGCCGACCATTCCAGCTGGCAACTGATGCCAGTGGTGTGGGGGCTGGTGCCGTTCTGATGCAATCAGACGAAGATGGGCTGGAGCACCCAGTCAGTTTCTTCCCAAAAAAGTTCAACTCGGCGCAGAAGAACTATTCAGTATTTGAGAAGGAACTGCTGGCGATTGTGCTAGCGCTCAGGCACTTTGAGGTGTATGTTCCAGCCTATGGACCAGTTGTGGTGATCTACACCGACCATCACCCCCTCAAGTTCCTGAATCAATTCCATAACCGGAATATGAGGCTGACCAGGTGGTCACTAATGTTGCAGGAATACAACCTAGACATACGCCATATTGCCGGTTCTGAGAATGTAATTGCAGATTGCTTATCGAGGGTGGAAGACCCGGGGTAGATCATCACAAGGGTAGCCTCCTACTTTGGTTTGATTAGTATGTTTACGTCTGGTGCTTGTAGGCTCGCGTGTGTAGCCCAGTGTATTGGGTCGTAAAGTAGGAGTTGCTGTGTTGGTATAGAAGAAAAAACTAGGCTTGCCCCTGTAGTGCAGCCGCCATAAACATATTAAAAATATAAAAATCCTATAAAAACTCTTTCTTTGATAGTTAAAAAAAATTTAAGTATGTTATAGCAGAAATTCTGAGTTGTACTCCTCTCAGAAGGCTGGGCTAGTGAAGCTCGCTCTTATGAGCATAACTATGTAATTTAATCTATTGTGTTGGGAGGGGTTGTTAATTTTTATAATGTGTTATTTTGAAGAGAACTGTGCTTTACATTTCATTGTCGCTGGGTGGCTAGGAGTGGCGAATTTTGTATGGGTTCTGCGTGTCAGATTTAGAGCTCATAGTTGGAGCCTCTTAAAAATCTTGGGTGGGGTGTGACGCTCACCGCTTCCCCCAGAACCGCATGGCTTACTCGCTAGGACTCGCCAGGGCAGAGAATGTAGCTACAGTCTACCTATCATTGTGTACTTTCATTCTCGAGAAAGCTTGTGTTGCAGACAGTTCAGAACTGTTCTTTATTTTCGTCTGTCACAATCCTTTCTATTTTATTTAGTCAATTGAAAGTATTGTGTTAAGTAGTTGAATGATGGGAAGGCGAGCGAGAGAGAGAGAGAGAGAGAGACCGGGTGGTGTGACTTGGTGGTGAGTGTGGCGCGTGGCTGGCCCCCTTACATAGCCCTCGCGGGATTTGTTGCCTCCTGCCTAACACTGCCTACTAGGCGGCTGCTTACTGGGAGACTGTCGCGCGCCCTCGTGCCATTCCTGCGAACTGGGACTCCAGCCATGCGGTCCCTGAGAATATCCTTGTCAGATCCGTCCCAGACAGCATACTCTAAGCATCTCCCATGAACTGTTCCACACTCTTGTCTTAGAACCTTTCTCTCCCACTGCCTCTATCATTTCCACTACTTCCTCACCTTTTATTAATATCAATCCCCCTGCATCCACACCTTGAATTGGTGGCCAGACTGTATTATATGCTGGATCTCACATTTCTTATGTACTAGGCTAAGGTTGAAGATAGTCATTGTCTTTTTGGGAGATTGTATTGCTCGGACTGTCTCCATCAATCACTAATGTTTCTACAGGGTAAAATAATGCTAGACTAGGGATCAGGTACCTTGCTGTTGGTGTTTTCACTGTGTGTAGGCTACTTTTGAGCTGCACGACACTACGGATTCTGTGGGTTACCTGGGTGGATCTTTTGTCTGTGTACCTTGGAGTTTAGACTGTGTAGTGCGTGAGGGCTGCTTGCCTAATCCACCCAACATTGTTCTAACCCTATTTGCTTTTACTTTTGAGGGTCGCCAGGAGGATACTCGATACTTGTGATCGAGAATCCTCAAGAGAGCACCCCTTCATATTAACGTAATCAGGCCGCACAGACCCAAGGTCCACACTAGGCTAGGAGCTGCCTTGCTCCACCAGAATTCTGTACCTTTGCGCATCCCAGCTAGACTTTATTAACCCGGGTAGACATTAGCTGGATTAGATCATATACTCTTTTATGCATACCCATTATTTCTACATAAGCATTTTGAGGTCTAGGTTGCTGTAGAGAGACACAACCAGCATAATAGGAGTACTACTTTTTCGTGGCGAGCATTATTACTGTTGCACCGCTTATAATATTCTTGTGTCCAATAACATTATAGGTCCAGCCTTTTTGTGTATTTAGCCTACACGTGCATTGTCCGACCGCCTGCTATTTTGTGGTTCCATTTCCGATACGTTCTTCTTAGTAGCATCCACATTATTCAGAAGATTCCTTGTTCGGTGCTTGAGGACTTTACAACACTTTCTTTCATCAAGGAGTGACAGATATTATTGATTAAAGTAACGTTAAGTAAACCTTCTTCTTGTTTGCATTAGATCACTCTTGTGATTTAATTAAGTTAACTATCTTTTCCTTGTGTACCATAACTAAGCAACCATATGTTATAGGTAATAGGCTGTTTCAGAGAACATCAGCCTATAGTAGAAGCACATAGATACTGAGAGTTAAGATACCCCGCTATCGCAGATATAACTCTGGAGGGTATAATTATGCATTGTGTTCTTTGTTCAACGGGATTATATATCAGGGGTTGGATCTAGCGTTTCCGTTGTTGCATTTATGCCAGTCTAGTCCAATGTATAAGAGCCACTGATTTATACGAGACCCGATCGTAACATATATAAGTGCAGTCTATCACAGCAAGCATCTAAGACACTCTGAGTTGTTGTCTTAGTAGGCTAGGCTTGGTGAAGTTTGCTCGTTGAGCGTGATATAATTATTATGATGCTATTATATTGGGGAAGTGTTGTGCAGATTTTTTTTTATAATACAGTGTTTTATGTTTGTGATCGTGCCTTGTTTTCACAACTTGGGAGAGTAGCTGGGTGATGCGGGGTTGGTGAGCATTCTGTCTGGTCAGATGTGAAGTTCACCTGTGGCTGAAACGTCCCACATCTTGGGCGGGGTGTTACGCTGGCCAGCTTGCCAGAATGCACTCGTAACTCGCTAGCGCTCGCCAGGGCAGTGAAATGGGCTACAATAATCGTAGAACGATGTTCTTTCTTTTATAGATTTCATGTTGTCACAGACAGATCAGTGGTGGTCTTTATTCTTGTCTGTGGCACTTGGAAGTATTTTATATCATTCATAGAATATAAGATGCATTGTGTGAAGTTAAAGGAGAAAGAGCGAGGTAGGCAGTGAGGTGGTAGTATGTGCGTGTGTATGTACGTTTGCCTCCCTCGCTCGGAGGAGTTTCCCACGCTAGTGAGTGGTCGGCGGGCCTGACGCGCCATGTGACGCCTGCTCCTCGTGACGTGGTCGTCTGTGATTGGGTGCCGCTGCCTTTGTTAGTGCTGGGGGGGCTCCTGCCACGTTTCTCCTGCAGAGCTTGGCACAGCGTGCTTGGTCCTACATGTCCTTTGCAATCTGTCCCCCCATATAACCCCCTATACTACTTTCTCTCTCTCTGAACTTCTTCTTTTTCATACTTCTATCTTTATTCAATTACTTATCCCTTCTGGTTCTGCATACGACTTCCATAGTCGGCCAGTCGTATTACCAGCACCAGCTCTCACATTTATGTTTGCACTAGTTTTAGGGATTATTAGAGTCATAGTCATATGGTAGCCTAGTGTTGGGGTGCTTCTAATTATTGAGCTGTTCTTTCCCATTATTTAATGCTAGACAGTGGAAGGTATCTTTGGTCGTTGTCTGAGTTATGTATGTGGCAAGTCAGAGCCTGTACAACATCGACGAAGCTAGCTAGCCTGTAACCCTTGTGCATATTTTCCTTTGCGAGTGTAGCAGTATACAGGTGAAGGGCTTTTGCCTACTACTTACCTGTATGCTTGCTACCTCAGTGTGTTGACCTTTGTGGAGCGCCAGGGTAAGACCAGATACTAGAGATCTGGACTTACCAAGAGAGCCTCCAAGTCACTTAACGTAACATAAGGGAAATCTGTTCAAGGGGAGACAGTAGGCTACAAGCATGCTTGTGCTCTGCCTAGTTTCCTGATACCTTTTATGCCACTGCTAGATTTATTACTGAGAAAGACAGCATTGTGTATATTAACTTTCATTGGGTATGCTTTAAGAATTATTCACGCCTTATTTTAGCCTAGGTTGATGCATAGTGCACAACCCAGTTTGGCTGTTACGTTGGCTAAGGAAGTACTGTTTCTGAGTGGTTATTATTAGTGCTGTCACAGAGTTGTTGCACTCCCTTGTTATATATATGTATCCTGCTTATTGGTGTATTTAAGATACACGCTTTGGTGTCCTGCCCCTGCATTATTTCTGTTCTATATTAACGAGCATCTTAGAGCATCAGACCTTTTCAGAAGATTCCTTATCTGATTGCTGTAGGACTAGACTTCCAGTGTTTTCATAGAGCATTGAAGAGTTTAGTGTTGAGTACAGACTCACACTAAAGTTAACGTCAGCATATACTCCTTTATTAAATCTTGTTATAGTTTATTCAAGCATTGCTATTACTTAAGAGCATTTTATTAACGTAAAGTACTCCTGTTGTGAGTAGGCTTTGCCGTCACCGGAAAGCCTTTGTAGAAGTGCACTAAAACCCAGTTAATTGATACCCCGTTATCCAGTAGATTAACTCTGGAGGGTTTAAGTGTTTTGTTCACCGGCGTAATAGTTCGAGGGTTTGGAATTAGCGTACCGTTGTTGCAGATATAGCCTATCATCTAGTCCATTATTAAGTGCCCTTGTTTATTTCGTAGTGCCGGTCGTAACAAAGTTATTCCAATTTAGTTTTTGTTGTTCTTGTATTTTGTTGTTAGTCTGGGTGTTTGAGATGCTTGGATTTGTTGTGTGAGGGGGTTATGATAAATAGCAATTGTGTCATCCCAAATGCGTATTGAAGATCGCACTTGTTGACCCGCGGCGGTCGAGTAGAGAGCACGCTCACGTGTGAATCTTCTTGACCTGAGTTCGATCCCACCAAGGCAGACATATTTAGTGGGTGCGTAGTACGTCCTAGAGTGTTTTACATGTTCGCATCCAGTCGTGGGCCACCTCGACAATGTATACAGAATAATAACACAAAAAATCCACTCCAGACAACTTCCTCTCTCTCCAACACCCCTTCTCCCCTCTTGACACTCTTCGAACAGTAGATAAGAGATGCCGCTGTAAAGCCTTATCCCTCAATACCTTCACCTGACCTGACTTGACAGGTTGTATGCAAACCCTCAGCCCACTATCATATATCAATCCAAGATGCCTAGTTAAGTGATCTTCAATTATCCTTCCAGTCTTTAACCCCTCAACTCTCTAATTCTGCTCTAGCAATACAGCTAAGCTTTACCATTCAATCACTGGTCCTATACTGTTCAGTTTGTGCTAATTCAATGTATTCAACCATATTAAATAAGGTAATAACATTTGTCTTCCTTACTATACTTTTTGTCGCCATTACAGTCACGACACGTACAGTTGGTGTAGCTGTAGTGGTCCAAGCGCTGCAGAAACACAAGAGTTATTCATTGTGTCAATGAAGGACACTCGCGCTTTCAAACGTTGGGTTACCTAATTCAGTATCGTACTAGTCTAGAACTGTTGGTGCCGATTTATCAAGTCCATATTTTCGCTGTGAACGCAATATCCGGTAATCCTACCCATGAAACACAATGTACAGTTGGTCAAAGTTCCAGCTGACCCACCCTCGCTCTGGGGCTCACAGAATTATCTGGCAATACTGGTGTACAAAAATTTGGATTGGTAGATCTTATTTCGGCTATATCATTGTTAGAACCTAATAACTAAACAAGGGAAAGTAAGCCTATCTCAAATAAAAATGCATACATCGCTATGTATGATCCCAAACATTCACCCAAAGTTTGTAGATTTGCTTAAATATTCAAGTTATTGTATCCACTGATTGGCAACTACACCATTATTGCCAGCTAATTCTGCGAGCCCCAGAGCGAGGGTGGGTCAACTAGAACTTTGACCAACTGTAGATCCTTGGCACTATTCCATTACCTACCAGTATGTTTACAATACTTCGTGTTGGAAGCGCCTGTAAGAGTAAAGTCTGTGATACATCGTCACTTCGTATGCTCGTCTCCAAGGTTTGTTGACTACCTGGCCGGTCTCGGTGGTCGGTTCATACCAACTCGTGAGCGGGATTATCATATCTCACTTT
Source organism: Paralithodes platypus (assembly GCA_032716605.1). NCBI lineage: Eukaryota > Metazoa > Arthropoda > Malacostraca > Decapoda > Lithodidae > Paralithodes > Paralithodes platypus. Next base: position 18,752,072 of record CM064548.1, on the reverse strand, counting down.
TGGTAATGCCCCCTACTGGCAACATAGATCCTCGGCGGGTGACCAACCCCGAAAGGAGTTGAAATAGGGGAGCTATCCCCCAGTCATAGGCGGCTTTCTAGGGCCTTTCCTAGCTGATGCCTAGAGGATTGGGTTCTAGTCATGTGACGATGGGCTGGTCTATCAGAGTGAGAGCTGAGCGTTCTCTGCCATACCCATAGCTTACTCTGACTGTTTCTTTTACTTATATATTTTCTAGAAATAGTAACGGCGTCTCTTCCGTGGATTGACCTCCCTACTGCCACCCTATAGGTTGGCAGACTGGGAGCCAAAGTGTCACATTTTTCCTTTGCCCCTCAACATTCCCTTCATAATTACTGAGTGGCACAGGGCCTTGGGCGGGGCTTTGGTTTCCCGGGCATTTCCGCCCCCTCTTTGCTCCTCGCTTTGGAGTGGCTTCGGTCACCTGGGCTATATTAGTGGTAAGCAGGGAGGCTACTAAGGGGGCGCTCAGTTATGGCCTTGGCCTTGCTCGAGACCTTGGGGCTGCTCGGTCAGACAGCCTAAGGAACAACAACAACAATAAGTCCTGGGGGAATGAGGGCCCTCAACCCATCGTGGATCCATTCGGATCTCTAATTATTGCCCCCTTGAAACATACAAAAATCGGAGTTATTTGGGTAAATCAATTGACCTTTGGTATGCTTACGTAGTTTTAGGCATATCTAGCGGTTCTCCTGCAGTCGTTTGTTTACGCTGAGGAATGAGTGACGTTCGAGTGTGTATCGACCTACATTTATAGAATGTTATGTGTTTATAACATCTGATACGCGATTAGCATCTTGAATACATTAGAAATCAATTGAATGAAAACTGAATACTCAAAATGCATATAAAATGGGATACGATAAGTTTTGGTAGTGGCACCCTGAATGAAGCCATTTGTAACCCAGCCAATCTCCCTCACTGCAAAAGGTAGACAAAAGCTCTGAACCTCATTCTCTCACTAGCAGGCAGGTGGGAGGGTGCGCTGGCCGATCCCTTTAAACATGTCGGATTTTTCGCCTGGAATATGGGTTAGTGTATCTAAAATACTATATACTTGGGTTTGAATTCTTAAAATAATTTTGTTTTATTATATTTATATATATATATTTAATGTTAGCTAATATCAGTGTACCGTAGAGCTCGTTTGAGTTTGAAACCGTTACCGTGCCTCTCTATAAACATAAACCGTTACCGTGCCTCTCTATAAACATAAACCGTTACCGTGCCTCTCTATAAACATAAACCGTTACCGTGCCTCTCTATAAACATAAACCGTTACCGTGCCTCTCTATAAACATAAACCGTTACCGTGCCTCTCTATAAACATAAACCGTTACCGTGCCTCTCTATAAACATATATAATAACATTTTAGGAGTAGGGACTTCGGGTTTGTTTTAGGAGTAGGGACTTCGGGTTTGTTTTAGGAGTAGGGACTTCGGGTTTGTTTTAGGAGTAGGGACTTCGGGTTTGTTTTAGGAGTAGGGACTTCGGGTTTATTTTAGGAGTAGGGACTTCGGGTTTGTTTTAGGAGTAGGGACTTCGGGTTTGTTTTAGGAGTAGGGACTTCGGGTTTGTTTTAGGAGTAGGGACTTCGGGTTTGTTTTAGGAGTAGGGACTTCGGGTTTGTTTTATTAACTTCCTCATACCATGAGCCATACGTATCACCATAATTTATGTCTAATAAATCTTTCAACAAAATTAAGCGAGAATAATATATGCTACTGTATACGGGTGCGAGTTCAAGAACCACGATCATATACGCTTGTGCTATTTTATTAATCTAAAACAAACTATTGTTGTTAGATAAATTCTGAATGCATTTTTGGAAAGTGCGTGAACAATTACTCGTCATTTCATATACACAAATCTATTGTCGTCACCGAAAATTATGATATATGATGGTGCGAAGTCGAAAGATGTTGGAGAAACATAGTATCTTTATACTCTGCATCACTATTATCTATGTTTGTTTATGTATATTTTTTGAGAGTTTTGCTACTATAATATTGCATATTGGCATTTCTTATTTGTATTGAGATGTAATAGACTGCACTAAACGAAATTATTGTTGCTATAAATCTATGTAGAGTGAATATTTTGGTTACACATGCACAATATTGATTTGCCAAATACCAATTTTCCTATTTTATTAATTAAACAACTATTGATGATAAATAAATTATGATAACACATTTTAAATGAGTGTGAAAAATGCTTATAATTTCATATAAGTAGAATGTTTTGCTCAGCTCATAACTGAATTATGACTGTGTAAACTCCGTAAACTATTAAATATTTCTTATATTTCGATTTCCAAAGTGATAATTTAATCTTATGGGTTTGTTTTCCTGTTTTATACTAGTATGGGTCTTGTTCTATCTTTGAATGTATAATACATTGCATGAAGAGGTGATCATTCTGGGCTAAAACAGAGTGATAGCATACGTGTTTCGTTTTGCGGTAGTGCAATTAGCGCTTGAGAGTGAACGATAGTGGTAGTATTTGTTTAAGAAACTTAAGCAAGTATGAGAGGGTTAAAAAGGAATCCACAAAATAAGCTTGAAAACTTTACACAGCTTGAGAGATTTACATACATTGGAATAGGCATAGTATCCTTTACCCCATGAGGATCAGGAACGCGAATCCAGTGATTTGGAGGTTATGCCTACATGAGAGTACATGAAAAATACTTCACATTATATATATTAAAATCTACTGTAATGATTCAAAACTCAAAAATAATTTCTCAAAAATTACAAATTAACATACTCAACGTTAATTTTTATCAATATCAGTCAATGTTTTGCAGGTTTTCCTATAATAATATTGTAGATTATCCTTTTCTCCATCTTTTGAGATATGATAGATTGCAGTAAATACAACTATTGTGGGTGATAATCGTTCATGAATAAACATTTTTGGTTTAGCAACCATACTCAAAATTGCGACTGTAAGGTTTCTGATTATGTTCATATAAAAACAAAAACATATTCTGATGATTCTGTTTGAAAGTTTGTGAAAAGTCCTTATTTCATATAAAGAAATAAATTATTGCTCAGCATATAACACAATTGTGATAAATTGAACGCCAAAGAATTATGAAATTATTTACTCTCAAGCAAATTTCAGTATGAAATATCGGCTTTTTGTCCAAGTTTCATGCATTCATACTATACTATAGTATGAGGGTTTCCTCTTTCTTGCCATGCATAACTCATCACAGCAGATGCGGTTATTGTGGTTTAAACAGAGTTAAAATTAATTGTTTCTTTGGGTGCCATCCATTGGGAGTAAGATGAAACAAAGACAACTGATGTAACTTAATGTAAGTTTCTTGTGCATCGCAAGGGGTTAAGTGAAGCTGACAGGTCAAATGTGTTATCAAGAGGTCTTTCCAACGATTAATATATTACTAAAATTAGCAAGAATAAAAACAAAAATAAGGTAAGCGAAACACCATTTGAGGATGGGACTATAAACACCATTTGAGGATGGGACTATAAGCACCATTTGAGGATGGGACTATAAGCACCATTTGAGGATGGGACTATAAACACCATTTGAGGATGGGACTATAAACACCATTTGAGGATGGGACTATAAACACCATTTGAGGATGGGACTATAAACACCATTTGAGGATGGGACTATAAAAACCATTTGAGGATGGGACTATAAACACCATTTGAGGATGGGACTATAAACACCATTTGAGGATGGGACTATAAACACCATTTGAGGATGGGACTATAAACACCATTTGAGGATGGGACTATAAACACCATTTGAGGATGGGACTATAAACACCATTTGAGGATGGGACTATAAACACCATTTGAGGATGGGACTATAAACACCATTTGAGGATGGGACTATAAACACCATTTGAGGATGGGACTATAAACACCATTTGAGGATGGGACTATAAACACCATTTGAGGATGGGACTATAAACACCATTTGAGGATGGGACTATAAACACCATTTGAGGATGGGACTATAAACACCATTTGAGGATGGGACTATAAACACCATTTGAGGATGGGACTATAATAAAATAATGTTTTGTTTTACTGCTTTTCAGAGCAAGTTGTAAAGTGAAACATTGTCATAATAAAGGCGAATCCTCAAATAATAATACCCAGTTGGCCACAGTCATGAAACTGATAGAAAAGTTGCACACCTTAGAGATGGCCTCCAGCATAAGGAAACAGTTTTTGAGTCACAAAGCTTCTTGCTAATGTGAATATAAATGTCTGATGGTAGCCAGAATACAGTGACAAAAGCGTTATCGTACTGAAAGGGTTTAAAAAGCGTCATTATCTTGAATGGGTTTGAAAGACATCGTCATATTAACTGGGTTTAAGGGGAGTGACCTGTTTTTGTTCTGTCCTTTTCTATCTTTCTCTGGCTTGTATCCATTTGGCCCCATTCAACCTACTGTTTTAAGACGTTTATCCCCATCCAGGTGTCAATTTTTTACTGGTGAGCGGTAGCGAGCCAGCATATTTTTAATTTTTGTTTGACAGCAGGCTAAATTTGTACATTTTTCGATAGAAAAATTTCTCCGGCGAAGCTGGATTTCTTCATATAATGCTGGCTCGCTATCCTCGCCAGGAAGAAATCGACACCTAGATGGGGATAAACGTCTTAAAATAGTTGGCTGAATGGGACCGAATGGATACAAGCCAGAGAAAGAGAGAAAAGGACAGAAATAACAAAAAGCAGGTCACCCCCCTTAAAAGACATTATTTTACAAGGCGTCATCATATTGAATTAGTATAAAAGTCGTCATCATATTGAATTAGTTTAAAAGGGATTATCATACTGAACTGGTTTATGTTCTTTCCTCTCACTAAAACATTACGCTTTCCATGATGCAATTGGGTCTGAGTACATGATTAGATTGATATCCAAAATTCGAAAATGGATATTAATCGTGAACGTGTACTCAACCTTTAACTGTGTTAGTGGTGTAGTGGTTTACAGTAGATGCTTATGTTCTGGATGTGATCTCCCGAGATCGAATCCCGGGAGGACAATGTGCTTTCATTAGTTTATTCAAGTACATTTGGGTTTGTAATGGATGATTAATGTTAAGAATGGGGTGTTACTTAAAAGGCATCATCATAGTGAAGGGACATTATCATATAAATAGAGTTAAATTGTGCCATTGTACCAAAGAGATTTAAATTCTTATATTATTTAAAGGGGTTAAAATGTATCATCGAATAAACGAGGGCAACACATTTTGATGTATTCAAGTGGTTAATAGGATGGCATCGTATTCAAGAGGCATCAATGTATTCACGGGGGTGAACAAATGTAATCGTATCCATAGAGATAAAAACGTGTTATCATAACTTTGGTTATTAAACTCCTTCAATGTATTAATGGGATTAAAGTACAGTATGACATCGTATTGAATGGGTTAAAATGGCATCATTGATTGAATTTCAGTCATGTACAGAAGAGGTTATGCATTCGTCATAATTCTCAAGAAGTTAAAACACGTCATCGAATTAAATGGCCTAAAAATTTGTAATCGTATTGAAGTGGTTAAACTCACCTCGCCCCAGTTGGCCGTGGGCATAATATTGATAGAGAAGTTGAGAGCCTGCGAGATGGCCTCCAGCATAAGGTAGTCGGTGCCGGTGTACTGTTTGGTGGGTGTTCCATCAGGCATCACCACCTCCTTCTCGTTCCAGTACGGGGGGAAGGGTAGTGCAGTCACGTTCACAGGAGACCTAAAGAAACTGTAAGGGAAAAGACGTGTAAGATATGTTGTATGGCCTGATTTGGAGTCTGTAGGGGAAAGATGAGGTTTGTTAAGCTATTTTACTAGATAAATTTCAGCCTCGCACAAAATGTTCCACCTGTTTGACGTCACAGTACAGGGGAAGAGCAACGCCGCCACGCTCTCTAGAGACCTAAAGAAACTATGCGGGAGGAGAGACTCGCAATTTGTTGGGATTAGAAATTATTTTCTACCAGAAGCTTTTCCTGAAACTAACAGAATCTTCTGATTTTATTTTGACAATCAAGAAAAATGGGTATTATTATACTGAATGAGCTGTTCGGGCCTTGATTCTGAGCTGTCCGATAAGAAAAAAAGTAAATAGTGTTCAGTAGGACACATGTGATATGCATTTGAAGTAGTAATGACGGCACGGTTACCCCATCAGTGTACGATAGCATCCGTTTAATTATATTCTAGCTTCCGTTTAAGGGAAAGGTAGTTGTTTTTTCTCCCTCATGTTTAGTCCCAATAGCTTTGAAATTTTAAGACGTTCGTTTCATTAGTTTGGTGATGTTAAGACCTTTTGCCCCATTTATTTGTCAATATAAAGACCTTTTGTGCCATTTAGTTGTTTAGGTTTTACCCGGCGAGCGCTAGCTAACTTGTAATTCTAGGAGGAACCGCCCTTCGGCTGGGACATTCGAACCGAAAAATGTACAAACTTTTCTTGTAGGAGGGTCTAGGGGTGTTTTTTTAAGCTTGATGGGGGTCTAGAGAGGAAACTATACATTTGATATATAAATGAATAAATAGACCTAAAAATAACCACTTCCCCCTTAAGCCATGTAAGTCAGGCCCCTCGACCTCCTTCACATCTCAGCACAGGCCATCACATTCAATGGAGATTCATAATACTATAGTGGGAGATATAGTCCACGGGTTCTGAGTAAAACACGGTACCAGCCAAGAGGACTCATGACTCTTATTATAATCTACGCCACAGTTTTATATTGTTGTTGATGTGCTATAACGAGTAGTAAGTCATGATCAGTGGATATCTAAATCACATACTAATAATGTACTGGAGTTCATACTGATAAAACAAAATGTTTTTTAACATCGCTCTAAACACCAATAACCCCCAAATGAAATTAATGAAAGCATATGATTCTCCCAAGATTCGACCCTAGGATATCTTACACGCTCTAACCATTACACCATCAAGACATACGATATTCGTGCTTATACTGATACCATAAAGGTCATGGGGGGGTGGGGGGGCTGCTGGATGGTCTCAATTCATAAAATATGGAGATGTAGCTTATGAACAAATGTGTGTAAAGCGTTATATAGGAGCAAATTTGGCTGATAAACAGTTAGCCAATTCAGCATCATGGCCATATTTTAATTGTATGCTATCATCGGACGGTCATAGTCAGTTAAAGAAGGAATCAAAGGGCAGTTCAAGTAATATATAACCCTCTGAATCCTAAATATACTTCCTAATCTGATTAGTACCAGTTAATAGCAGGCGAACAGATTAAAAACTGGCTCCATCGTACCATAGGGTACGAGACCATAGAGGGCCTAGATTCACTGTAAAAGATTGGGTTCCTTAACCCGGGAACGGTGCCGAGACTCATAACCCGGGAACTGCCGGAAGACTCTTATGAGTTCCCCCGGCGGACTGCGGGAAGACTCTTAAGAGTCAGGGGGAAAAAAATCAATTTAAAACACCGAAAAAAGAAAGAAAAAATTATTTGTATTTTTTTATTTATTTTTTTTTTTTTTGCCCCTGGGCCATTCAAAATATCACTCCTCTACCTCCCCTCCTTCCCCACTTTCCTCCCCTCCTTCAGTTATCACCTATTTTCCCTGTTATTCCCTTATTCTGTGGTATATTTTCGTGCTAACATTAGCGAATTGCAAGCAGGGCATTGTCATCACTGTTAGCAAGCGAGTGCAAGAGAGAGAGAGAGAGTATCGATCGACAGTGTCTCTCCAGACTTGGGGAAAAGTGGCGGGAGAGGAGGTTGCCTCAGCCATACATTATGTAACTCCCGGCCTGTATCGCCGATTTTGACCATCCAAACGCTGTTTCCACTTGTTTTATTGTTGTAACAGGTTAATACCTTTATAATCAACCTATAATAGGCGCATATGGTGAAGTATTAATGCTATTTATGGTAAACAAAAATTTTTAGTGATGGAAACAGCTCAAATACATGCGCACAGGCAGAGGTGTCTAATACCCCCCATGCGCACTTCAGAGGTTAAGAGGTTTTACTGGGTGAAGGCGACGGGACTCTTAAGATCCAAGGCCTAAAATAAAGCCTTTCAAAGTGGCACTCAAAACAAAGGAATATGTGATTAAGTGAGATAATTCCCTCCATACGTTCTATCACTCTTCCACATGTGTCAACCCCCCCCCCCCTCTTCAATTACCACCTATTTTTCTACTTATTCCCTTGTTTATCGGTTTATTTTCCGGTTATTCGGTTTAGTTTGTCCCTTAGGCTAACAAAAACACCTTGCCAGACTTCTTTCAAAATAAAATATGGCCAGTCAGATCCATTTCAAGCTAAATTTGTTAATTTTTCAATAGTAAAATGTCCCGGCCAAAAGCTGATTTCTGATACAGACTGGCTATCGCTTGCCATGAAAACATTGACACTTGAATGAGGCGAAGCGTCTATATTATCACCAAACTAATGGGTGAAACACCTTGTAATCTCCAAAATGATGGAGCGAAACAGGAGGTGTCCAGAAAGCCCCCCTCGGATCAAGTAGGATTATGACCACTTGAGATTCACTGGGTCAGATGGCCAGCTACTTTATTTGTCCTGCAACCCAAAATACATTCACTTACTCTGTGTACTTCTCCGGGAAGAGTGGTAGGTGTGAGAGTAGTGTGATGCCCCCTGGTGTCCAGGAAGCAACCCGCACCACTACAGCTCCCGTCTGGCTGTATGGTAAATGGCTGTACACTCCACATCTGTGTGAGGAATGTTGCTCAGCATAATACAAACAACTATGGAGTACAATGAAGGGTGGTTATAAAGATTAATTCCGAGGCTTCTGGCTGCCCCACCATCCAGGTGACGAGCACAATTACCAAAGAGCTCCATTAGCATCTTTAATATATATATATATATATATATATATATATATATATATATATATGCAAGTGGGTAGTTGGAGAGGAGGAGTACCGAAAACGTGTTCATGGGGGGTGATGCCATCCTCGTGAGGGGAGGAGTTCGTTCCCCATTTCATCATTTTGAGTTGCCCTGGCCAATCTACGAAGTTGGTTGGCAACTGTGGGATGGTTGCCAGAAGGCAACTCGATCTTTTTTTTATCACCTCTGCGAAGCAGAGTGGTGTCGCGCACACAGATCCTGCCCGTTTACTGTGCACAATCAGTCAGCTTGTCTGTCGTCGTCGTCATCCGTCGTCAAACTCCTCCTAAACTGTTCTATGGATTTTCACCACATTTCACAGGTATATTCATTTGGTCAATGCAAAGCTCAGCCAAAAAGAATTTTTAATTTTAACTTAAGGGTTAAGGTCAAAGGTCAAGGTAAAAAATAAGGTAAATATTTTGTGTCTTAGTTTTTACTCAAATTTCTTCATTTTCACTAAACAAGTTACTGGTAACCTTGATATCTTATTGACCACATTTGAGATAAATATTCTGAAGGATAAGGTCAAGGTCAAACATCAAAATATTTGTCTTACTAGTATTTCTTATAATTACTGTTAGATTCTCACAAGACTTATCGTGTATAGGCTATTCGGAATACTTAGGACAAGGCCATACAAGAAACTATACAATCCATATGAAAGGTCAAATTCACAGGTCAAGGTCAAATAAAAGGTCAGTATGCTAATTTCATTACTTTTCATGCAAATTTCACAAAATTTGGCGATATAGTTGCACTTAAAATTAAAGGGCAAATAATACATTTTGAGACATATCATGAAGGTCAAAGGTCAAAGGTCAACTATTCTATAAATACAGTATATATGAAAGTAAGTGATGGGTTTTAATGAAATTAGTCATACTTATTTGATTTTCCTGGGCAATGTCAATGAAAATAAAATTTTACTCTTACATAAAGGTCAAGGTGAAAGATCAACTTATACTATTTAGTTTTAGTTTGTATTTAAATGTCTTCATTCTCACTATACAAGTTACTGGTAACCTTGATATCGTATTGCACAAATTTTAGATACATATTCCAATGGGTAAGGTCAAAGTTCTAGGTCAAAGGTCAAAATAGGGTTTATACTACTATTTCTTATACTAACTGTTAGATTCTCACTAGGCATACCATGTATATTCGGAATACCTAGGCCAAGGTCATACACTAAACTATTCAATTCCATATGAAAGGTCAAGGTCACATGTCAAGGTCAAATATAAGGTCAATATGCTACTTTCTTTACTTTTCATGTAAACTTCACATTTGGTGAGATAGTTGCACTGTAAGTGAAAAGGAAAGTAATAAATGTTGAGACATATGAAGGTCAATTCAAAGGTCAAGGTCAACTATTCTATTAATATTATGAAACTAACTGGTGGGTTTTAATGAAATTAGGTATGCTTACTTGATTTTCATGGGCAATGTCAATGCAAACAAAAATGTACTCTTACATAAAGGTCAAGGTCAAAGGTCAACTTTTATTATTTATTTAAAAAAATTACTCAAATTTTAGAAAACTGGCTGTGTTATGGCTTATTACTTAAATATCATATATATCAAATTTCACATAAATGTTGTAATAGTTAAGGTCAGAGGTGAAGGTCAAAACAAGCGTATTTGTCATTTTCCGTAAACTCCTCCTTGACTGTTTTATGTATTGTCATCAAATTATACAGGCAAATTCAGTTGGTCAATGTGACGACCATGCAAATATATGTATTTTATTTTTAGTCAAAGGTCAATGATCAAGGTCACAGTATATGATCACTATTTGTAATCAATAAGTTTTTATATGATTTACACCATATTCCTAATGCTAGTTACTACGAACATTGCTGTTAAGCAAACTAAATCCTTGATAAGAAATTTTAAGGTCGAAGGTCAAGGTTAAAGGTCGAAATATGATTTTTACTAGTATTTCTTATTTAATGTAAGATTCTCATTAGGCATATAATGCATATTCGGAATGCCTAGGCCAAGGTCATACAAGAATAAACATAATTCCATTTGATAGGTCAAGGTCACAGGTCAACGTCAAATATAAGGTCAATATGCTAATTTCTTTACTATTCATATAAACTTCACAAAAAAAAAAACCATACCAGTATATATATATATATATAATATATATATATACTGTATATATATATATATATATACCGTATATATATATAAAGGCCTAATGTATATAAACCGATTTTACCTAAGAGATTCAATACTGCTTGCAGAATGATAGATCGCAGAGTTGCGTATGCATTTTTTTTTTTTTTTTTTTTTTTTTGTTAATGCGAAAACTGCACACCTACTTTATTTTCTATGTGTAAGAAGGAGACAAAAGGCAGGTTGTCTGTAACGAGTGTCTCCTCAAGGCCAAAAGAGTGACAGAGCCAAATTCAAGGGACATTGGGGTCAAAATGCCTGGACACACGAAGTTTAAACCAATTTAAGTCATAGGATGAAGGAAAAATTTATTGAGAGAGAGAGAGTTCTAGAGCTCACTTGTTGAGTAGAAAAAAGACTGAAAACCTTTGCCAATTCTTGGGTTGGAGAGCTGGACAGAATAGGAGTGGAACTGTGTTGAAAGGCGAGTGCCTCACACTCACCGCAAGGGAGGGGGTATGCACACAGAGAGCTCTGAAGAACACTGATTGTTGTAATAGCGATAGAAGAGTGAGAGAGATGCAACATTGTGGCGTATAGGAGATTGTAGGGAACTAGTAAGAGGAAGTGAGTTGATGAGAGAAAATGCTTTGGACTCTACTCTTTTGAGAAGTGCGGTATGGGTGGAGCTTCCTCACTGCTGGTATGTTGTGGTGGACATTCAATTAAAGGGACTGTTTAAAAGGGCTGCTGGTATGTTGTGGTGGACATTTAAGTATCTCTGCATGATCATCTACCTCTCTATGAGTGTAAACCATAAATAATCTTAAATACAACAAACCAATCAGAATAAAATACAAACCTGACTAAACCATCTCCGTGTTCATCATTCAGTATCATGGTGTTCATCATAGCAAAAGTCCATGAGTGGGTGAGGAATGAGTGTATGTGGGTTCGAGTGAGACGGGTGACCAGCAGCAGCCTGGTAGCCCACACCATGAGACGTCCAGACTTGGCCCACTCACCCACCCTGGATAGGAAGTCGGAATCCTCACTCACCACTACTAATGTTACCCACCATGAAGACAAGCGTAACTGAGGACACATGAGGATACAACATAATATTACTCACTCTCTCTCTCTCTCTCTCTCTCTCTCTCTCTCTCTCTCTCTCTCTCTCACCCAGTCGCGGCAATTAGGAACGAACATAGCTATAATTAGACACACACACATAATTATGCTGTACATACAGTACACCATTCGCTACAATCAAGCTCACCCTCCACGAATACAGGCGTAACTCAGGACATATGATGGCATTGCATAACACTATTCAATCACACAAACACACCCACGCGCACACGCAGTCTCAATGCTTACTTCATGAGACAGTACTGATCTGTCGTGGATAGAAATTTAGGCTCCTCCCTGGCTACTACCAAGTCACTTTCCACAATGGCAGACGCAGTTGTGGGCACATAACGACATAGTTTAGCGCGCGCGCACACACGCACACACACACACACACACACACACACACACAGCCCGTAGCCTAGTAGGTAAAGCTCTCGTCTCACACACGAGGGGTCGGGGGTTCAATCCCCGGCCGGGCGGAGACAAATTGGGCTTGTCTCCTTTCATGTGTTAGCCTCAGTTCACCTAGCTGTAAATAGGTACCTGGAATAAGTGGGCGACGTTGTGACGTCCCATCTGGGGTTGGCAAAAATGGTACAAGGCGAGATGGGTATCATATGGTTCACCTAAGCTGATGGCTACCTAAGCCTTCGGGCGAGACGGTACCGTCTATAGTGAGAATGGTACCATACAGATCCACCCTAAGCCTTCGTTTCCGATGTTGCCAATTGGCTAAAATACAGACTACACACACATCCACAGCCATTCCAACAGTACATAAAACACTTAACATGCATTTCACGCAATACATTCCCAGTTAAGGAGGCGCGATAATAATGAGCTTAGCTCGCATTGCGTGGATTCCCCTTGACGAACAAGTAACTGAGTGAGTAACACACACACAAACACACACACAAACACACACACACACACCACTGCCAAGGTTACTCTGTAAAATCTTTAAATCAAGTAATGCCACTTGAGAAAAAACTAATACAAACAACCCGGGATTCGAACCCTGGACCTTGTGATCAACAGGCAGCTCCTGCTTCTATACTTCACTGGTAGGGGGTATCTTGTGTAAAAATGTCTATGGGTGGACGGATGTCTACCTAAACAGATCCTGGGTAACAGTTGTTGCCAGGTTGCAAGACCTCTTTTGTGGCCAGTGTGGTGTGGTGGTTAGCACGAGTGCCTGTTGATCACAAGGTCCAAGGTTCGAATCCCGGGTGGCTTTTACGAAGCTTTTCTTGGCATTACTTGAGTGTGTGTATGTGTGTGTGTGTGTGTGTGACTCACCTGCATTGCTACTGATAGAAGGGGCTGGAGATGTGAAAGAGTAAGGTTATCCCACTGTGGCACCACGAACACTCCCGCACTCCTCCCACCCAGCCACCCTCCCTGCAACACATATACAATTATATAATGGTATATTAGAAACCAGGGCTATGATAGAAGTGTACATCACGTTACCCAGTTCTGCACATTCGTAGGTATTGCAACCCTTTATCTTTGTATCTCTCTATCTCTCTCTCTCTCTCTGGATAACTTAAACATTACTTACCTAACCTACCGTAGCCTAGCCTAATAAAGCTTAACCTAACCTGCCTGACGACTGAGAGAACAAGCTGCATCTGTGTAAGAGTGACATGATCCCACTGAGGCCCCAAGAACAACCCCATACTCCTCCAATCTAGCCACCTTCTCTGACACACACGAAAGAGTAGGAAATTGTGTCCGATTATTTACATATTGGCACAGTTAACCCATTGAGGATCTAAGACGTACTTCTTTCATATTATCTGGCTATAATTAGACGATGGTATTCAGAATAGGAAAGGTATATGGAATTCAGGGGTTTAATTGAAATAATCTTTACCTTTTTAACTCCCACATATCCTTTCCAAGCTGTATATAATCGTATAATAATAGCCGTAATAAATTGTCAAAATGTGTCATGATCCTCAAGGGGTTAAAGGGACGTTATTTTATATATTTAATTATTTTTCATTATTTCCGGTATATAATTTTATGCTGTATATTATATATATATATATATATATATATATATATATATATATATATATATACGGTATATATACAGTATATATGTTTCAGTTTGCTCCCTAAACCACAATCAAGCTTAATCAATAACACCCTCAATAACCCCCCCCCCCCTCCCTTTGAGACAAATTTGTAAATTTTTCGGTATTCCTCCTAAATTACAGGCTCGCTATAGCGCGCCAGGAAATAATCGACACCTGAATAGCACGAAAGGTCTTAATATTGACAAAGAAATTGGCGAAAGTCTTAAATTTTGTGAACTAATGGGGCTAAATATGATGGAGAAAGGGGTTCAGAAAAAAATACCGGTACTATCCCTTATTCCACAAACCACACCCACTACCAGCGAGTGCCCTATAAAGATATTGAAACTGGATATCTGTGTAGGATAATCAGGGAATACTCTGTTGATCACTTTCGAGTACTTGGGTATAAGGAAGTTGGAGCTGTAGACAAAGATATTTAACAGAATTACCAACTAAAATACGGTTGTAGTACATTTATAAATACATCAAACCCAATTCAGCTAGTTTTTACCCATCAGAAACCTACTGTACAGTACATTATCATTGCATTTCTTTATTCCTTTCATTGCAGGACACGTTCGGGAACATCATTGCAATTTACTGCAATTTACAGCCCCTTAAAGCCTCTTAAAGCCTGTGGAGACGAGTGCAAGTCAGCGGGAACGTGGCAGCTCCCCGTCCACTCTCCAACGTGTCAACCGGGGCACTGGGACTCCCACCCCATATCTCGCGAGACCTATGGAGCGCTGCCAAAGGCAAATGTAGCGCGACATAGCTAATAATTGGCGAAAGTTTGCCAATGTCTGTGGCAACATATAAGAAAGAGCCCGTGGAAGTTAAAAGGACAATGGAATTAAAAATTATTATATAGATCCTTCCCAAGCTACAATTAATGTGTTGCTTTGTTTTTTTCTATGTGTATGAAGGAGACAAAAGGCAAAGTTGCCTGTAACAAGTGTCTCCCCAAAGGTTAAAAGGGTGACAGAGTGCCAAAATTAAGGTAGGCTACCGTACATTATGGGTAATTTAGATGTTTTTGAATTATGTCTGGTGTGCTTGTTAAGTGTAGTGAAATGAATAGGAGGAGGTATAAGTGAGAGTTAGCTGGATTACTCTCTGTGTAGTTGAGGCACAAATAGAAACAGTGGGGAAACCAGGCAAGTTAAACAGGAGTTCCAGCAACTCCTTATCGTATGCCTATGTGGCCTCCCCTGGGTACTACCCTGCTCGATCGGTGCCTACAATCTCCCCAATATATATGGTAAGGAAGATAAATACAAAAAAGATGCTATATTACTGAAAGGGCTAAATATAGCACTTTATTTCTGCTTCAATTTGGTAAATAATGTATCGGTTTTGGCTATGGTAAGGTTGATGAAGACGGCCGTATATTTACCGTGAGTACAGTTGTCGCCAGTGATGTGTGGTCCCCCAGTGTGATGACCGTGTGTTGTGGCCCCCTGGTGGTAGCGTCCAACACCTCCCCTAGGGCCGCCTCCACACTATCCTGGGCTGCAATGATGTCAAGCCGGTATCACGTGAGCCCTTTGTCTCTCAACATTTATCTTCAACACTGGTCTAGCAGTATATGATTTATACTTGATATATATATATATATATATATATATATATATATATAATGCTGACAAATCAAAATAAAACATCGTTAGTTTTGTTTCAGATACCCGTGCAATACATTCCAGACATTTTAACCAGAATATTGTTGACCATCGAATGTTGACGATACAAGCTCGTGTGATACCCCATTTAGAGTTGGACATTCGGTACAAACTAGGACACTAATGTTTTACTTCTACGTTTACGTTTAGGACCAAAAGCAGGATGCACTCGGGAAGCATAATGTGTGGCGTTTTTTTCGGGAGGTCACAGATTGGGAACAGGATGAGAAGAGTTTTAGGATTAGGAGGATGAAATTTGGCGATCCTAGTTATATAAGTATCTAGAGTGGGACTATTAGTAAAATTAAAAGGGGGGTGATTCTACTCTTCGATGCTGTGGGGCAAATATGAGTGTCTTTATATACTGTATATATGTATATATACATATATATACAGTATATATGTGTATATAATTATATATATATATATATATATGTGTGTGTGTGTGTGATTGGGGATATTGTAGGTACCAATCGAGCAGGGCAGAACCCAGGGGATGCCACATAGGCATATGATAAAGGAGTCGCTGGAACTCTTGTTTCATTTGTCTGGTTTCCTCAACTGTCTATTTGTGCCTCACCTACACAGAGTAATCCAGCTAACTCTCACAAACACCCCCTTCTCCTATTCATTTCACTACACTTTAAAGCACACCATACTACTTTCCCACACACCTAAATTATCTCTTACGTAACTTGATTTTGTCTCTATCACTCTTTCAATCTGTGGGTGGGGGGGGGGGGACACTTGTTACAGGCAGCTTTGCATTTTGTCTCCTTCATTCACATAGAGAAAACAATATGACTCCTGAACTTCATACAGGTCCAACGACACAGACTAAATGACTGAGGATTCAACACTAATCTATTATATATTGTACAATATATCTCTTACAGCTGACTATGCATTATATAAGCTAATACACTAAATAAAGTGATATAATTTAATTGATATAGCAGACCATTACGACGTTACATTCTTAAGTTGAACTGAATGTTAAGTCAACTAACCATAACAGCTCCCGAAGCCCTTCGAGTTGCCCTCTATAATGGCTCTGTGAAGTTGGCTGTGTTACGACCGGCACTACGAAATAAACAAAGGCACTTAATAATGGACTAGATGATAGGCTATATCTGCAACAACGGTACGCTAATTCCAAACCCTCGAACTATTACGCCGGTGAACAAAAACACTTAAACCCTCCAGAGTTAATCTCCTGGATAACGGGGTATCAATTAACTGGGTTTCAGTGCACTTCTACAAAGGCTTTCCCGTGACGGCCAAGCCTATTCACAACAGGAGTACTTTACGTTAATAAAATGCTCTTAAGTAAAAACAATGCTTGAATAAACTATAACAAGATTTAATAAAGGAGTATATGCTTACGTTAACTTTAGTGTGAGTCTGTACTCACCACTAAACTCTACAATGCTCTATGAAAACACTGGAAGTCTAGTCCTACAGCAATCAGATAAAGAATCTTCTGAAAACGTCTGATGCTCTAAGATGCTCGTTAATATAGAACAGAAATAATGCAGGGGCAGGACACCAAAGTGTGTATCTTAAATACACCAAAAAGTAGGATACATATATAACAAGGGAGTGCAACAACTCTGTGACAGCACTAATAATCGCCACTCAAAACAGTACTTCCTTAGCCAACGTAACAGCCAAACTGGGTTGTGCACTATGCATCAACCTAGGCTAAAATAAGGCGTGAATAATTCCTAAAGCATACACAATCAAAGTTAATAAACACAATGCTGTCTTTCTCACTAATAAAGTCTAGCAGTGGCATAAAAGGTACCTGGAAACTAGGCAGAGCGCAAGCATGCTCGTAGCCTACTGTCTCCCCTTGAACAGATTTCCCTTATATTACGTTAAGTGACATGGAGGCTCTCTTGATAAGTCCAGATCTCAAGTACCTGGTCTTACCCTGGCGCTCCACAAAGGTCAACACAATGAGTTAACAAGCATACAGGTAAGTGTAGGCAAAAGCCCTTCACCTGTATACTGCTACACTCGCAAAGGAAAATATGCACAAGGGTTACAGGCTACCTAGCTTCGTCGATGTTGTACAGGCTCTGACTTGCCACATACATAACTCAGACAACGACCAAAGATACCTTCCACTGTCTAGCATTAAATAATGGGAAAGAACAGCTCAATAATTAGAAGCACCCCAACACTAGGCTACCATATGACTATGACTCTACTAATCCCTAAAGCTAGTGCAAAACATAAATGTGAGAGCTGGTGCTGGTAATACGACTGGCCGACTATGGAAGTCGTATGCAGAACCAGAAGGGATAAATAATTGAATAAAGAGAGGAAGTATTGGAAAAGAAGAAGTTCAGAGAGAGAAACAGTAGTATAGGGGGTTATATTGGGGACAGATTGCAAAGGACATGTAGGACCAAGCACGCTACGCCAAGCTCTGCAGGAGAAACGCGGGCAGCAGCCCCCCAGCACTAACAAAGACAGCGGCACCCAATAACAGACGACTACGTCATGAGGAGCAGGCGTCATATGACGCGCCAGGCCCGCCGGTCAATCACGAGCGTGGGAAACTCCTCCGAGCGAGGGAGGCGCACATACATACAGACGCACATGTTACGATCCAGGTTCTCAAAGACACAGGGCTCTTCAACATTGGACTAGATAATGGCAAAATGCAACAACGGTAACACTAGATCCAACCCCTGCCTTAAACACTGGAAAACAAAACACCATTACCGCCCTGAGTCGTGCCTGGACAACGAGGTATCCTATGACTCGGTAACTGGTGCACACACACTAGGCTGACGCTCGATGAAACAGCCTATTCTCAAACAGTAAAAGATTACTCGATTAGGTTACACAAAGAAAAGATAGTTAACGTGATTAATTAACGTTACGGTAGATACTCAAATAACTGGCACTCCTGTATTAAAGAAAGTGCAATGCTAGTCCTGCAACATCAACTGGAAACTTCTGAAATAAGTCTGATGCTGGGAAGATGTTCGTAAAGAATCTTGAACAATTATAATGCAGAATACGGGTCACAATAAATGCTAGGACATATAGTAATAATAGGCAGGCGAATAATAAAGACTGCGCAAAGGTAGTAATGCTCGACAACTAAAGAAATGCTTCGTGACACAACGCAACAGCCTACTAGGGTTGTGCAACTCAACAACAACCTCGGCTCAAAAGTGCAGTGAATAATAATGTTGCATACATATAATAATGGGGCTTATCTCTAACCAGTGTCTGCTCAGTTAATAAAGTCTAGCTGGGGTATCAAGGCAGGGCAACAATGGGTGAGCATGCGGCTCGTAGCCTAACGTTGTCCGAAGGTGGTATAATGAAGATTACGTTATATGACGGGGATGCTCTCTTGATAAATCTAGGTCTCTAGTACCTAGTTCTATCCTGGCGATCCCTCAGAAGTCAACACAAAGAGGCAGCACTATGTTGTGAGGGATAGGCTATGGCCCTCTCACACCACAGCGCTGTGCTCGCAAAGTAAACCCACCCGAAGACAACTTAGGCTCCCACAGTACCTGTCGATGTCGTGCAGGGCTTAGCTAACACTGCACACATCGGAGACAACGACACAGTAACCCTACCCCTAGTCTAGCTTTAGATAACCAAGCAGAATCACTCAACACCTTGCCAGGGAGACATATACCGGTCTACAACCTTCCCGAGAGAGGACACACACGGAAAAGTCCGTCTCTCCAACCTCAATAAAGCATAATACCTCCTTAACCTAATACAGGGAAATATCTGAGAGCTTCGCGTACAATACGACTGGTCGACGGTGAACGTCTATGCTGAAACCAGAAGGGATGTCGAGTTTAATAAAGATTAGAGAATGAGAAAGGAGAAGTCGAGAGAGAGAAATAGTATGCAAAGTGGCGAGTATGGGGGACAGAATTGCAAAGGATGTAGGCGGTACGCGTGTCAGGCAAGCTCTGAGCTGGTAAAGAACACGCGGCCGCGATGGGAAGGGACTAGTTGACCACCCGGCCGCCAACGCCGTCAGCGCCCAAGCGAGACGCGCCACAGCTCACCCCGCTGCCAGGTGTACTCCCTCACCCTCTCTCGCTCGCCTCCCACACAAGCAACATTTATATTATAGCGAATATAAAATATAAGGCGCGGTCACAGACCAAAACAAAGACCATTTCTAGACTGTCTGTGGCAACACGACCCTAATGAAATAAAGCAGATCATTCTAGGACAACTGTAGCCTATCCCCCCATCCTGGCGAGCGCTAGCGAGCTGCAATGCCCCACGCAACCATTCTGCAAACGCCGGGAGGCGTCACACACATAATACCACCACGCTGCTTGCTCTCTTTCTCCTTAAAACTTCACACAACATATCTTATATTCTATCAATGATATAAAATACTTCCAAGTGTCACAGACAAGAATAAAGATCACCACTGATCTGTCTGTGACAACATGAACACTATGAAAGAAAGAACATTGTTCTACGATTATTATAGCCCGTTTCACTGCCCTGGCGAGCGCTAGCGAGTTACGAGTGCATTCTGGCAAGCTGGCCAGCGTAACAGCTGCTTGCCAAGAGTAAGCCATAAAACTCATTGCCTACTTATCACCTACACTCAGGGTCATAAAGTCATGGCCTTGAGTTTTGAAAGCTATCCCAAACCCAGACAAATCTCATTAATTATTCACTTGCAATATACATTTCGTACTTAACCCATACAGTACCGGTGACATCCTTTTCATTACACTCTGGCAACTATTAGACGATTTTATTCAGCTTAGGAAGGACGTCCACCCATTAAAAGGCTACAAACTATCTCGGTGTATCATTATAGCTACCATATACCCTTCCTAAGCTCCATAAAATCGTCTAAATGTAGCCAGAATAAAGTTAAAAGGACGGTGCCGGTACACAAAGGGAAAGCAGTTTGGGGATTTAGAAAGGCCACGATTTATGTCCCTGGATGTACAGTTGACTACACATGAACATGGGACAAGAACTATGGAGAACTGGTTGTAGGTAACCGCCGAAACAGGTTCATTCATAGTGCACTTAATGAACATTTATTGCCTTAGAGGGCTTAGGCATCACCATTACTTAAGGGGGTAGTGTTTGTTGTTTGGTCTATATATACAGTATATATATATATATATATATATATATTATATTCATTAACTTTATTTTTTAGTTTCCTTGCTAGACCTCCACTAAGCTTAAAAAACATCCCCTAGATCCCCTTTCAAGATATATTTGTAAATTTTTTGGTAGAAAAATTTTCCGGCCAAAGGCCGGCTCCTTATATAATTACAGTCTCGTTACCGCTCGCCAGGAAAACATCGACACATAAATGGCACAAAAGTTCTTAATATTGACAAAGAAATGAGGCGTAAGGTTTCAAAATTGCCAAACTAATGGAACAAACGTCTTAAAATCTCAGAAATTATATGCTAAACATGAGGGAGAAGGGGTCCGGAAAAAGTGGCTACCTCCCCCTTAAAGGAAAAATCGTACACAGACCTTCAAACTAGTCTATTCGCTGTAAGTAGGCGATAAATCATGACCTCTAACCTCTATAACTAAAAAACGACTAGAGAAATCGAGCTAATAGTTTTACAAATTGGGAAGAGTCAGTCAAGGAATAGATGTAGAAATGTACAGCCATTTTTCTCTAGCCATTTTTTAGTTACAGAGGATAGAAGCCATGATTTCTCGCCTACATACAGCAAATAGACTATAGCCTATAATATGTAAACCTATGAGAATATTAAAGTTGTTGAAAACGCACAGAACTTGTCCCATATTCATCCTTGAAGCAAATGGTACTAATCAGGGGCTCTTTATAACTCGCGAGAACTACCAAGAAACAGTCATAGCAGTTTTAACACTCAAGCCGCGGGGCCCGTCATATGTCGGTCGAGAGAACCATGGCCATCACTGCGGGGCCCAACATATGTCGGAAGGGATGTTGAGCACATTATCGGCTCTGAGAGAGAGTCCACGCGTTGGGAGGACGATAGGTGGGCTCTGACCGCTCGGCATGGACCTAGTCCCGCCACTGACGTAACCTCTGCACCATCCCACACCCCAGGCCTCGCGAGAACAAGGAAAAACTAGGGAATTTACCGTATTTTAGGGAGTTTGCCCTCGTGTTGTACGATCATTGCAAGAGAACCCGTGGTCGTACAAGGATGATTCAGGTGTCATTAGAAAGCTCTATTATCGCCCTTTCACGGATACATAATTGTATTACGCTCTGGCTCTTGTTTATGCATGAAAAAGAGCATGGAATGAAGCTCGTTTAGGGTAAATATGACCGCCAGGCAGGTAGTAGAAGTAACAAACATCCCCGTTTGACAGGGGTTAAGGGGCGTTGTTTTATTTATGTATTCTTAATTATCACCGGCATATATATTTGTTTTAGTTTGCTCCCTAGACCTGTATCAAGCTAAAAAAAAAAAAAAAAAAAAAAAAAAAAAAAAAAACACACACACACACACAAACATCCCAAAAAACTTTGAGATAAATTTGTAGATTTTTCGGTAGAAATGTGTCCCGGCCGAAGGCCAGTTCCTCCTAAGTTACAGGCTCGCTATCGCTCGCCAGGAAAAAATCCACACCTAAATGGCATAAAAGGTTTTAATATTGACAAGGAAATGGGCGAAAGCCTTAAAATTGGAAACTAAGGGGCTAAACATAAAGGAGAAGGGGGTTGAGAAAAAAAATAATACAAATACTTCCCCTTAAAATTACAGCTCGTGTAAGGTTTGTCCACGAACTATGTATATTATATGTTCAGTTGGCCTAATACGTGATGTCTCAGCACCAATTATGTTTTGATCAATAATTGGTATCAGCATTTTGTACACATGATTTCTTCTTTTTGAGTGAGATATACAACCATGTTCCTACTCATACCCACACTATTCAACATCTGACAAACATTAATACAGCACAGAGCGAGCCAAACGTAATGACAGCTGAGACATGACTTACTAGCGCGACCGTACAACAGGAAATGGCCAATACCAACTAACCTGCGGGGATGCTGAGGGTCGAAGCTTGGTGGTGAGGCAGGAATAGCACCATCACCATTACCATAACCACCACCGAAGTTATTGATGCACGTCCCACCATCATCATCATCAGCCAGCCACACTCTGAAAGAATTAGAATAAGGCTCAAAGGAGTACAAAGGAAATCAAGCAACAACCGATCTAGTGACCCTTCTAGGTTGCTTGTCCTCCAAAACACTGAGGATCAAGTGTCCAAACAGTGGTTTAGAGTGGGTAAGGGAACATTAGAAAGGGAATTACTGCCCTGGAACTAATGTCCGTGGCAGGATTAGGAAGTTAGTAGAGGACAGATGGGTTAGTAACTGAGGGGGGGATAAAATAAAGTTATTCATTTACAAACGCAGTCAGTCGCGGGTTTGATGCGAGATATTTGTCTAGGCGGAGTTTAAATGAATCAACGGTGATGAAGTCTATAACGTTTCGGGGAAGCCCATTCCACAAGTTGATAACTCGATTGAAGAAGAAATTCTTAGATTCGTGCGAGTTAAAAGATTTACCAATCATTTTGCAGCAGTTTCCCCACGTGTAATTAGATTGGTCGATAGTGAAGTACTTACTACAGTTCATATTGTCGATGCCTTTGATGATTTTGAACACTTGAATTAAGTCACCTCTTAATCTGCGCTGGGTTAAAGGAAATAGATTTAATTCTCTAAGATGCTCTTTGTATGGTTTGTTCTTTAGGCTAGGTATCATTTTGGTAACTCTACGTTGAACTCGTTCTAGCTTGTTTATATCTTTTTGGTAATAAGGGCACCAGGATTGAACGCAGTATTCCAGAAGAGGGCGGACTAAGGAATTGTAAAGGGTTAGGATAACTTCTTTGGATTTATGCTCAAATGACCTGCCTATAAAGCCAATTATTTTGTTTGCCTTCTGAACATTGTTGACTCGGTTTTAGGTTACTCGATATTGTTACTCCCAGATCGGTTTCTCTGTTTACATTCTTAAGCTGAGTGCCATTCATCGAATAGTTTGCTTTCTCATTTAGGTATCCGATATGTAGTACTTTACATTTATCCGCATTGAAGCTCATTTGCCAATTTGGGCCCAACATGACAATTTATCTAGATTGTGTTGCATATCGTCAACTTGTTCTTTTGAGAGTACGCTATTTGCAATTTTTGTATCGTCATCAAATTTTGAGATTGTACAGGTGAGACCCTCATCTATGTCGTTGATGTAAATTAGAAAGAGAATTGGTCCTAGTACCGATCCCTGGGGTACCCCGCTACTTACATTGGTCCATTTAGATGCCTTACCATTTATGACTACTCTTTGCTTTCTGTTGCTGAGCCAATTTTCTATCCATTTCAACACACCGTCTTGTATTCCATGCGCTTTTAGTTTTATCAGTAAATGTTTGTGGGGAACTTTGTCAAAGGCCTTTTGAAAATCAAGGTATATAATATCTACAGCTTTACTCTAATCGTAGAGGTTGAGGATATCGTGGAAGAAGTCTAAGAGGTTTGTTAAACAGGAACGTTTTTTACGAAAGCCAGCCGTGTTGAGTATCTTTAAGTATGTTATTTTCCCCTAAGTGATTTACGAGTCTGTCTCGTATGATCGTTTCTAGCATTTTACATACAACTGAGGTTAAGCTAATTGGACGATAGTTACTGGGTAGGGGTTTGCTGCCTTTTTTGAATATCGGTGTTACGTTGGCTAGCTTCCACTGATCAGGCATAGTTCCATACTGCAAGGATTTATTGAATAGTAATGTCAGAGGTTTGGAGAGCTCATCCTTTGTTTCCTTTAGAACTCTAGGCGAGATTGTATCAGGTCCAGGCGTTTTATTTACCTTGAGTTTATCTAAACAAATCAATACTTCTCTCTCTGTAACGGTGAAATTGCTTAGAACATCTGAATCGGCGATGGTGTAGGGATATCACTGAGGTCTTCTGTTGTAAAAACTGATGCAAAGAAGGTATTGAGGGCATTACTCATTTGTACTTCGTCTTTGGTGTATTCTCCATTTTCATCGACTAACGGTCCAACAGTTGAAGTAACTACTTTTTTCTTTCTGATATAACTATAGAATTCTTTCGGGTTTGTTTTACTTTGATTCGCAATATGTAACTCTAAGGTCTTTTTACTTTGCTTAATTAACTTTTTGGCTTTGCGTCGTAGCTCTACAAATTTCACCCGTTCTTCGTCATTTTGTGAGGATTTTAATCTATCATTAGCAAATTTTTTAGCAAGCAGGCAGTTTGAAATATCTTTATTCCACCATTTGGGCTTATTATTATGGCCTGGACGCCGTATTTTCGATGGTATGCAGGCTTGCACTGCTTTTAGGTAAGTGGTTTCGAATAACTTCCAAGATGTATTTATGTCGTTATTGTTAATTAAAAAGCTCCAGTCAGTTTCTTTAAACATAGCTCTAAGTTTATGGAAGTTTGCTTTCTTGAAATTAGGGACTTTTTCGATGCTACTATTTGGTTCGTTACTAGTAAACTTTAAAGTGAAAGTTATCGTACGATGGTCGCTGTTACTGAATTCATCACCAACATTCAAATTCTCTATCAATTCTTCTTTTGTTGCAAGTACAATGTCAAGAACGTTATTACCACGGGTCGGCGTTCGAACAAATTGATAAAGCGAACTCTCTTGCAAGTTCGTATACAAGTCATGTCCGGAGTGTGAAGTAAGAGTATCGCCCCACTTGGTCACAGGTAAATTAAAGTCGCCAAAAATTACGGTATCTTGTGAGTTAGCCTACTTACATCTGCAATTTGTTCGTAAATTTCTCGGTCAGTTTGCACTGATTGAGCTGGAGGTCTGTATATTAACGCAAGTATTATTTTTGTACCTTTATTATTCATTATTAGCACAAAAGATGTGTCGACGTTCACAATTTGAGGTTTTGACAAGAGGGTAGGGTTAAGACTTTCTTTGATATAAAGTAAAACGCCACCTTCATTTCGATTTATTCGGCTTTTCTCAAACATTACATAACCGGGAAGTGAATACTCTGCTAAAAAGTCTCTATCTTCTGTATTGAGCCAAGATTCTGTTATGCCAATCACATCATAATTTTCTGTAAGCACTAGCTCCTCTAAATCTGAAAATTTATTGTGTATGCTACGAGCGTTTGCATAGAAAACCTTTAAATTTGTTATTTTAGAACTCACGGAACGCTCTTTAATAATATATTTGGTTCTTGTCGGATCTACATTTATGTTCATGGCTGTCCTCGGTCCTCGCTGTCTTCGGTCCTTATCGCTGGATGTCCTCGGTTGCCTCTGATTTTTGCTTGGCGTTGGATGATTTATGTCACTGCTGCTTCTTCTCGGATGGCGTTTTTTTATCCATGGCTGCGGACTGCTTCGTGTAGGAGACGACCCATGCGTGCTCAGTCAGGGGTGTACCGTCAAATGGTTCCAAGGAGGGACTTTTTAAGGGCAAGGATTTATTTGTTCTGAACACCCTTCTCCTTCATGTTTAGCCCCATTAATTTCAAAATTTATGACTTTCGCCTATTTCTTTGTAATTTCTTTGAACCATTTAGGTGTCGATTTTTTCCTGGCGAGCGATAGCGAGCCTGTAATTTAGGAGGAAACGGACTTGGGCCGGGACATTTTTATACCGAATAATGTACAAATTTATCTCGAAAGGGGGTCTTTGGGATGTTTTTTTATAAGTTTGATAGAGGTCTAGGGAGCAAACTAAAGCAAATATATATACTGGTAATAATAAAAAGTATATAAATAAATACAATAATGTCTCCTTAAACTTTCCAAACCACCAGGTGTCCCCCAAATAGTAACAGGTATGAGAGGGCTATTCTTACTTCTGGCATTCTGAGGTATCTTGTTTACATATCATTACTTTAATAATGAAATCGCATATGGGGGGACTGAGTCATAACTCTCAACCTTGACTGATCAATACTTTGCTTGATCAGACTTGAATTGTTTTCTAACCATTTTGAAGCCATGCCTCAGCCAGTCCCGGGCAGACCCGTTAGCGTGTGGTAGTGGTGGTCAGTGTTGGTACCGAGCAGGGGTAACCTGTGCCCCAACACAGTCAGTCAGTCTGTGGTAGCGGTTCACAACACATCACGTACCATAGAGACTACTAATTTTTAAGTAAAAGGATGATTATCGTATATTTGTGAATGACATTTTTCGCTGGCTAATGAGATTCATTAGAGGTACCACTTAAGATCAGTTGTGCCGGCTTATTTACCAAGATTTGTATTTCTTTTTTCAAGGAATATAGTGTTTTATTGTTGTTTATCATTCAGTGAATGGAGGATTTCCTCACCCCCCCATGACTTATTGTCATCACCATATATTTTGCAAGCAGGGGGCAAATAACAGCTGGCCGTGGTATAATTTTGAATAAAACAGTTAAATTAGACGGGAACATTACCTCGAGCGTGATAAACAAAGCCACCAACACAACCTTTACCAAGGGAAGTCGACGAAATTGCGTTTGTTTAAGCACAGGACTCTGGTTATGTTTAGGTCATGTCGGGGTTTTTAAAGTTGTTATTATCCCAAATCCTCCTTGGGGTCAATATTGAGAATACTATTACGAGTCTATAGAGTCGATACGTACTTGTTGTTCCTAATAAAAGAAGTACTGCCGAAGAGCCTCCCAGTCGGCAGCGCCAAAGTGCCACAACCGCCGCTGGCTGGGAGGATCAGGTGGTCGTACTGGAGAGATAGGACAAGTGACAGAGATAAGTTTATGGTCGGAGGAGCCCAAATGAGAGAAAAGATCGACTGTGTAAACGGAAGGGTTAGAAGTTAGAAACAAGTCGAGAATGTTGGGCCGATCTCCAAAGCGATATGGGTGGGTTGCTGAACCAGCTTTGTGTGTGTGTTTACATAAATGCATGGAAATACAACGATTTCATGTTATTTGTTATAAATGACTGTGCAACTATAGTGATGCCATCTGTTTATTAAGGGAACAAAAATAAAACGTATATCGAATAAATAATTGGACAAAACGTATAACAACTGCAAATCTAAAGGAGTGAAACGTCTTACCCCATATCCTTTGACCAGTGACATCCTTTTCATTATAGTCTGGCAACTATTAGACGATTTTGTTTCAGCTTAGGAAGAACGTCTACGATTATATAGACTCCAGCTTATGTAAATGCATTCTTTCATTCAGCTACCATATATCTTTCCTAAGCTTAATAAAATCGTCTAAATGTAGCTAAAATCAAATACAATCTACGTCACCGGTACAGAATGGATTAAGATTGACAAATAATTAAATTAAACAAAGGGGGAGGGGGGAGGGGGGATCAAACCAAACCCCCCTCTGATTAGCTAGGGTTAAGGGGAGATTTCCACTCGAGGGAATTTTGTCTGGCACCCTTTCTCCCTCGTGTGTAGCCCCATTGCTTTTGATATCTTAAGACGTTCGCCACATTAGTTTGGCGATTTTAAGACCTTTTGCCCCATTTCTGTCAATTTTAAGACCGTCCGTGCCATTTAGGTGTTGATTTTATCCCAGCGAGCGATAGCGAGCCTGTAATATCAGAGGAATCAGCCTTCGGTCGGGATATTTTTCTACCGAAAAATGTATACATTTATCTTGAAGGGGGGTCTAGGTTTTTTTTTCTTTCATTCTTTTTTGGTAAAGCTTGAGGTTTAGCGAAGAAACTAAAAAAATAAATGAATATATATAGTAATACACCAAACAAATAGTCAATATCCCCTTTTAACTTACCGTGCGTGTATCCTGTACGTGGAGCGGTGAAGGCCAGTGGTCACCTGTGGAGAGATGGGAGTTATTATATATATACCTATCATGGCCGCTACTAGCCCTCCTCTACTGCACAGGCGCCATCATGTATCCCTTTATACTGTATTCATCATTAAGGGCAGATTCTCACTTAAATGGTGTGTTATCTGGACCCTTCTCCCACATGTTTAGCCTCATTAGTTTTGATATTTTAAGACGTTTACCACATTAATATGGCAATGTTATGCTCTTTCGCCCCATTTGTTGCCAATATTTAGACCTTTCATGCAATTTGGGTGTCGATTTGTTCTTGGCAAGCGATAGAGAGCCTGTAATTTTAGAGGAACCGGCCTTTGGCCGGTACATTTTTCTATCGAAAATGTACAAATTGATCTTGAAGAGGTTCTTGGGGGAGTTTTTTAAGCTTGATGGAGGTCTACGGAGGAAACTAAAAACACAATAAAAAGATAATCTATACGCAAATAAATACGAGCATCCCCCCTTAATATTCCCCTGCATTAAGATCACGCTCTTTCTATTTGTTTATGTTTTTTTGGCTACTAGTTGATGATATTATTTAACATAGGAAGAACCTGGTGCAGTCAAAAGGCTATCGCAGATTGTTTCGTCTAAATATAGCAAGAATTATATTAAAAAGACGTCGCCGGTACAGAAGGGGTTAAGCGATTTTATTCAGCTTAGGAAGAATGGCTGTGAATCAAGGAAATAAAACTTTATCTCTATAAACCATTTGACCCCGACAGTAGCCGTTCAAACTATATAACACATCTACTGCTTTATGCATACACTATCTAATAAAAGGTCTCCATTAAGCAGCTGTCACACGATACCTTTTTCCCTCAACATTTATCTTCAACACTGGTCTGGCAGCTTATGAGGTCAACATTTATAATATTTCGGTCACCTAAATTCATCCACCATCAGTCTAGTGTCCGATACCCGTGACAAATATTCCATAAATGTTGTCAGAAATGTTTTGACTATCCAATGTTGACTATAAATGCTCTCGTGTGATACCGGCATTAAGGGCAAGATTTTTTTTTGTTCTGGACCCCCCTTCTCCGTCATGTTTTGCCCCATTAGTTGTGAGATTTTAAGGCGTTTGCCACATTAGTTTGGCGATTATAAAAACCTTTTGCCCTATTTAGGTGTCGATGTTTTCCTGGCGAGCGATAACGAGCCTGTTTTTTAGGAGGAATCGACCTTCAGCCGGGACATATTTCTCCCGAAAAATTTACAAATTTATGTCGAAGGAGGATATTGAGGATAATTTAACAAGCTCGATGGAGGTATATTGAGAAAACTAAAGCAATAATAAATATATAAATAAAGTATTAAACAACCCGTAGCCCCTAATGTGACTGGAGCCAACCTAGCGTGTAGTAACCGGTATTACTTCCTGCCCAATACAAAAGAGATTTATGTATTTATTTTTTAAGAGACAATGAACGGAGGAAGGAAAAACACAGAAAAACAAAAAAGTCCTTGTGCCTAAAGGCATCCTCCATTCATAAAATGTTTGTAACAACTGGATTTAAACATTTGTAGCTTGTAAGTTTGTGGAAAGCAATTCGAGGGAAGTGAATTCCAAAGAGTAGTAGCTCTGGGGATAAATTAATTCTGATAAGCAGAAGTTCTGCATTGTGGAGGAGAAAGTGTAAATTCATGGGCGCTCTCAGCTGCCCTAGTTCTACGGGGAAAGATGTGGAGAGGCGGCACAATTGAAGCAAGTTCCTCGGAACAATTGCTGTGAAAATATCTGTAGAATAATGCAAGGGATGCAACGTTTCTTCGTATGGATAATGTAGGAAGATCCTGTGTGATTGCAGGGTTATTGATTAATCTAATAGCTTTATTTTGAATTTTGTCCAACTGCCTCAATGCAACCACTCCACTTCCACCCCACACAGGTGAACAGTAATCCATCTGAGAACGCACATGACTTTTATATATTACGGCCAACTGCTCGTCAGTGAAGAATTCTCGAACTCTGTACAGGAGTCCCAGTTTTTTAGAGGCATGCTTAGCAATGCTTCTAACATAATGTTTCCAGCTCAAGTTAGTAGTTAATGTTACACCGAGAATGTCAATACTAGGGGAAGTGGGAATATTTACATCATTAACAAATATGGGAGTCAGTGAGATTCTGTCGGTTAGAAAATTGAATGTACTTGGTTTTCTGTGCATTAAAGGAAACTAGATTCTTTTGTCCCCATTCATTAATTCTAGAAAGGTCCTGGTTCAGAGAAATTGCAGTGTTTATTTTTTAATTTATAAGATCGGGTTGGGTGAAAGAATTGGTAAATGTGAAGGAACTGTGGAGTGTTGAGTCATCTGCGTAGGAATGTATTGGATTATGAGTGGTAGATATGAGATCATTGATATGAATGAGGAACAGAGTTGGGGCCAAAACTGAGCCCTGGGGAACACCGGCATTTATTGAGTGAAATTGAGAATAAAGGCCATCTACCATTACACGTATTTTTCTGTTATGAAGATAAGAAGAAATTAGTGGAACTAATGATGCAAGGCCGTGGTGTGACATCTTCGACAATAAGGATTGATGCCAGACTCTATCAAATGCCTTTGATATATCCAGTGCTATTGTATGTGTTTCACCATGTTGGTCTGTAGCTTGGTTGATTTGATGCGTAAGAAGGCAAAGAATGTCTGCAGTTGATCGACATCGTCTAAAACCATATTGCCTATCACTGATTAATTTATTATTCTCAAGATGCTTAATTATGTGATTATTTAATATAATTTCAAAGACTTTACCAAGAGTGGAAGTTATAGCTATTGGTCTGTAGTTTGATGGATCTGAAGAGGCACCTTTTTTAGGAACTGGATGGATGTTTGCTTCTTTCCAGGGTACTGGGAAGCATGAGGTATGAGTACACAGACGGAAAAAATTTGCCAATACAGGAGCAAGCACCAAGGTGTGATGATGATGATGATGATAGGTCTGTCACTCAAGCAGGTATCGCGTGGATAACTTATAATGAGTTCATGAATTGTGTACTCCCTCCCCCCCCCCACTCTCTCTCTCTCTCTCTCTCTCTCTCGCTCTCTCTCTCTCTATCTATCTATATATCTATCTATCTTTTGTTTTGTCGTTCTACTTGGAAACCATCAGAGATGTGCTGTGGATAAGACTATTTTGTATTAGTCGCCATACACTCAACGACGCAAATCCGGGCCCAATACCAACACGCGAACTACAAAATGAACCTCCAATGTCAAATATAAGGTAAACATATTAATGAGAAGATACGATTGTGCTCAGGTTAGTTTCGAAACCT
The DNA here is from genome assembly GCA_032716605.1 of Paralithodes platypus. Classification (NCBI taxonomy): domain Eukaryota; kingdom Metazoa; phylum Arthropoda; class Malacostraca; order Decapoda; family Lithodidae; genus Paralithodes; species Paralithodes platypus. The sequence continues at coordinate 18,719,984 of CM064548.1, read as the reverse complement.
ATGCCCTAATTTTATGTCGTTGAGTGTAGTACAGTACATACTCACCAATTAATGTATTGTTACAGAGCTATAGTTGTTTGTGCATATGGTTGCATATACAGTAATAATCTACCCTTTTGGTAGTTTACCCTTTTCAAATTATGACAAATTATGATAGATTTTGACAGTTAGTTCCGGCTATCTATTAGGCGATTCTATACAGACTAGGAAGGATTTTAGGGGATTAAAAGGGTAAATAATATTACCCTCTGACTTCCATAAACTCTTACGAATCTAAATGAAATCGTCTAATAGCAGCCAGAAACAGAAATGCTTTGCGTAATCAGATCTTGTAAGGGTTAATTCCTGAATATGATATGTTTAATTGTATTCAGATATATAACTAAAATAATATAATTAAAAGTAGCTCTATAACAGTTATCTTTGTTGGCTACTATACACTCACCGACATAAGTTAGGGCGTAGATGTTCGAAGCTATCCCGAACAAAGTCGAATCTTTTCATTAATTTGCTTACCTAATTTTTACATTTCGAAGGTTCATTTTGCAGTTCAAGAGTTCCAATTGGTCCCGGATTTATGTCGGTGACTGTACGTACAATCGACGACATCTACGGGTGGTACACATTTCTAGAACAATTCTGACACGCTGACAACTATTTTAAAACAATCCCTATAAGGAGGTAGTGGTTATTATTTTATAAATTTATTTATTTATTTATCTTATAATTTTCTCGCTAGAACTCCATTCAGCTGTACCGTAGGACACAGTAATAAAAGTCCCCCCCAGTCCCAAGCAATGTGGCCAAAATGGCAAGATAAAAGAACCTTCCACCTCAAGAGATGAAGGAAGACTGGCTCTCTCAGCCTTCAGAGGGTTGGATATAAGATGAGAAGTGTTGCCATATCGAGAGCAGTGCTCAAACGGTCGTGGTCCCAGGCACAGCCTGATACAGGCAGTTACAAGGAAAGTACATTACTGACGGCTCCCAGCCGTCTTGGGACTGGGGAGTGACTTATCTACTGACGGCTGGTAGCCGTCACTGGGATTGGATTGGTTAATAAAACACTCCCTCGACCCCCTTCAAGATAAATGTATACATTATTCGGTAGAAAAATGTCCCGGCCCTAGGCCGATTCCTCCTAGAATTACAGGTTCGTTACCGCTCGCCAGGAAAAAATCAACACCTAAATGAAAGGAAATGTCTATATATTGACAAAGAAGTGGGGCAAATGGTCTTAAAATCACAAAACTACTGGAATGAACGTCTTACAATCTCAAAGATAATGGGACTGTACACCAGGGAGAAAAGCAACTACCTCCCCCTTAAACACATGCCCGAGACAGTGTTGTCCCTCAATGTTTACTGCTTCAAGACGTGTACCAGCTATTTGTGTCAGTGGTGGTCGTACAATCGCCTGCAGTAACAAGTAGTAAAATAGATGTTATTGGACGATTATGATACACTGATGGCAACATTTCTGGAGTATTTTGCACTGGTATCGGAAACTACTATGGGTTTCAGAGGCCGTGTGGTATCGTTTTTCGGGAATAACTTATTAACAAAAAGTTGACTCCGTATGATATTTTGCCAGAGCTTTTTTGATACCGTCCCCTAATTTTCGTCAATATTGTGCATTACCAAAAGTGGAGAATTAAGCCACTTGTCCCTTAGTCATGAGGTTAAAGTCACATCTGAATGACTAGGAAACGGAAAAGGCTACTGTGGCGCACATGTGTAAACCACCAAACCATTGTTGCTCCTCTATCAAACACGGTCGTTATCAGCCACCACCAAACCCTACTATCACCTTTACATTCATGTTTTATGTCACTATCATATAAAAATATACAAATATTATGTAATTTTTGTTTTTAGTATAAGAATGAGAACCCTCAAGCACAACACGTTGATCCCAATCATCAAAAAAGTGTTCATCCCGTGAAGAAGTGGTCCTTGAATGTTATAATAATCTAACTTGGCTAACTGTCTTTGGTGGGGGACTTTGTCGAAGGCTTTGGCAAAGTCTAGTACTATGGAGTCCACTTGTTTAATTTTGGGGTCGTTAAGGGTTTGGGAAATGTCATGTGTGGTCACTAGTAGTTGTGTCTCCCACTACCATTTGGGTCGGAAGCCATGCTGTACGTCAGTCAGTATATTTTGCCTATCTAGATGGTTCATTAAATGTCGGTGGATGATGAGTTCTAAATTTTGCAAGGAACTAAGGTAATCGAAACGGGTCTATAGTTACCAGGTAGGGTTCCATTTCCGAACGTGAAAATAGGTGTCACATTTGCCAATAGCCAGTCATGGGGAAGTTCTCCGGTGTCAATGGTCTGTGAGAATATAACCTGCAGGAAAGGGGCAAGAATGGCAGCATTCGCCTTGAAAATCCTGCAGGGTATATTGTCTCGCCCAATCGCTTCATCAACGTCTACCTCAGATAAAAGTGTCTCGATTCCAAGGGAATGTAAAGTCAGTGGAGGTATAGGTGGGTGTGGTGATGGGGACAGTTCTGGCAAGTCTAGTTGTTCTTGCGTAAAAAAAACTGACTGCATGGAACTGCGAATTAAGTGCATGTGCTTTGTCCTGGGGAAGTGTGACCAGAGAATCGTTATGTAATAATGTTGTTATACCAGTCGAGTCTTGTTTGCGCACTTTGAAGGAGCTGTTGTTTGTGAGGAAAGTGGTTGTGTAGTTAGTTTCTGCTTGTTTAATTTATCTTTGTAATTTTTTTTTTAGTTTTTTTTTTTTGTAGTGTTTCCAATGTTATGTATTGTTGTAAGGATTAGTTGTCTTGTAAGCAGGCTTGCTATCGATCGCCAGGAAAGAAAATGACACCTAAATGGCATGAAAGGTCTTGAAATTTAGAAAGAATGGGGCGAAAGGTTTTAAAATCGCCAAACCTTTGGGCTGAACGTCTTAACACCTTACGAGCGGCCGCGTCAGTTTTTTTCCACTACGCGCCAAGCGGGGGGTTTTTACCATAAATGGCCTTGTTTTCATGCTCTTTTTCATGCATAAACAAGAGCCAGAGCGTAATACAATTATGTATCCCTGAAAGGGCGTTAATTGAGCTTTCCAATGACACCTGAACCATCCTTCTACGATCACTGGTTGTCTTGCAACGATAATCGTGCAACCGAAGGGCAAAATCGCTAAAATACGGTCATTTCGTTACATAATTACGTGTGTAGCGAGGGAAGGAGGGTGGATGTGTGTGGAGTAGATGTCAGTAGGCCCACGGGAGCCGTGGCGAGCGGTCATGAGGCAACCTACGCTCCTCCCGTCGCTCTTCTCTCTCTCAGAGCCAATTTTGCGCCAAAATTGCACACAGACTTAAGTCGGGCCCCGCCACATAGTCCAGATTTTTCGATACAGACTTAAGGCGGGCCCCGCTATTAAGGGGTTAAAATCTCAAAGCTAATGGACAAAACATGAGGGAGGAGGAGGTCCAGAAAAACATCCTCTTAAGATAAAATCTCCCCAGGTTACTATTGGCGAAGTAATACTTGATAGTTAACTCTTTTAGTACATAGGATGCCTTATTAATTCGATTGTGTTTAATACTAGTTGATTTTATTCAGTCTACAAAGAACCTCTACGAATTTTGGGGGAACTATCCCCAAAAATATCCTCTGCCCAACACTAGTTTTTCTTAAGCTTACTATAAACGTCTAATGATAACTTGAAAACCAAAAAGAAATTTCACCCACACCAAAACGGTTAAATTTTGTAGAAACTAATCAAATATCGGCCTTCACCGAAACCTAACTCAATCGGCCACCAGTCAGGCAAGTGTGCGTGTGTATCACGTGTTGACATTTACCTGGATAATTGCAATTACTGGTATATACTGTAGAGCCGTGCACAGACATTTCTGGAGAATTTTCGGGAGCTGAAGTTTCCCAGACCAGATGACTGGAGTAAAATAGGAAAGAAGTGTAATTGGACAGAGGAAGAACAAGCTGAGAAGTGAGAAGTACAGTAGAAGACTGAAAGTTCTCGGGCTCAACCAAGTTGCGTCATTGTTGAAGTTTGATGCACTGTCGAACCATTTTATATTATTAAACTGCTGAAGCCAGACATATCAAACTACTGGGATTCAATAGATAAAGTTCAACGTCTTGTATTTAACATAAAAAGGTGCTCAAGTATTTGTAAAATCGACTGTGCACATCATCAGAAGCCAAGAGTGATATTTAAAAGACAATATCTATAGCATGGATATACAGTACATTACGATATTTAGTGTTTGTGTAATCAAAGTAATTATATAACTAATATGATAATACTAAATAGCTGGAAATTCCAGATCACTGTATCTAACTTATGTAGCAATATATCTAAAAAGTTGGGTTTATAGGGTATGGCAAAAGTTAAGACTCACAGATATGTATTGCCACCTGGGTTTTTAGTTCTGTTCCCCATTAGCTTAGCTAATAACTTTAGCTTTTTTTAAATGCGAAAATAACGAAAATAGAACGAGGCTGTTGAGAAGGCATTCTCTCCTAACCTTCATAAGGGGATCCGTTTTGAAGGCTTTACCTCCAAACAGCATGGTGGACAGAAGAAGTAAAAATAGCTGTGGAAGACAAGAAGAAAGAGTATAGAGAGTGGTTGGGTAGTAGAGGGAATGAAGATTTGGAGAGACAGAAACGAGCGAGGGTACGTGGACAAAAAGAGAGTGGAGAAGAGAGTTGTGAAGGAAAATAAGAGAAGAGTAGATGAGGAATTTGGAAGGAATCTGAGTGTAAAATGGAGGGAGTGTAAGAAACTGTTCTGGAAGAAGTCAAGAAAGTTAGGGAAGGTAGCAAGGGAAACAGTAAGGGTGTGAAAGATAAGAATGGGAGAGTGCTAGCCGAGAAGCAAGAGAGAGTCGAAAGATGGAGAGAGTACTTCAACGAATTGCTAAATAAAAGGAATGAAGCGCCAGCAAACATAGTTGGATGGGGTATGGGAGGGAGAAGAAGAGAAGTAGTGGAGGAGGAGGTGGGGATCAGGTCAGAAGTGTGTGAAGCCATGAAAAGAGTGAAGTTGGGGAAAGCACCAGGAATAGATGGAGTGTGTGGGGAAATGCTGAGGTATGGTGGTGAGATAGTGATCGAATGGGTATGGAAAATGTGCAAACTAGCATGGGAGAAGGGGAGTGCACCTGATGACTGGAAGACAGGCATAATAGTCCCCCTATATAAGGGTAAAGGGGAAAGAGGAGTGTGTGGTAACCACCGAGGAAGATGTCTTCTAAGCGTAGTAGGGAAGGTGTACAGTAGGGTAGTGATTGAGAGAGTGAGAGCGAGAACGGAGAAATGGATAGGTGACGAGCAGGGCAGCTTTAGGAAGGGAAGAGGATGTGTAGATCAGATTTTTACCCTGAATTGTGTTGTGGAGAAATATCTGGAGAAGCAACAAAAGATATATGTTGCCTTTATGGACTTGGAGAAGGCCTATGACAGAGTGGATAGAGAAGGTATGTGGAAAGTACTTAGAATATACGGAGTAGATGGCAAGTTGCTGAAAGCAGTGAAGAGCATGTATGAGGGTGCAAAGGCGGCAGTACGTGTGGAGAATGAGCAGAGCGAGTTCTTTGACCTGAATGTTGGGTTGAAACAGGGGTGTGATGTCCCTGTGGTTGTTTACTGTACATATGGATGGAGTCATGAAAGAAATACAAGGAAGAGCAGTGGATGTTGGTGTATCGCTGATAAGGGAGGGAAATGAGTGGAAGCTACCTGTACTGCTGTTTGCTGATGATACAGCTCTGATGAGCGATAATGAATGGGAGTTGTAGGGCCTGGTAAATATGTTTGGAACAGTGTGCGAAAAACGGAATCTGAAGGTAAATGCGGGGAAGAGCAAGGTTATGGTCTTCGAAAGGGGTGAAGCCACATAGTGTGAGATTAAGTTGAACGGTCGGGCTATGGAGATTGTCAGCTCATTTAAGTATCTGGGCAGTATCTGGGCAGTAAAGATGGGACTATGGATGAAGACATGCGGGAGAGGGTGCAACAGGGGAAGAGGGTTGAAGGAACGCTGAAAGCAGTAACAAGAAATAGGGTGGTCAGTATGGAAGTGAAGAAGTCCTTGCATGACAGTGTGGTATTCCTGACACTGACTTACGGAAGCGAAGCATGGACGTTGGTGGAGAGACTCAGACCATGAGTGAGAGGGGTGGAAATTAGTTAATTAAGAAGACTCGATAAATTCTGGGCAAATCAGGGTATCAAGTATAACTTTGAAGAGTGCCTTGTACGGTCGAGGTTAATAAGTGTTGTCAGATATTTCACAAAGTTTCGGACACTGACTAATACTCTGAGGGATAGGCACTTTTCCCAGTAACTATAAAGGTACCAATAACACATGTTGAGCGAAAACCACTGGAATCTATGAAAACACTTAATACCCCCGATTGGATAATTATAGAGAATAGGCTCGCAGCGTTATTATACATAATTTATTAGGGAAAGTGAAGCTCTATGGAATCCTTATAATATACTCACATAGATTCCGTTGTGGGGCAATAGTTTTGATAAGTTTTGTAACTCGATTTTGTCGATATAAATAGTCCCGCGTGTAAACAAACTCAGTCCCGCAATCTTGAGAGCTCTGCTACGGACATGTTCAATGTTTACAAAAAGTGTTCGGAATGGAGTACACTCGCTACGGTAAAGTGTTATGTTCTAACAGTAATACAAAGATGTTACTGTATGTCTAATATATGAACCCACAGTAGCTGGCATGCAAGGGCTAGTATTCTATCTCACGTACTGGGTCTAGGTTAGGTTAGGTTGGGTTGTTTGGTTAGGTTAATATACTAGGTCTCGGAAACAAGATTCGTAGTTGCGGTAGTATTTACATCAAAACTATTGTTAACTATCAAAACTATTCTCCCACAGTGGAATCTATGTGAATATATTATAAGGATTCCATAGAGCTTCACTTTCCCTATTAAATTATGTATAATAACGCTGCAAGTCTTTTCAAAAAAATTACCCCCGATTGTACTAGCGGTCACGCCGGATACGGATCTGTCAAAGGGCAATTCGGACATTGAGGTCTGACCCACGTCGGTAGTGATCTGGACATAGAGGTCATAACGACCTGTGTCCAGTATCTACGTAAGGTTACATAAGGTAACGTTGTTGTATGTATTCAACTTTGCCTAATTTGAGCGTATTTCGACCCGGATCGAGAATCATTAACTACTGAGAGGAAAAGAAGTTTTATTGATTAACTCATTAACCAACGAGGGAAATTTCAGTTTTGTTTATTAACTAGCTAATGCGACTTGAGACCGAATTTGAGGTAAGTCAAACTCTGAATAGTGACCGTACAAATAGATTGGAGTTGTAATGGGATTATGGGAACTCATAATTCCAAAGGAGAACTTTATGCTGTATTGTCGTAGGTGTTCAACTTCTTCCAGTTTGAACATATTTCGACTCGGATCGAGAATCATTAACTAAGAGAAATATTGATTGCCTTGGAGTTAATTAAACAAAGCTACAAACTCCGAACAACTATCGAATTATTTCGAACCTATTAGTGTTAGATTATTTTAGAATTATAGATAAATATTTACCTATGGTCCCGTTAAAATATCCTCAAGTAACCTATTAAAAACTGGGTCAATATTTACGAGTCACACCACAGCTGGGATCTCATTTTTAACGGTAGTTTTGGGTTCCTATCATTCTATGCTTCATTGCTATATACTTTTTATCCACCGGAAAATATGTTTTTTTCTTGGGGTTTTTTTTTTTTTAGCATTAACCTAACCAAAAAACCTAGCCTAACCTAACCTAACCTAACCTAACCTAACCTAACCTAACCTAATAGCCCCCAAATACATTTAGGTTAGGTTAGGTTAGGTTTTTAGGTTAGGTTAATGCTAAAAAAAAAAATAAAAAAAAATAAAAATAAAAAAAAAACAGAAAAAATAATATTTTCCGGTGGATAAAAAGTATATAGCAATGAAACATAGAATGATAGGAACCCAAAACTACCCTTAGAAATGAGATTCCAGCTGTGGTGTGACTCGTAAATATTGACCAAAAACGGTTCAGGGGACTGGTTAGAACTTGTAGGATGTTTAATTGAAGTGTGGAAATCAGTATTTACTGAGAAATAACAGTCTTAAAATGTGCTATGGGTCACCCAGGGTCCCTGCCCTCTCTTTCCCAGGTAATGTTATGTTATGTTATATTATATTAGGGTTAGGTTAGGTTAGGTTAATCTAATCTAATATAATATTTGTACATTTTGGGCAGTGGGCGGGGCCGCGCGTATGTGGCGGCGTACAGACCCTCCCGTAAAACATAGCGCATTTTAAGACTTTTATTTCTCAGTAAATACTTATTTCCGCACTTCAATTAAACATCCTACAAGTTCTAACCAGTCCCCTGACCAGTTCTTAATAGGTTACTTGAGGATATTTTAATGGGAACATAGGTAAATATTTACCAAATGGGGAAAAATGGGAAGGTGGGGAAAGAGAGGAATGGAGAGGGAAGAATATAAAGAACTTATAAACGGCAACAAGCCCATTGGTCCTTATGGGGTAGTTTGGATATCTAAACTGCTAAGCTATTACTACTAGGTAAAGAAAAGGATAATAAAGCAGAAGGCAGAAGGAGGAGAGGAAAAAAGAGAAGATAGTTGGTTAGTTAGTTAAAATCGGAATTCAGAGGCTATCAACCCTTCTGAATTATTAAGCCAGCACACTGTAAGTCAAGAATAGCGTCGGGACTGAAGCCCCTTTTCGAGAACTCCAATCCCTTCCAAGAAAAGAGGAGGGGAGGGGAAGGGAAGGGAGAGAAGAGAGGAGAGGTGGGAAGGGAGAGGGAAGAGGTGAACAGGGCCAGGGTGTGGAATTGAGGTAACAAGGGGAGGAGGAGAGGTTCGACTCATGTGGGGTGGGCAACAACGATGCTTCCTGGTTTGCTAATTTGTACCTTTACATTGTAAGTTAAGGTAGCCTTCTATGTTCACCACACTTTACCAATGTAATATATAGACCCCAAATAGCTTCAAATATTACCTAAATGTCCTAGAGGTCAACGATATTCCCTTAATTACTAGTTCTTACAATATACAGTGTACACAGCATACCGGAACCGGCTCATTATATCACAAGTTCACAATATTCTTGAATTAATCCAGTATTTTACATGTGTGACTACCTCCAGATTAACCAAATTTCAATAGAAACCCCATAATGCCAATTAATACATGAAAGATTCCCTATACGCACCTTAAATACGGTAAAATGCGATGAGCCAACGTCGATACATCCATCCTCTTCGAACGGAATGCTCGCACTGATTAATGACGTCATACTCACCCCCCCCCCCTCCTCACCCTAATTCACGAGTCCTATTTTTGTTTCAATACTGTCTCTGGTTTCAAGATAGTCAATAAATTACCTCCAAGCTTAAGATTATCTGAGCACATAGTCTGTTTTATCTTGGATAATCGTTGTGAGCTGCATATAAGGCTTATGATGCAAGGATATTTCCTTTTTAAAACTGAAACACTGACATCGATACCAATCACTCCTTAAAACAGATGAATTAAAGCTTGTTTGACAGTCAAATTATAGGTAGTGCGCAGTGCACTCTAAGACATAAATCGTGATCATGAGTTCTAGAAGCTTTCCCGAATGAATCGAATAATTTCATGACTTTACCTACTATGTGCATTTAGGGGATTCATATGATCAGTTTGAGGAGCCAGAAAGGGCCACCCCTAATCCCCTTGAAGTTATAAAACGCGCCTAATGCCACCTTCAAGCTGAAAGAGACTGAAGTTCTCGAAAAGGTGCTCCAGTTCTGAATATATTCTTGACTTGCAGTGTGCTGGTTCAACACCCTTCTGTACCGGCGACGTCTTCTTAATTTTATTCTACCTATATTCAGACGGTTTTGTGCAGTTTATAAAGGATCTGTGGTAGCAAAAATGGTTAAGTATAATAGTTCGAAGCCTGTTGATTGCTCGAGACCCTTATTAAACTGAAAAATATTGTCTAATAGTAGCCAGAATATAGTTAAAAGAGAATCACCGGTATTGTAGGGGTTGATAATCCTGAAGGGTTACCCGGCAGCTGCGGGGAGACTCTTAAGAGGTTTTACTGGGCGACTGAGGGGAGACTCTTAACCCTTTCACGTTTTTATGATGCAGAGGTTGCCAGATTAGCAATAATAAATAGACTTCTCTCACTCTTATAATTACCTCTCCAAAATTAGTTTTCTGCCCACAGCTAACTCAAAGACAACTGCAGAGGTTGAAGTAACTAAACTAAAGGTTTCTAAATACCCCTGATGGTAACAAAGGCTTTAAAGTATCCCTAATAGGCTCAAAATTGCGTCAAAAACGTGAGAGGGTTAAGATCCTAGGCCTAAAAAAAAACATTTAAAACACCCCAGTGGCATCTAAAAAAAAAATGGTGTTTAAGTGAGGAGATCATTTCCCTCCATACCTCCAATCACTCCTTCACATGTGTCAAAGTCCCCTCCTTCCCTCGTTTCCCCCCCCCCCCTCCCCCCTTCAATTATCACCTATTTTCCCCGTTATTCCCTTATTCATTGGTATATTTTCGTGTCACCATCTCCAGGCCGGTTCCATTGTGTTGTCATGTGACTAGCGAGTGTGTTGCATAAGGTAGGGTGTGGGTGAATGAGTCAGTCAAGCTTCAGGCCTCGTGAGGGGAGGGTCTGGCTCGCTCTGCTCCACAATTCATGAATGGACCGGCAGACTATAATTCGCAATTTTGACCATCCAAGCACTATTCCCACTTGTTTTATTGTTGTTACATGTTACTATCTTCATATTAAACGTAAAGTAGGCGCATATGGATAAGTATTTAATATATTTATGGTAAATTAACGATTTTAGTGAGGAATTAATCAGAATACCTATGCACAGGGGTATAGTGTATAGTACAGGGGCTGCACAGCCAAGAGGTTAATAGCCTTTGAAGTCCTATTTTAACTAACTAATCTTCAAGCTAAGCTGTACATATTTTCGGTAGAAAAATGTTGGGCCGACGGCCGATTTCTTCTAGACTGCAGGCTCGATATCGGTCTCCCAGAAAAAATCGACACCTGAATAAGAAAAAGACCCCCCCCCCCACTAGCTTCGGATAGGGCTAAATTCATATCCACAAACTGTCCTACACTCTCAAATGAAAGGGCAACTATAGTTTCAATAATAGTATATTCTTATAAGGGTATAATGGGAGTAATAAACCCTTCTAATATAAGGATAGACAAGTGAAACCTTGGTGATCATTTATTTTAAACCTTGAAATGGGCACAGTTACTGCATTTGGTATTGTAATCTTATTATATTTGTTTGACCCTTGTTTTAGTCTCGCTCAATAATTGCCCTATCTACTTGAATTGTCTTGTCTAAACAGATGGAAAAAAGAGCCTTGACTATGGAAAGACATGGAATCAGGCTCTACAATCCGATGTCCAATTTAGAAGCTTGACAAGTTAATTAGTCCAGAATAGGCTTGCCTGGAATGAAGCCATTAAAATGTAGAATGCAAGGATTATATTGTATTTATGGATCCCTGTTTTTAAAGTATGTATGCATGTATGTAATCTAGTCTATTTTTGTCCTATGTGTATGGAGAAGGCAAAAGGCAGGTTGCCTGTAACGAGTGTCTCCTTCAGAGTCAAAAGAGTGATAGAGCCAAATTCAAGGGCCGTTGTGTTCAAAATGCCTGGACATACAAAGTTTAAAGCAGTTTAAGTCATAAGATGAGGGAAAAATTGATTGAGGGAGACAGTTCCAGAGTTCACTAGTTGAGTAGAAGAAAGACTGAGAACATTTGCCAATTCTTGGATTGGAGAGTTGGACAGAATTGTAGTGGGACTGTGTTGAAAGGTGGGTGCCTCGCACTTGCCGCAAGGAAGTGGGTATGCACTGAGAGAGCTCTGAGGAACACTGATCGTTGTAATATCGATAGAAGAGTGAAAGAGAAGCAACATTGCGGCGTGTAGAAAGAGATTGTAGGGAACTAGTAAGAGGAAGTGAGTTAATGAAGTAAAATGCTTTGAACTCTACTCTTTCGAGAAGTGCGGTATGGCTGGAACCTCCCCACACATGTGAACAATACTCGATACATGGGCGTACTGTGCCCCTATACAGAGCAAGAAGCTGTGCAGGGTTGAAGAACACACAGAGACGGTTTAGCACACCTAACTTCTGGAAAGCTGTTTTTAGCAAGAATGGAAATATGATCTTTCCAAGAAAGTTTGGATGAAATGGATACACAAAGGATATTGAGTGAAAATTAAGGGTTGATCTGTGTATTGTTGAAGGGTAATCGATATTCTTGTCTTGTGGAGGGTTGCAACGGTTTGTTAAATGGAGAAATTGGGTCTTGTAGGCAATGAAAGTAACAAAATTTTCTCTACTCCAATCAAAAATAATTGATAGATCAGAAAATAAGCGTTCTATGGACTTGTCACGTGACTCCTGAAGTGATTGCATACATACTGTACATACTTATTGTCATGCCAAAAAGTAAAAAGGAGAAGAGCAGAGAAGCCCCCAAGCAACATCACACCAACACCTACAGTACATCGAGAACAACAATTACCATAAGCAGAGTAGTCTTGATCCAGATAGATGAAGAAAATACCACAGTGGCCCCTCCCAAGGCAGTTTTCCCTAACCCTGGCCACTCGGTGTTCTGTCTCACCTGCCACCTTAGCCAATTACAGTGCTTGTGACGTCAGAGCATCGCCCAGCTAAGAAATCCATCGCTGGCAACTCACCTTCCACCTCACCTGATCAAGGGGTGGAGACGAGAAAGGAGAAGCAAGGGCCAGCACCACAATGGCACAAGAGCTGCCCCAACCCCACTACCAAGGTCCTTTCTACACCCAAGACCACCAAGAGCCGCACCAGCAGGCACACCCTCTCACCTAAACTTGGCATCCTTTTTTTAGGTAACCTCCCTCAGCATCTCTTGGGAGGTAAAATAGCGACCAACAACAACAACAAAACCTGCCTTTCCGCATCCTCTTTCAGCATCCCTTGCAAGGCACATATAGAGTATAGCAATCCCTGCTCTAATACAGAATTTGGCATCCCCTGTTCTGCATCAAACTCGTTCAGCATCCACTGCGCATCTTCAGGAGAGATCAGCATTCCTTTCCCTCCAGGTCAGGTGAAGGTGTTGAGGGATAAGCCTTTACAACGGCACCTCGTATCTACTTTCCAAAGAGTGCTTAGAGGGGAGAAGGGGTGTTGGAGAGAGAGGAAGCTGTTAGAGTGGCTTTGTTGTGTGCGTTATTAGTCTGTATACATCGTCGAGGTGTTCCACGACTGGGTGCGAGCATGTGAAACTCGCTAGGACATACCTGTTAAACCCAAGAAGCAGAAGAAGAAGAAGAAGAAAAATAAGAAGTATACAGCCAGACCCCCTGCACCGACAGAGAGAGAAGAGAAGAGACGAGTTTCTGACATGCCTAATACACCTGGGAAAAATATTCGCTGCCTCGACCTCTAGTACAATGAGTTAGCTATCTCTCATTGTCAGAGTCCCTACGTTGTCTTAAAGAAATGTCCCCACTCCACTATCCGCTGTCTTAGATTAATTAAAGACTCACTGATATCCAAAGTTATAGAATGTCTCCTTGAATAACCTCTGCTTCATCTTTTGATATTTCTCTTTATTTTTGTCATTCAACACCCGCTCGCCACACTTGAATTATCTATTAATTGTATTCGGCCGGATCCGATATCCAAGTACAACACTTAATTCTCTCGAGTTATATTTATCCTCTTATTAATTCAACTTATATTTGAAGATCTTATTTGCTTAAAGAATCGCTTCTATCTTACTGTAAATTTTCCAGAGTGCTTGCTTTCATATATACATATATATATATATATATATATATATATATATATATATATATATATATATATATATATATATACAGTATATACAGTATATATATACAGTATATATATATATACATTTTTTAATCTCTCAGTGGGGTTTGAACCGTCGACCGTCAGGACGATAGCCGACGCTTTAATCAACTCCACCGCGGCAGTGGTAGTCCGGGAGCAATCCTACCAAATTGTTAATTTTCGTCGTCCATGTAAGTGGATGGACACAAAAGTATCAAATTACTAATTAGAAAAATAGACAAGTTCGAAATATATGTTCGTTAACTAAATATATTGGTGCATTCACATTAAAAACATTAATTTTTAGACTGTTGCCATTTGAACAAATTCGTTTTCCCTTATAATTCGTAACAATTATAATTTCTACATTAGTTGATTTTTAAAGTTCTGCATTGTTTGACCAAATAAACTGTGTATCATAATATTTGTCTTGTAGCTTACAATTAACCTATATTCAAATAACTTTGTGATAATTAAATAATTGTGTTATCACTGTTTTGGCTACGAAAACTCCAGATGAAGCACTGCCATACGTGCGGAGTTGTCCGTAAGCCGCGTGCGTGGCTTACGGACATCTCCGCAAGTATGGCAGTCAGTATGTACCACTCAGTAGTAGCAGGTTAGTACCGCTCCGCACCCCAGTCGGGTACTGAAGGGTACTAAACAAAGAGGTCCTTTCTTACACTACCTGCCTTGCAGATTGGACTGCTCCGCAATAGTACGGAAGGGTAATAAATACAGCAGTCCTTTATTATAGTTAGTTATGCTAAAATATTATCTACAAAACTCTAATACATAAAAACAACATTCACAAGTAATCAGTGATTTAAATAGAAGAAAACGGTTGAAGGGTAACTAAAATATTCAAAATCTGTTTTTCAACATATCTCGTAAATACAATAGATTTCGAAGGTAACGTTTTAGCATTATATGTCTAATTATTATACTCTTTGTATATAACTTTACAAATTTTCTCCACAATGGTATGGATGAGGTTGATTTATCTAGATACAATTTGCAGCCTTTGCTCCCGGACTATGCTGGTTAAAGCGTCAGCTATCGTCCTGACGGTCGACAGTTCGAACCCCACTGAGAGATTAAAACATTTAGTGGCTCACGTGTATTAAATTTGTGATATATACTTAATATATATATATATATATATATATATATATATACGGTATATATATATATTATATATATATATGTGAATGTTCCATACTGACAGGTAGATGGATAGGGTGGAGGAGAAAAACACAGGGAAGAGCTATGAATCCTTTATTCTCTAACGTTTCGGGTTATGTTGTGTACCCATCTTCAGAGAGACTGACAGATTTTAGAAAACTCACAGAATATATACAAAGTCAGGAAATTCATTGTTGGCATCCTAGTATAGTGCTGCCATTTTTGTGGTGGTATTTTAAATCTTATAAGTAGAACAATTATCCGATTAGCCTACCCTCTGGGACGGGGATATTCTTTACCTCTTTCTCTAATTACCTGTTTATCCCTTTCGGTACCACCAACGGACTTCTATTTATGTGTTCATTATTAGGAACAGGAAAGGTTTGACAAAATATATATAATTATATACACATATACATGTATACTGTACATATATATATATATATATATATATATATATATATATATATATATATATATATATATATATATACACATATACCCATATATACATACATGTATACACATACCATACATACATACATATACAGTATCTATACATACATACACAAATACCTATACATATACATACGTATACATATACAAACTATCGAATTTCTCATGCCTTTGACTTTAAAGCTATATTAGCGGGTATATATATATATATATATATATATATATATATATATAGCTGACAGGGCTAAGATTCGAACCATACAGGCAGGAGGTCCAGTCACCTACACCACCACGAGAGTTAAAAAGAAGGAATTTGATACTTCTATCTGTATTCCTTCCCAATTCGACTCTGGTGGGGGGACAGACTGTCTTTTAATCGAAATCCGGCTGCCCTAAGCATGACAAGTTGTTTATTGGATGACAAATATAGCTGACAGGGCTAAGATTCGAACCCTCCTGCCTGTATGGTTCGAATCTTAGCCCTGTCAGCTATATTTGTCATCCAATAAACATATATATATATATATATATATATATATATATATATATATATATATATATATATATATGTATGTATGTATATATGTATGGTGTATATAATTATATATATTTTGTCAAACCTTTCCTGTTCCTAATAATGAACAAATAAATAGAAGTCCGTTGGTGGTACCGAAAGGGATAAAAAGGTAATTAGAGAAAGAGGTAAAGAATATCCCCATCCCAGAGGGTAGGCTAATCGGATATTTGTTCTACTTATAAGATTTAAAATATCGCCACAAAAATGGCAGCACTATTCTAGGATGCCAACAATGAATTTCCTGACTTTGTATATATTCTGTGAGTTTTCTAAAAAAATCTGTCAGTCTCTCTGAAGATGGGTACACAACATAACCCGAAACGTTAGACTGCAGTGGTTCTTAAAGTTGTTCAGCCCCGATACCCCAAAGTTCAACTCCAAGTCAACTTGATACCCCTTCTCCAATATTAGCCTACTACTCCCGACTTTTAACTTTTAATTTCCTGTAAAAAAGAGAAAACAGGACGGCTATGAACAAACAGCTGAATTCTATGGACTCTTTTATTTTTATTTTCAGTAAATAAATTAATAAAGTATAATTCTTACACAAAATATTCCTCACTGACTGTTTCCTCCCACTCACTCACTCCCACTTGTAGTTGCCAGTTAGTCACTCCCTACTCGTAGTTGCCAGTTAGTCATAGTCACCATTCAGTGCACGAAATTATTAATTTAATATTTTCCAGGATGCCGTTTTGGATACCCCCAAGAACCGGTTTCGATACCCCCTGGGGGTATTGAGGCACTACTTTAAAGAACACCTGCGTTAGAGAATAAAGGATTCATAGCTCTTCCCTGTGTTTTTCTCCTCCACCCTATCCATCTACTGTATATGTATATATATATATACTGTATATATGATCAATTAAACGTATATAAATTCTTTGTGTTGTATTTAGGCTAGCGTTGTAGGGGCAAACTACAAATAAATTGCTTACAAATGTAAAAACAAAAAATGCAATAATAATAATTATTATTATTATTATTATTATTATTAGTAGTAGTAGTAGTAGTAGTAATAATAATAATGAGAATAATAATAATAATAATAAAAATATGTGCCCCTCGAGGCGTCAGGTAGGCTTGTGGTAAGACCCCCTTTAACCTTGATTGATTATATCAATATCCAATTATGCGAACCATGTACAGTTGCCGACATGAATTCATAACCACTCTGCGATTGTATGTATGGAAATTAACCCTGTGAGTACCAGCAACGTGTGTTATCTTGTATTCTAGTTATATTTAGACGATAGTGTGCAGCTTAGTACGGATCTGCAGTAGTTAAAGGGCTTGGTTGAGATAGTTTGAAACCTTGTTATTGCTAGAGGTCATACCTAATCTGAGTTAACACCTTATTGGCGGGCTAGGCGGTCTAGCGGACCGTAGCACCCAGCGTTTTTTTTTTATCCTAAATAGGGTTGTTTACGTGATCATTTTCATGCCTAAATAAGACCCAGAGCATAAAACAAGTATCTATCCCTGAAAGGGCATAAACAGAGCTTTCCAATGACACCCGAACCATCCTTGTACGACCACTGGTTCTCTTGCAACGATCGTGCAACACGAGTGCAAAAACCCTGTA
Source organism: Paralithodes platypus (assembly GCA_032716605.1). Classification (NCBI taxonomy): domain Eukaryota; kingdom Metazoa; phylum Arthropoda; class Malacostraca; order Decapoda; family Lithodidae; genus Paralithodes; species Paralithodes platypus. The sequence goes on along the minus strand of CM064548.1, from coordinate 18,702,246 downwards.
ATTAGGTAATTTCCCTACATAGTTCCCTGTGTAGCGAGTGAGAAGTGGGGGAGGAAGTTAGAATACAGTTCAGTTGGTCCACCGCGGTGGTGGGAGCCAGTCATAGCCTTACTACGCTCCTCACACCGCTCAGCTCTCTCTCTCAGCAACATTACGTGCTGAAAATGGCGCACGACATAGGTTGTGAACCGCCACATAGTCCAAATTTATTTCACACGACATAAGTTGCGCGCCGACAGTTAAGGGTTAAATTGTCTAATAGTCGCCACAATGTAAAGAAGAGGACGTCACCGGTACTGTATGGGTTAAAAGAGTATGATTGATTAAAGGAATAATCTGTTATAAAACAGTTAATAGATCAAATTATTTAACTTCTGCATAACAAACTACACTCCTAATTTAATCTTGCTAGTTTTCTTTCTATTCAAATACAATCACATCGTGGATTCATTTTTATATGGAGAATTGTACAGCCACTTATAGAAGTTCGTAGAACTCCTATATTTCTCTTTATGCCCTGAGCTGAGGATTGATTTATGTATGAAATTTACCTAATAAATTGTCTATATGATATTATTACAAAGTGTATACATAATTACATTAATGAATTACCTAACAATCATATTCCTGCACAATGTCAAAATACAATAGTTTCACGAATTCTGTTGAGTCATTTTAGTCATTATTATTACATATAAAAGTATGTCTCTATGCCGCTGGAAGTGATTAACCCTCTGAGGTTTATGAAGCGTTTTGGCTATCATTAGACGATTATAATCAGAGTAGGAAGAGTATATGGAAGTCAAAAGGGTTGATTGGGCCAGTCTTTACCCTTTCAATTTCCATAGATCCTTCCTAAGCTGTATAAAATCGTCCAATGATAGCCACAATAAACTGCTAAGATGCGTCATAATCTTCAAGGAATAAAATGGCCAAAACAACTCAGGCCAATCCCAAAACAACATTGCCCGGTTTGGCAGCCTGTGTAATCTTGCTTGTTGGTTTCTTACTGTCGTCTCTGTCTTACCTCGAACTTCCTTGTTAAATATTCTCTAGTCTGTTTCTTTTCAACTGACGGTAAATTGCGAAGATCCCATCAATATATCTCAGTTATTTTGAAGATTATGTAGTGAAATATAGTGCTAATTATATGGACTTGGTCTTAATATGATGCAGAGACGTAGTAGTTTCATATTTTTGTCATTAAGAATCAAGAAATCAGCTGCTAAGGGATTCAATTTATCGTCAGCTGAAAAGAACCGAGTATAGTTAGTCAATTATGCACACTGTCAATTATGCACACTGTCAAAGAAAATGGTTATATATAGGGTAATCCTAAATGTCCATAATAGTAGCCTATACCCTAATAGAGGTAAATTGGTAATAATAAAGTCATGTAATATAAGGAGATTAAGGTATATCACTCCCACTATGCCCAGTGACCTTATGTACACTCGGATACCATAGTCTCTAGCCCACTCATAAAAATTTGTGGACCCCCCAAGTTTTTCTGCATGCAACTATAACTATCTGGATTGGTATTTGGATAGAACTTGTTTTTCAATAAATAGTATATTTAGATTTTTAGTTGATTTATATAATGTTGTATTAATAAATTCGCGTCCAGAGGTATATTTCCTTAATTAGAAATAGTTGAACTCAACGCATGTGTGTGAGTGGGCTAGAGACTATGGTATTCGAGTGTACACTTTTCATACCCTTGATTTGTTACAGTGTTCATCCCTAATCAATTATATATACACACCCCTTGTCAATAATTCGTTACGTCTACCTGGCTAGAAAGAGGAAAGTGATGAAGGTAAATGCATATGTCTTGGTGTTTGGACAGAGACAAGGTAGGTAGGTCTACATGGGTTGAAACTGGATATTGTGGTAGAAGATAGGTATGCGCGACACGTCAGCCTTGGTCGGCAACCCATCTAAGGGAGACAACCTTATAAAACATCCGGGTGGATGGGGCTCGTCAGCCTATATAGTCGGCAACCTGTGTAGGGGAATAATCCTTACACAAAGTACCGAAGGGCGGCACGCTCATCGGTGCCACTTATAGGTGGCAACTCTACAACAGATACAATAGATACTGTAGATGCAGTGGTATGCTTTAGTTTGTTGTTTAGTTTTTGTTATGGATTTGGATGATCTTTACCTCTCTCTCTCTCTCTCTCTCTCTCTCTCTCTCTATATATATATATATATATATATATATTATATATATATATATATATATATAATATATTATATATATATATATATATATATATATATATATATATATATATATATATATATATATATATATATACCGGTATATATATATATATATATATATATATATATTTCCTATAATCCGTTTAGAAATCTATAATTCTTTATTCAGGTGTTATTCTAAACCTATAATGGTCATTTTGGCTATTCTGCAGAACAACTACTCCTCGATTACGGGATTCCTGTCTTGTGAAATTATTTTGTTTTGCTCTTACCTTACTCAGGGGACCTTACTGATGTGCGGATAAGTGCTACTTTTCTTATTTTGTCAATTTGATTTTCACTCCCCTATAACATTATCAGAGTTATTTTTGTACAGCAAGTCCAGGACACTTTGTTTACATTCTAGCCTCCTTGGAGGCTCATCCCCGATGTTTAGTAGCCAATCAGAGTGGAGCTTAACCTACAAGAAGTCGGTAAATTTTTAATGGTACTTTCCTGTTATCGACAGCCAAAACTGAAGATTGCAGAGTAAACACCATAGACTTTATCCCATCAATTTTGTATAGTTTTAATACCTAATTAGCGGGGGTGTGGGGGCGGCAGCCCCCACCCATAATACTAGGATAGGTTAGGTAAGGTTGTTAGGTTAGGCTAATGTTGTTTCAAAGTTGACTAAATCGAGTAAACTCCTAGATTGTTGGGGTATCTGAATAATTACAATTAACAATGCAAATGCTAATAAAAAGTGCTTTCCGCACTTTCTAACAATAAAATACACACTTACAATGCATTAAAATACATAAAGAAAATAAATAAAACCTAAAATAACAGGAGTAGTAGTTATGCAGAATTACCCTATACTCTCTTATTGTGAAAAACCTACTATCCTTCGTAAATTGTCCTCTCTTTCACTTTTATTTACTTGGGGTACTGTTATCCTGCTATCTCTATTACGATTTAGTTGTTACCACCTAGTTTATATCGTAAGGCATGTGTGTACCTGTATATCTCCTTGGTAAGCTTTTCTCTCTCTCTCTATCTATATATATATATATATATATATATCATTCCTATCATTTGGGAAGAGTTCACCAGGAAATAGGTGTGGATATTTACAGACACTTTGCTCTAGGCCCTTTTGAGTTACGAAGAGGTCAAGGATCGAGATTATTGTCAAGTTCGTTGGCGCTGGCCATAATAAGCCACCTAAGTTCAATACTAGCACATTCAGGTCTAAACACTTGTACTCCTTTGTACTCCTTTGAACAATCCTTGGTTCGAGACTGGGAATACTAGGTTCACTACTAGGCACCAGGTCCAAAGTCTGGTATAGGTAGGTAGGGTGAAATAGTGTGTCCTAGTTCTGAGTATGCTAGTTCTTATCCGGTGCGAGATAGAAGGGCACGATCTAGTGTTGTTATTGTTCAGGCCGTTTCTGGCGGCATGGCTGTTTGACGTATGGCCACGCAGGTGTATCTGGGTGTGTGAATGGCGCGCAGGTACTCTCTCTCCATGCTTTTTACGTCCTTGTGGCGAAGTACTGGTGGTGGTCTTTACAACCATAATTCTAATGGTGGGCATAACAATATCTAGCTAGCTAGATATGTATCTGTCTCTCTTTATGTATTTCGTCTACATTTTTTTCCCTCTTTAATTATTTGCAGCCCTTGCAAGGAAATTTTGTTATCTCTCTGACAAGCACCTTCCTTTCTAGTGAAGTTATTGTCTTAGCTAAACCATAGTGGCTTCCTATTGTGAACCACTTTACCTAGCATCAGATTTAAAAGGAATTGGGAGAGAGAGAGAGAGAGTTAAGGTTGATATTGACTGCTGCCTGAGGTGAGGGGGTGAGGGGGGAGAGGTTGAGTTAAGGTTAACACTGACTGCCACCTGACTCATTTATTGACTCATTCACCCACCATTTATTTACCCGATTCCTCACTCATTCACTCCCTCAATCCCTCACTCCGTCACTCCCACTCTCATTTACTTACTGGTTTTCCTCCCAGTGTCCTCTAGCCATGTTCCTTGTTCACCTCCAGCGTCACTAATATTAAACCATTCCCACGCATAGCAGGCGGTTTCGGCATACCACCTCTATAGGGAGAATTGTAATAGCTCTAAGTAATCTCTCTCTCTCTCTCTCTCTCTCTCTCTCTCTCTCTCTCTCTCTCTCTCTCTCTCTCTCTCTCTCTCTCTCTCTCTCTCATATATATATATATATATATATATATATATATATATATATATATATATATATATATATATATATATAAATATATATATATATATATATATATATATATATATGAGAGAGAGAGAGAGAGAGAGGGGGGAGATGTTGACTTCTCCCAAGGAAGGTAATATTCCCACGTACCCTCCTTCCACCCACATCCTCCTATCTATCTATCTATCTATCTACCTATCTATAGATAGATAGATAGATAGATATCATATATTACAAGGCAACATACCTGGCAATTATTTCAGGCTATTACAGAACGTAGAATGACCTTTAAGGGGTGCGATGTATTTTATATTCAATGGGAAACTAAGACTAGAAAATAGTACACGGTCACGTTATATAAGGTTATATTAATAAGCTACAACAAGTACTAAGAACAATATTTAAGTGAGGTTAACTTACAAGTGCTAGGAACAATATTTAAGTGAGGTTAACTTACAAGTGCTAGGAACAATATTTAAGTGAGGTTAACTTACAAGTGCTAGGAGCAATACTTAAGTGAGGATATCATACAAGTGCTAGGAACAATATTTAAGTGAGGTTATCATGCAAGTGCTAGGAACAATATTTAATTGAGGTTATCATGCAAGTGCTAGGAACAATATTTAAGTGAGGTTATCATGCAAGTGCTAGGAACAATATTTAAGTGAGGTTATCATGCAAGTGCTAGGAACAATATTTAAGTGAGGATATCATGCAAGTGCTAGGAACAATATTTAAGTGAGTTTAACTTACAAGTGCTAGGAACAATATTTAAGTGAGGTTATCATACAAGTGCTAGGAACAATATTTAAGTGAGGTTATCATACAAGTGCTAGGAACAATATTTAAGTGAGGTTATCATACAAGTGCTAGGAACAATATTTAAGTGAGGTTATCATGCAAGTGCTAGGAACAATATTTAAGTTAGGATATCATACAAGTGCTAGGAACAATACTTAAGTGAGGGTATCATACAAGTGCTAGGAACAATATTTAAGTGAGGTTATCATGCAAGTGCTAGGAACAATATTTAAGTGAGGTTATCATACAAGTGCTAGGAACAATATTTAAGTGAGGTTATCATGCAAGTGCTAGGAACAATATTTAAGTGAGGTTATCATGCAAGTGTTAGGAACAATATTTAAGTTAGGTTATCATGCAAGTGCTAGGAACGATATTTAAGTGAGTTTAACTTACAAGTGCTAGGAACAATATTTAAGTGAGATTATCATACAAGTGCTAGGAACAATATTTAAGTGAGGTTATCATGTAAGTGCTAGGAACAATATTTAAGTGAGATTATCATACAAGTGCTAGGAACAATATTTAAGTGAGATTATCATACAAGTGCTAGGAACAATATTTAAGTGAGGTTATCATGCAAGTGCTAGGAACAATATTTAAGTGAGGTTATCATGCAAGTGCTAGGAACAATGTTTAAGTGAGGTTATCATGCAAGTGCTAGGAACAATATTTAAGTGAGGTTATTATGCAAGTGCTAGGAACAATATTTAAGTGAGGTTATCATGCAAGTGCTAGGAACAATATTTAAGTGAGGTTATCATGCAAGTGCTAGGAACAATATTTAAGTGAGGTTATCATGCAAGTGCTAGGAACAATATTTAAGTGAGGTTATCATGCAAGTGCTAGGAACAATATTTAAGTGAGGTTATCATGCAAGTGCTAGGAACAATATTTAAGTGAGGTTATCATGCAAGTGCTAGGAACAATATTTAAGTGAGGTTATCATGCAAGTGCTAGGAACAATATTTAAGTGAGGTTATCATGCAAGTGCTAGGAACAATATTTAAGTGAGTTTAACTTACAAGTGCTAGGAACAATATTTAAGTGAGGTTATCATACAAGTGCTAGGAACAATATTTAAGTGAGGTTATCATGCAAGTGCTAGGAACAATACGGCCAGTATTATTTAAAAAAGGGTCAAGCATATTGTGACGTTAACCAGTTAACCACTCCGTTAGAACTGAATGGCTTGTCCTACAGTGACTCGCTAGGATCGCCAGGGCAGTGGATGTGGCTACAGTTGGTGTATTGTTGTGTGCTTTATTTCATATGAAAGCTTGTGTCATGGGCAGTCCAGAAAGGCTCTTTGTTTTCACCCATGTCAAGGCTTTATATATTTAATTGCAAAGTATATGTTTTATCATTAAGTAGTAATGATAGGATTTGAGAGAGAGAGAGAGAGAGTAGAACAGAGTGTGGGGAGGCGTGCAGTGTTTTGCTATACTCGATGATGTCATAGCTGGCTGGCCTCGTGGGGATTCGTTGGAGGAGTTTTTTACCATGCTTGGTGACGTCATGTATAGCTAGCTTCTTTAGCATTGGCTAGAGGACTTGTTACCGCTTTTCCTACGCGGTTCAAACTAGTGCTAGTATATATACTGCTCTCTGTCCACTCTCTCCCTCAGATCTGGTTTCTAGAATGCATCCCTCTTATCCCTTTGATACCTGTCTCCCTCTCTTCACCTGAGAACCTTTTCCTCTGCCTATCTCTCTCATTTTCCATATCTTTCACCACCTTTTATTAATATTATACCCCTCTGGTTAACTCTGTATAATCAGCTTAATGCTGGCCAGTTGTATTGTGCGTTAAGGTCTTATATAACCCATGTATGTTAGTTGTTAAGATAAGTTGATCACGAAGCATTGGTTGGCATTCATATTGTTCAGTACCGCTTCCTATAATTATTAGTGTTCTGCTGGATTAGATAATGCTAGACTAGGAGTCTGATACTATAAGGTATTGTTTCCGATGAGTGCTGGCTTTAGTTAAAAGCTGCACGACATACCTGAGAACTGGAGTTGATTGGGTAAATTCTAGTCTGTGTGCCATTGACAGTAGAGCATGCACGAATGAGGGCTTTTTGCCTATACCATTCTGCACTGTTCTAGGCTCAGTTGCTTGTCTTTGAGGTACGCCAGGAGAACGCTTAATACTTCGGTATTAAGGTTTCTCAAGAGAGCTACCCTTCCCTATAACGTAATATTTGACGCACAGACTTGAGATTTGCACTAGGCTATGCGGCATGCCATGCGCACCAGTATCTCGTATCATTGACTCTAGCTAGACTTTATCAGTCACAGTAGACATTAAGTATATTAAACCAATTACTCTTTTTATGCATACCCGTTTATGATTACACAAGCATTTCGCAGCCTAGTTTGATGTATTGAGACACAAACGACTTAGGCTCTTTTTGTTGATAGGAATACTGCATTGTCGTGGCGATTATTATTAGTGTTGTAGCGTTTAGGATATTCTTGGTCCCGACTGCATTATATATCCTGCCTTTTTGTGAGCATAGCCTGCTCGAGCATTGTTCCACTGCCAGCCTTTTTGGGGTTCCATTTTCGATTCGAGCATCTTTATAGCATCTAACATTTAAAGAAGATTCCTTGTTGGTGTTGAAGGACTTTAGTGCACTTTCTTCATGCAGGAGTGCCTGACATTTATTGATTAAAGTAATGTAAGCTGTAACTTCTCTTACCACCTTACTTTGCATACCATAACCAAGCAACTTCGGTTATAGGTAGTAATAGGCTGTTTTCACATAACATTAAGCCTAGAGTAGACGCACATTTATTGAGAGTTTGATAACCTATTATTGCATATAGAACTCTGGAGAGTATTTGTGTTCTTTGTTCACTGGGAATATACATCAGAGGTTGGATCTAGCGCTTTCCGTTGTAGCATTTATGCCATTATTAGTCCAATGAATAAGAGCCCTGATATATTTAAACCTCAGTCATAACAATATATGTACAGTATGCAGCAATTATTCAATTTCTCAACCATCCCAGCAAATTGTAACTTGGCAGCGCCGCACCCACCTACCCAACCCCCTCCTTCATTCCACCTCCTACCAATAGTGGAAGTTAGGAGGTGGAGCGAGAGAGGGGGGTTGGGGAAGTGGGTGCAGTTCTGCCAAATCACGACCCCAACGGAATAGAATATGTGCGACAAACTGTACAAATACAGATCAATGGAACCTGAATGAGAGAACATTCATGACATGAAAGGGGGAAGCGAGGTAGTGGGGGTAACTAAAATGTGTAAAAGAGAGATCTATGCATTATTTAATGTCAGGTCAGGTGAAGGCATTGAGGGACCAGCCTTTACAACGGCACCTCGTACAATTTCTACTTTCCTATTTTCTGAAGGGTGTAGAGAGGAGAGAAGGGATGTTTGGGGAGAGAGAAAGCTGTTGGCGTGGCATTTTTATGTGTGTTACTAGTCTGTATATGTAATCAAGGTGTCCCCCGACTGGGTGCGATCATGTGAAACACGCTAGAACGTATTACTACCCACACTAAATGTCCGGCTTGGCTGGGATCGAACCCAGGTCAAGCAGATTCACAAGTGAGCGTGCTCTCTACTCAACATACACAGTCATCTGTAGTCGGTCAGTCAGTAGTGAGCCCCTACTCACACAAGGGGTAAGGAGGATCAGAAAGAGACATAAAAAAGGAAAAAGACGTGACAGGAGAAGATCACATAACAGTTCGCCCACAAAAAGCAAGCACACAAGCATTCAGAAGCACCAATCACTCATCAGCCCCTGAAATCAATGGCTTCACCTCAGATGTTATACTTCTGGACAAGTCTCTTCACATCAACATTCTAGGATTTAGACCTTCCAAGTTTGTCATTTAAAATGGTCCATAGACCTTCATGTACTCTCTCTAACAAACTTCCTCAATTTATTCCTGTAATGGATAATTATTTTGTTTCAATCATTCCCTTTTCACGCTTTGACACACATTCTGACACCATATCATTCCATCTTCTTCTTGGCTTTCCACGCCCTCTTCCTTCTACTACACTGACATAGTCATCTATAAACATTGCTATATATAAATGTCCTATGCAATTATGGCAACGGGAGACAGTGTGTATTGTGTGAGTATATATATAAAAGGGGTCTGCAAAGAGCATTAGTAGAATTATACCTCTACTCCTAACTTGGAAAGTATAGATTTTCCTGAGGTCTCGGGCAAGGTAAGACCAGGGCTTCGCATTCTTTTCTTTGTCTTCTTCTCTGGGGTCGGTTGAGAGTTTGGAGGACACAACTCTTTAGGAAGGCTCAGAGGATGCAGCAATTCTAAACCATTCATAGGACACAATTTGCTTGAAGAACACAGCAATTGTACATTGGTTATGGAGCCAAGCAAAAGAGCGGTCAAGCTGCCGAACAATTCTCCATCCGGTCCTGTACCCTTTTTTAATGTTTCTTGCTAAAGATATGGGTTACCAAGGAAGGGGGTTACTTGGACCCCCTAGGATCTCGATGGACATAGGCCCTTTCTTCTCTGGAGTGACAGACAGAGGGGTAATTAACGGCAGTGTAGGTGGTAGTACAGGTAAAGATAATGGTCGCTCCAGGTGTTGTCCTTGTTTTCTGTTGATCCGCTGCTGGTTCGTAGAGCACGGCTGAATTGATGGGGTGACTGTGCTGGTGCTGGGTGATAATGGGGGCATAGACTAAACAGGTCGTGAGGCCGCAATTTGTAGGCTGGCGATACGTTCAGAAGTGGTAAAATCCAGCTTAATATATATAGTTGTGCCTTACAAAACGAAAACGCTGAAAGCAACACCCCAGTTATCTCTTGGAATCAATTCCTTCTTTCAAAATTACACCACATGCACAATACGAAATGCACGGAATGGCAGTAAGAGTACATATACGGCCCTGTGTTTGGGAGTGTTTACTGCTCCCAACACTACCAAATTGATCAACATTGGTGGCAGGGTGGTACTGGCGCTTGGGGTTCCCTCATAACTATTGTGCTGTAGTTGGGAATTTCCCTCTCTGTTTCCACCGTAAGGTGACCAAGGCTCACACTTGCGTGCATGTCTATCATGAATGCATGTATCTGAACCTCATTAAAATTCATTATTTGATTTTAAGCAGGTCATATGCTAGCGTGTGTTCCTTGTCTGGTTAACTTTAAAGATTCTAGGATTTCATGGCTAGGAATGTATCAAAGAGGACAAAATGTTCGTTTTAATAAACTGGATACATGTATGTATATATGAGAAAGACTTCAAGAAGCCAGAGGGTTTATTAGTATTAAATTCTCCGATGTCATGGGTTCTTTTTGCTTTAAAATCACTTAATGTTAACCAGAGTAATATGCATAAATGCGACACCATACTGTAACGATAAACTTGCCTATATACAGTATATATACTGCATATACATTATATATATATATATATATATATATATATATATATATATATATATATATATGTACCGTATATATATATATATATATATATATATATATATATATATATATATATATATATATATATATATATATATATATATATATATATATATATATATATAGAGAGAGAGAGAGAGAGATTGATTTGATTTTGCCCCGAGGGGCGAGTTTATTGAGCAGCGCCCCCCATCCTGTGAGGGGACAACCACTAGTAAGGCGATACATACTGCTCAAAGAGCCATTATTCCACTGAAACAACAGCATCGTCGTCTGGTTACATTCATATTTGTGTTTATAAGTCAGGTTGGCATTATTCAGATGTGTTATTATAGTTTCCTCATTTAATTGTCACATGGTCTGTATATAAAAAAAAAAAAAAAAAAAAAAAAAGCAAGCAAGCTTGTAGTGACTGAATTATACCATATTTATATATATATAATGGGGTCAGTCAGTTGCCAGTCACCGATATAGTAGTCTGTAAGCTGGTAGTCAAGAATGTCAGCAGCAGTTACATGTGGCCAGTCCCTGCCTTTTAAGTCATCTATTCTAAGTAGCTCCATTAGTGCAGTCTTAGGTCGTGTTTCTCTGTCGTCTCTCAGTGTTCGTATGCCTATTATTAGGCATAGAGAAAGAGAGAGGGGGGGGGGGAGGGGAAAGAGACTGTAAACAATAATGAGAATGAAAAGGATAATTATTAATTGTCCCTAATACTCTATATTAATGATGTATTGGTAGTGATAAAGCCATGTAGCATACCAAATCAAAATTATATACAATAATCTAAAAGGTATATCACTATCAACATACCCCACTTGACCTGCCTTAAGGAGGGTGACCTGTTTTTGTTCTGTCCTTTTCTATCTTTCTCTGGCTTGTATCCATTTGGCCCCATTCAGCCTACTGTTTCAAGACGTTTATCCCCATCCATGTGTCAATTTTTTACTGGTGAGCGGTAGCGAGCCAGCATATTTTTTATTTTTGTTTGACAGCAGGCTAAATTTGTACATTTTTCGATAGAAAAATTTCTCCGGCGAAGCCGGATTTCTTCATATAATGCTGGCTCGCTATCGCTCGCCAGGAAGAAATCGACACCTAGATGGGGATAAACGTCTTAAAATAGTTGGCTGAATGGGGCCGAATGGATACAAGCCAGAGAAAGAGAGAAATAACAATGAGCAGGTGACCCCCCTTAACCTTCAATATGCATTTCTATTGTCTACAATGTATAATATATTTTTCCTCAACCCTAACAATAGCAAGCAGGAAAACACGCCGAGTTATATTTGGTAACAGGTTCTAAATATACCCGTCAATGTATGTATAAATAACCCGAGCAGACTGTGGAGCAGCCTTAACGCCGGACACCACCAATAACCCGAGCAGACTGTGGAGCAGCCTTAACGCCGGACACCACCAATAACCCGAGCAGACTGTGGAGCAGCCTTAACGCCGGACACCACCAATAACCCGAGCAGACTGTGGAGCAGCCTTAACGCCGGACACCACCAATAACCCGAGCAGACTGTGGAGCAGCCTTAACGCCGGACACCACCAATAACCCGAGCAGACTGTGGAGCAGCCTTAACGCCGGACACCACCAATAACCCGAGCAGACTGTGGAGCAGCCTTAACGCCGGACACCACCAATACACAGGTAAGCTTCTATCCCACTTATATGAGTAATACATAAATTAACCCTTTTCATATATTTGTTCGTTTTATTCTGGATATTATCAAGCGATTATTTTATATATAGAAGAGTTTGTGGTAGTCCGAGGGTTAATTGAGATAGACATTACCCTTTTCATTCCTAGAAAGCCTTCCAAAGCTGAGTAATAGTGCTTAATGGTACCCAGAATATAAAAAATTAAGAACGTCTCTACATACCACCGTATAATATACCCGTCATAATATATATATATATATATATATATATATATATATATATATATATATATATATATATATATATATATATATATATATAGTAGGCTATATACAGTATATATTATAACCCGAGGAGTCGATGGAACAACCTTAACGTCAGGAGACTAGGAGAATATAATTATGGCACCATTTTTCCCACATGATTAAAAAGAGAATTATTCCTTTCAGTATGCCATGACGCATTGTTGTATGTTATTATGATTATTATCAATGCTTTCAATAAGTATAGAAAAAGTCTGTGATCGTCAGAGGGTTGATTGTGATCGACATTACTCTTTTGATTCCTAAAGGGCCTTCCAAAGCTCAGTAATTTCGTCTAGTGTTAGCCAGATTAAAAGGAAAAAAAGCGTAATTTCGTACCATGTTCCAAATATCCGAGTCATAATGTATAAAAGTAACCCAAGGAGAATATGTTGGTCATTTTGTTAACCCTATCTGGTGCAGGGAGGGTCTTTGTTTCACTCCATTGATTTGGAGGTTTTATAACGGTTGACCTCATTAGTTTGACGATTATAAGACACTTTACCCCATTCAGGTGTCGATTTTCTCTAGGCGAGCGATAGAAAAAATGCGATTTTTGAGAAAGCGGCCTTTGGCCGGACATTGTTCTACCAAAAAAATTTACATCTATATCTTGAAGGAGGTCTGGCTGAGTGGCGGGATTGTGTGTGTGTGTGTATGTGTGTGTAGGCTAGTGTAGGGGAAACTAAAAATACATTGGGTGAAAATGGCAAGAGCAATAAAAATCTTTTATAATAATATATCAAAATATCATAATAACCCCAAAAAGGTTGCACCAGAGAGCGTTAAGTTACCTATAAGATTAACCCTTTCAGTGTATGATTACGCATTTGTTCATGCTATTCTGGATATTACTGATCACAAAGGATTAATTGAGTGCCTTCTAATGCTGCGTAAAATCGTATATTGTTAGCCAAATTAATAGTAACAAAAGCGTAGTATTTTTACAGCTTCCAAAAGTACCTGTCAAATTATTCTGCACTGTTCATATATAAATAACCCGAGGTGTCTGTGGCGCAACCTTAAGGGGAGATTTGTATTTATGTCTTCAAATATTTATTTCTATATTATTTTCTTTAGTTTCCTCCAGAGACCTCCATTAAGCGTAAAAAAAGACTGCATTAAGCTTTAAAAAGTACTAATAAGACCCCCCCCCCCCCTTTTCGAGAGAAATTTGTAATTTTTTCGGTAGAAATTGTCCCGGCCGAAGGCCGATTCCATCTAAATTACAGGCTCGCTATAGGTCGCCAGGAAAAAATCGACACCTATATTGCGAAATAGGTCTTAAAATCGCCAAACTAATGGGCGAACGTCATAAAATCTCAAAACTATTGGGGCTAAACATGAGGGAGAAGAAGGTCCAGAAAAACCAACCCTCCGCTTAAGCCTATTAATTTAGAGAAATGGTATGACACGTCACTAATTTGGCATTCATTATAGAACACATTTTTTTCATGTTCGTCATCAATGTGTTTAACAAATAAATATTGTTTTAGAATTGTTACGCAAAACGGTTTTTACACAGTAATTTAATTTACAATCGTGTTACTGGACATATTTCACATTGCACATACAAATTCTTACAGTGAAGGTATTATGTTGATTGTATGCGAGTGGGGAGGGGGGGAGGAGGTTCATGATAATAGATTCGCTACTATTAATAATACCGTAATAATAATCGGATTATTTCGAGCCAACAGCCAGTGAGGCTGAAAATACACAGTTCCTAAGTGATCAACAGGCTGATTTCGGTTGCTAGCGAGAGTGTCTACATGTCCTCAAAGGATTAGGACATAGGCAGACCTTGTAGTCCCTAAAGACTGGTCTGTCCAGCCCTAGCCTTCCTGGCCAGGGAAGGTTATTGGGAGAAACCACCCCTGCTGGTGCGTGGATTCAAACCCCCCTCCCACCAGAACCAACACTCCAACTACAGTGACTTAGGGCGCTCGGCCACCTTAACCATGGCCTTGTTGGGCGACACGCTGGCTCAGTGGTTTCAGTTTGCTGAACATTGACCAGGTGAAGGTCGGCCTGTAATGTGGTGGACGCTCAAATCCCTTCTGGGCTGGGAGAGTTTGTGGGGTGGATGCTCATGTGGTAACCCCCAGTCCATTAGAAAACAAGCAACAGGAACCATATCACTGTCACTTCTATCACTATCTTATGTTTACCTCCATGAACTTGCCTCTGTCGAGATGCTGAGGCAGATCCAACTAAACTTAATCACTTTCTTCAACAGTTCCTGGTGTCCTCAGAAGGGCTGAAGAGGATGGAGGTTCAGAGCCATACTACCCAGTCTCCTCCATCGTCCTTCAAAACTCCTCCCCCACCCGCTCAATCTCCTCCCCCACCCTCTCAGTCTCCTCCCTCATCCTGCCAGACTCCTTCCCCAACCTCCCAAACTCCACCCTCACCCTCCCAAACTCCACCCCCACCACCCCAGTGTCCTTCCCCTACCTCCCAGTCTCTTCCCCCATCCTCACTATATCCTCCCCCACCCTTTCTGTCTCCACCCCTACCCTCTCAATCTCCTCCCTCACCCTGCAAGTCTCCACCTCTACCCTTGGAGTCTCTTCCCCCACCCTCCCAATCTTCTCCCCCACCCTTCCGGTCTCCACCCCTACCCTCCCTATCTTCTCCCCCAGCCTCCAATTATCCACTCCCACCTTCCAAGTCTCCTCCTCCACCCTCCCAGACTCCGCCTCCAACAACCCCAGCCACTCCCCCACCTTCCCTCTCCCCTCCCTCACCCTTTGTTTCCCCTCCTCCACCCTTCCTCTCCTCTCCTCCACCCTCACTTGGCCCTCCCGCTCCACATCCCCCCACCAGGGATGTTCACAATTCTCCTACAGCTTCTCCAAGTCCTTCACCTACCCAGCCAACCAAACCACACAATAAAGTACGTGCTATATGATATGTTTGAGACAGTAAACATGTATTGAGGGTATGCACTAAGTCGAGCCATGTGGCTAAAGGGAAACAATAAAAATATATGCATTAAAATTTAATATATTAGAATCATTCAATAAAATATTATACTACTTATCTATCACTGCAGACAATTGTAGTTATGAGTATTGATAACCAATCATCCACTTATATTTGTAACGAACACAATAGAGACAGTAGTATATGTATGTGTACTTCACAATATCCAACAGTCGAAATATGCAAATTACCAGGCAAAATGTGGCATTATGGCTTATCGTGGCCATCTAAATTCCTACAAGTATTTTGGTGATTTAAAGACGTTTCGCATCATATACTTTAGGTTTACGATTATAAAACGTTTTGCTCTATTCACGTGTCAAATCAGTCTTGGTGAGCGATAGCAAGCCAGCAATTTAGGAAAAGCCAGCCTTTGGCCGGGATATTTTCTACCGAAGATGTAAACATTTAGTCTGAAGGAATCAATTAGTGCT
Organism: Paralithodes platypus; assembly: GCA_032716605.1. Lineage (NCBI taxonomy): Eukaryota > Metazoa > Arthropoda > Malacostraca > Decapoda > Lithodidae > Paralithodes > Paralithodes platypus. Next base: position 18,686,145 of record CM064548.1, on the reverse strand, counting down.
AACATGATCATCCTTAACCTAACAAGTGCGCATGGGGGTAATTAGACACCTCTCCCTGTGCGCATGTATTTGAGGTGTTTCCGTCACTAAAATATTCATTGTACCATTAATAGCATTAATACTTATCCATATGCGCCTATTATGGGTTGATTATAAAGGTATTAACCTGAAACAACAATAAAACGAGTGAAAACAGCGTTTGGATGGTCAAAATCGGAGATATAGCCCGCGAGTTGTATAATGTATGGGTGAGGCAAGCTGCTTTCCCGCCAATTTCCCCCAAGGCCACTGAGACACAGTCGATCGATACTCTCTCTCTCTCTCTTGCACTCGCTTGCCATCAGTGATGACAACGCCCTGCTTGCAACTCGCTAATGTTAGCACGAAAATATACCTCAGAATAAGGGAATAACAGGGAAAATAGGTGATAACTGAAGAAGAGGAGGAAAGTGGGGAAGGAAGAGGACTGAGATTTTGCATGGCCCAGGGGCCAAAAAAAAAAAAAAAATAAAAAAAAAAAATAAAAAAATCGATGTCAAAAGTTGATTTATTTTTTCTCTGACTCTTAAGAGTCTTCCCGCAGTCCGCTGGGGGAACTCTTAAGAGTCTCCCGGCAGTTCCCGGGTTAATATCACTTCGGTGGTCTGAGTTGAGACTTCTACTAGGCGCTGTAGTTTAGATTGGAACATACTGGTTTAGTCTTCATGGACTGCTATATTTTCTTAATTTGATTCGCCTATATAATATTTATGTGATACTTTATTTCTACAAATAATCTATTTTTTTCTTAACCTGGTTCTTCTAAACACCACTAGGTATGCAGTGTGTGTGGAGGTTGGGCACGGAGTCAACACTTCGGGGTCAGAGCATCGACTTTTATATAGCAATATTCACTACTGGTCTATGATGAGTAGGATGATTTGGGGTAGATAATATTTATAAGAGCATAAGAAGCAGGGTGGGTTTAGGAAGGGAAGAGGGTGTGTAGACCAGATGTTCTCCTTAAGATATGTTGTTGAGAAGTATCTGGAGAAGAACAAAAGTTGTGTGTTGCCTTCGTGGACTTGGAGAAAGCCTATGACAGAGTTTATAGAGAAGGTCTGTGGAAAGTATTGAGAATATACAGAGTAGTTGGCAAGTTGCTTAAGGGGGGTCACCATTTTTTGTTTTTATCTTTCTCACCTTTTCTCTCTTTCCCTGGCTTGTATCCATTCGGCCCCATTCATCCAACTGTTTTAAGGCGTTTATTCCCATCCAGGTGTCGATTTCTTCCTGGCGAGAGATAGCGAGCCAGCATTGTATGGAGAAATCTGGCTTCGCCGGAGACATTTTTCTATCGAAAAATTTACAAATTTAACTTGCTGTCAAAACAAAAATATATATATTCTGGCTCGCTACCGCTCGCCAGGACAATATTGACACCTGCATGGGGGTAAAAATCTTAAAACACTAGGCTAAATGGGGCCGAATGGATACAAGCCAAAGAGAGAGGGAAAAAAAGATAAAAAAAAAAGAGGTGGGGTCCCTTAAAGCGGTGAAGAGCATGTATGAGGGTGCAAGGGCGGCAGTGTGGGTGGAAAATGAACAGCTCGAGAGAGTTCTTTGATCTGATTGTGGGGTTATAACAAGGGTGCGTGATGTCCCCAGGGTTGTTCAGTACATTTATGGAAGGCGTCATGAAAGAAATACAAGAAAGAGCAGTGGATGTTGGTGTACCCTTGATAAGGGAAGGGAGTGAACGGAAGTTGCCTGTGCCGCTGTTTGCTGTTTGTGAGGAAGAGTACAATAATGGTCTCTGAAAGGGGTGCAGTCACAGAGTGTGAGGTGAGGATGAATGGTCAAGTTATGGAGACTGTCAGCTCATTTAAGTATTTGGGCAGTGTGATGAGTAATGATAGGAGTGTGGAGGATGAAGTGCGGGAGAGGGTACAACAGGGTAAGATAATGCTGAAAACAGCGACAAGGAACAAGATGATGAGCATGGAAGTAAAGAAGTAATTGCATGAATGTGTGGTATTCTCGACACTGACTTACGGGAGTGAAGCATGGACTTTGTTGGAGAGACATAAATCAAGAGTGAGAGGGTGAAAATTAGTTACTGGAGAAGTACGTGTGGAGTTACATGAAGAGATAAGACAAACGAATGTGGAAGTAGAAGAGCCTTTTGTGTTGATTATGGATATGCTGGAGAGCGTGAAAAGGAACACCTTGAGGTGGTTTGGTCATGTGGAACATATGGGGAGCGAGAGAATGACTAAGAGAGTGTACGAGAGTGAGGTGGAAGGGCAGAGAGGAAAGTGCAGACCGAGAGTGAGGTGGAAGGATGGAGTGGAAGGACATTAGTGAGAGTGGTGTTGGGTGGGAGGGGCACTGGCTGACAGAGAACAGAAATTGGAGGCGATTCATTCGTGTCCACCCCTTCGGGGATCAAGGCGTCTGGTAATGGATAGCTAGATAAAAATATATGAAAAATATATATTAGGAAAAGGCTTACAAGAGGTAGACCCCTTCTTCCCTAGAGATACTATAGGCTGTCTTTTCTTCCCTACATCCCTATTAGTTCTTAACTACATTCTGAACTTATTCTTCCCTACATCCCTATTAGTTCTTAACTACATTCTGAACTTATTCTTCCCTACATCCCTATTAGTTCTTAACTACATTCTGAACTTATTCTACCCTACATCCCTATTAGTTCTTACCTGCATTCTGAACTTATTCTTCCCTACATCCCTATTAGTTCTTACCTGCATTCTGAACTTATTCTACCCTACATCCCTATTAGTTCTTACCTGCATTCTGAACTTATTCTACCCTACATCCCTATTAGTTCTTAACTACATTCTGAACTTATTCTTCCCTACATCCCTATTAGTTCTTACCTACATTCTGAACTTATTCTTCCCTACATCCCTATTAGTTCTTACCTACATTCTGAACTTATTCTTCCCTACATCCCTATTAGTTCTTAACTACATTCTGAACTTATTCTTCCCTACATCCCTATTAGTTCTTACCTACATTCTGAACTTATTCTTCCCTACATCCCTATTAGTTCTTACCTACATTCTGAACTTATCCCACTATAACATAATCCCCTACACTTCATTATCTTATAGCTACCCATGCTACCTAATATAAACGTATATTTAACTTATCTAATCCTCGTCCATCTCCCCAGTTGTGCGGTGTGTGTGGAGGTGTGGCTCGGGGTCATCACTTCGGTGGCCTGACCTGCGACTCCTGTAAGGCCTTCTTCCGCCGGAGTGTACAGACGGGGATGTGGAGGACCTTCGTGTGTGTGGCGCCTCCCTGCCTACTCACCCCAGCCTCACGCTCCTGTAGGGCATGCAGGTACGGTAGCGCTAATAAGTCATGTCTCAGCTAGCATTACGTTTGGCTAGCTCTGTGCTGTAATAATGTCTGCCATATATTGAATAGGGTGGGTAAGTATAGGAACATGTTTGTATATCTCGCTCAAAATTAAGAAATCCTGTTTAGATATGGCTGAAACAAATTATGGAACAAAATAAACTTGGTGCCGAGCCATCACATATTAGGCCGATTCTACGCTCTCGTACTGAGATTTTCACTTGAAGGATTTTTTTTCTGGACCCCTTTCTTCCTCATGTTTAGCCCCATTGCTTTTGAGATTTTTAGATGCTCGCCCCATTAGTTTGGTGATTTTAAGAACTTTCGCCCCATTTCTGTAAATTTTAATTTCAAAGTCAAGGGTTTGAAAACAGCAAGCAAAATAAAGTTAGGTATATTGACAGTGATTTACTTTTTGTATATACTTTTCAATCCTTATACACTCTTCTAAAGTAAATTATTTTAATAGGACTCAAAAATTACCCTTTTCACACCTTCTTTAAACCCATAATTATTAACAGTGAGTGAATTAATTAAAACTTGAGTTTGAACACCATTTAAAGAGTATTTCATTTTTACTAACAGGTACGAGCATTGTGAGAGGGCCGGGATGCAGGCCTCACTGGTGATGACGGAAGACGCAAGGAAGGCTTTAATGCAGCGCCGACTCCAGCGACGCTCACACCAAGCAGCGGTCATCAGAAACCAACAAGGGAACCAAAGCCAGCGAAATAGAGGCCAACAAGAAGGCGACCACATCAAAGATAATCCAAGCCAACAAAATGAGAATGATAAGGACCAATTTGACAGCTACCACAGCAAAGAAATTCTGAACCGACTGAATGGGCATCAAAACCGACGAAATGGGGACCAACCAGATAATGACCACAGCAAGCAGCATATGAATCAGCTCAACAACCACAATAGCGAACAAAATATGAACCAACAGCATATGAACCAAGGTCAGCAACATAAGAACCAAACTGACAACGCCCATAGTAAGCAACCTATGAATCAGCGAAGCATCCACAATAGCAAACGTAATACGAACCAACAGCACGTCAACCAGAACCAGCGGCATATGGGCCAACCAAACGATGACCCTAGCAAGCAAAATATGAATCAGCGTAGTGTCCACAATAGGGAACAATATATAAACCAACAGCAAGGGAACCAAAATGAACGAGATGAGGGTAAACCCAACAACAGCCATAGCAACCAGCTAATGAATCAGCGTAGCAACCACAATAGTGAACAGATTATGAACAAGCAACACAAACAAAGCGAGCAACGTAAAGGCCCAGAAGACGACTACCGCAATAAGCCACATAGGGATCACTATGACAACCTTAGCAAGCAACTTACAGGCCAACCAGACAACTACCTCAGAAAACAAAATGTGAATCAGCAACACGACCACCGCAGCAAACAAGGTGTGGGCCAACAAGGCAACTACAATAACAAGCGACAGACAAGCCATAATATCAATCAAGTTAGCAGGCAAACTATGATCCAACACCCCGACAACCATAGTAAACAACAGCTGATTGAGAATGAAAACCGTCACAACAATGGTCATATAAACCAGAATCTTTATGAAGCTGAAAAACGAAGTAATGAATCAGATGCGAAAGTCCATGACAAACACAGGAAGAGATTATATATACATACTAAGCATAATCGAAGATATCCGTCCGATATAGAAACCCAAGACAATCAGCAGAAACAACATGTTTGCGAATTGATGAATAAGGACAGTAAATCAGTCCAACAGAGTCACAACATTGATAATCATAACTATTTCTCCCCACTTCGATGTGTCTACAAAACGAAGGAACATATGAATGCGGAGGAAAAGGAAATATCGGTGAAAAGAGATCAAAATAATTATAGGGTATCATTTCAAAGAGACAGTTTGAGGACATATAATGATGAGACTGGAAGTAAAGCTGGACGGAGGAGTAGCAATTGTGATGGAAATAATTGTACAAGTTGTTGTAAGAATATGGGTAGTGCTGTAGGCAATGCTGATGTGTCTGAAACTAGATATGAAATGCATAAACAGAGAGGCGAATCCTGTTGTAGAAACAGTAGCAATATCAATACAAATACCCCATATTTTAATACTCTTGAAAATAGTAGAAATAGTCACGATAGTGGTAGACCAATCACAATTAACAATCTACCTCCTTTCATCTATCACAGCAAACTAATTGACATTAGAGTAATTGATAAATTCACTGATCACAGTTCAAGACTTGATAGATATCCCACCAGGCCATTGAGTGACAGGGACTTGAAGTTGTATAATAGCGAACTTGTCCATAGGCACAGGCAATTAGATCAAAATGAAAGACAGCTAAAATGGTTAGATGGAAGTGAATTAAGTGATAAATACGACTTGTTGAACCAGAATGAAGTCCTACCTCCAAACATTCTGCCATACAAATGCAAACTGATAAATAGACATGCGCTCCAGGACAGAAATGAACAGCTTCATCTACATATGAGTGAATCACTAAAGCCACAAGAAGTTATTGAAGAAATTATAATCAAGGATGAAGAAGATGATGATGATGTGAAGAAAGAGGTCGAAAATAGTGAGGTGTGGGATTGTAGAGATGAATCAGAGGATATTATATGGTGTGATGGGGATGGTGAAGTTGGTGTTGCTGAACATGGAGAGGCTATAGATGGTGAAATGCATTATGATACATATACAACAGGCACGGGCAACAACATCTTAGTGCCTGCTCGTAATGGGGAATTACTCCACGGTAATAGCGTGAGAGAAACCAAGAATGTAGAACGTACAGGTAGCGTCAATACTTACAGTGTACAGAATATGGAAACTGAGAGCACCAGAAAATACCCTCAACTTAATGACAACATAGAGATTGATAGATATAGGAATGTAAGGCAGAGCAGCGATGATACAGTGAAGGAATATGCTAGTAAACTGGATAATAATAGTGGTATTGTCAGAGATTGTACTAGTGATACATATGGTAGGAATAACAATAAGCGTAGTTGGCGGAATGATAGCTATGATCACAACAGAAATGGCAAGAGGTATAAGTATGTTTGTTATGATGAGAAGAATGGACATAGACATTGTGGTACAAATGATAATAGTAGTTACTTTAAAAGAGAGAGTGACTGTGTTTACAAAGAGAATGATAATGATCAACTTAAGGGTGTGATGTTTCACCAAAGATCAGAAATAAATGAAATCAGAAACTTGTGTATAAGGCTTCAATCATGTCTCAAAAACTCTATTGTAGACAGGCAAATGACAAATGGAGAGGATATCAAACAGGAGCTCAAAGAAGATACAGCTAGTTGGAGTAAATGTCAGAGTAATTGTGGAGGAGAAGCTGAGGAAACAGAATGTTATGCTGTGGAGCTTGAAAGTGTACATGAAAAGAGTGGAGCAAAGATAAAAGAAGAAGCTCTCATATCGACACAAATAAGTGAAACTCAGAGTATTGGGAATTGTGAATTTGGCATAAATTTTAAATCGGAGATCGAGCCTGATGAAGCATATCTTATAGACAATCGACCAACATATGGAAGTGGTCATCAAAGAGAGCAAATGACAGAGGTGAATAATAGAAATACAGGAGTTCGGAAAGTCCACACAGAATGGAATAATGAGGCTGTAGAAACATCTTCCCGAAGGTATGAAGGTCAGAAAAAGAACCAAGCTGAACAAAAAGGTTGCGAGAGTGAAAGACTAGCTGTACATACCGAACAACTGGTGTACCAAACATGTAAAGGACTAGGAGAATTTTACTCTCGCATACGATACTTGAGATCACTGGGAAAGTATGGCAGCCAGCTACTGAAGAAGGCAGTGTCAAGAGGACTTTTTGTGCTTGGTGCACACTACTTCCATCAAGAAAGTCGGTCCTGGCCAAACAAACCCTCTGAAAACAGAAAACTCCCGAGGATTGAGTTGTTCTCGGTCCTATCAAGTCTGCCTCATATACCAGCTGCTGCTATGTCAAGGTTCATGAGGAAGTATTGTCACCTGTTGGCAGACGAGGTGATCCTCACTCTCAGCCTAATGATTAGTTTTCATGATCTTGCTTTCCATGTAGATGAAGTAAGTCAAATTTCTACTGAAAATGTCAGTAATATTAACAACAGAAATATGTCTTCTGATGACACACATAGCAAGCAAGATATAAAGTCTAATGATACTATGGCAAGTAGCAAGTGTAATTCTGACGAGATAAATAATTCTCATTCAAAAACCAGGTCCAGTTGTAAGGACTTATATGATGGTATAGAGGTAGAATTAATGGAAGACCCCTTAATGGTACCGGATATTATGACAAACTTTGATTGCATTGACGTTGAAATCAAGAAAGAGAATGAGTCAATAGATCCCCTTTCTATCATGATCAAAGAAGAGCCAGAAGAACTATCTGATATTCTAGAAAGTACCTCTCATGAATCATTACAGGAGGAGCAGCAAAGACTTAAAGCAGCTGGGAAGAGAGATGGATATGAGCATCTCCTTCGGTGGTATATAATCCACAAACGGCATGATCTTTCGCCCTCCTCTGTGATTCAACTACTTAGAGAATGTTTGTCAGAAGTACAGCACCTGGCTAACTCATGCTTTTCTGCACCTCAAGACAGTAAAACCTCACCTTTAAGAAGTGAACTACAAGATGATGCCCCAACTTCAAACCACAAATTGTCACAACTGGAAATACATAAGCTATCTACAAGTGATTCACCATTGATAGACCCAAATTACAACCTCACAGAATATGACAATGATGTAATAATTGAAGATAGGAGAGTGGAGGCTGAATCTCCTGTTTTACCTTTAGCCTCTCTTCCAATGTCGTGCAACTCCCCTGCCCCTCAAGATGTGAAGTATGATTCCCCAATAATAGAAGCAGTCAAAGTAGAACCTGATGAAGCTCCAGATGATCCCTTGACTATTGATGCCGCAACAAAGGCACAATACCTTAATGTAAAACCTCCAAATTTGGTGTGTTCAAGGAAAACAGTTTACCATACTGATGTCTGACATAGAGGAAATATATGAAGAATTAAGTGGCAAAAGGGTAACGTTATTAAGTAAGAATTGGGTTGTAAGAGATGTCAAAATTGTTGATTTGTAAACAAGAAAGTAAAGCTGAAGACAAACTATCGAACAGTAACAGGTACTCTAATACATGACAAAGCTCACACTCCTCAAAAACCCTTCAGTTTCATAATATCTAAATTTTCCTCAACACCGAATTTCTACAATCTTCCAGGCTCAGCGTATATATTTTACTGTAAAGAGCCACCGTCTGTCCTACAACACTCAGACAGTTATTCTCCCGACAAGTTTGACCAACACAGCACCAACAGACAGAGCATTTCACCGGAACCTCTTTCTCGACATTTTCAACACTCAGCCTCACCGATTCAGCAGGTTTCGCGGACAACTCAACCAGTTGACCATTTCAAGCAGTAGATCTTAACCAAAGCTAACTAAATTAGTGCCAATTTTTCGGGACCTCCTTCTCCCTCATGTTTATCCCTATTAGTTATGAGATTAAAAGACATTCGCCCCATTAGTTTGGTGATTTTCAGACCTATTGCCCCATTTATTTGCCAATATTAAGACCTTTCGTGCCATTTAGGTGTCGATTTTTTTCCTGACGAGCGATAGCGAGCCTATATTTGGAGAAAAATCGGCCTTCGGCCGGTACATTTTTCTACCGAAAAATGTACAAATTTATATTGTACAAATTTATCTTGTTTTTCTAAGTTTGAGGGATGTCTAGCGAGTAAACTAAGAATTTATGAATGAATGAATGAATTTATAGGCCAAAAAAGCAGCCAGTGTCCCCTTAAGTCCTAATCTAATGTAACCTAACCTAACCAAATGGCACTGGCTGAGAGCTACTGGTTGAAATAGTCTACTGGTTTAATATACAATGTTATTAAGCTTAAGAAGTATCTGTGGGAGTCAATGAGTATTACCCGTTTGGTTGCTAGAAATCCTTCCTAAGCTGTATAACATCGATTAGTCATAGCAAGATTAAGGGGGGTGACCTGCTTTTTGTTATTTCTGTCCTTTTCTCTCTTTCTTTGGCTTGTATCCATTCGGCCCCATTCAGCCAACTATTTTAAGACGTTTATCCCCATCTAGGTGTCGATTTTGTGCTGGCGAGCGATAGCGAGCCAGCATTATATGAAGAAATCCGGCTTCGCCGGAGAAATTTTTCTATCGAAAAATGTACAAATTTAGACTGCTGTCAAACAAAAATAAAAAATATGCTGGCTCGCTACCGCTCACCAGTAAAAAATTGACACCTGGATGGGGATAAACGTCTTAAAACAGTAGGCTGAATGGGGCCAAATGGATACAAGCCAGAGAAAGATAGGGCAGGACAGAACCAAAACAGGTGACCCCCCTTAACATGGAAGGCGTACACCATGTTACTGTAAAGGTTAAGCGTGTTCCACTAGTCTTCGCTTGTGATTATATTATAGTGGTTTTGTTTTCTTCTTTGTTTAGTTGAGTATTGTATTATAACTTCATTCTGGCTAATATTAGACGATATTATTCAGTTTAAAAATGGCTTTCAACAATTAACAGGCTTCGAACTATCTCACTGGACCCTTTTTACTACCATAGATCCTTCTTAAACTGCACAAAATCGTCTAAATATAGCTATACTAAAATATAAAAGACTTCGCCGGTATAGAAGGGTTTAACGAGCCTTCAGACTTGCCCTACAAACAGCCACGATATGACGGAGTGACCAGTTCAGGTACAACTCAACCAGTAGACCATTTCAACCAGTAGATCTCAACCAGTGCCAAATCAACCAGGGCCAACCAAACCAGTGCCAAATTACTAACCTAACTCTATCTAAACCGGTTAAAAGGGTAGTGGTTATTATTTGCTCTATTAATATGTTTATATAAATATTTTATAGTAACCTCACTAGACCTCCAAAAGCTTAAAAAAACACCCCCTAGACTCCTCAAGGAATATTTGTACATTTTTCGGTAGAAAAATGTCCCGACCGAAAGCCGGTTCTTCCTAAAAATACCTTCCACCACCTACACCATCTGCTACAGCCACCACAGAGGACTCCACCACACCACTACCATAACCAGAGACACTACAGTCGCTCCAACCATCTCCTCCCACACACTTGCTTGGGTGCCATCCTCCGCGACCTGTGGTGAGACCTCATCAAGTTCGACGGAGACCATAATTATATATTGTCCTTTCATTGTTAATAAATCATTATACCTGACCAGTGTGATCTTTGAACCAGTGTATGCCACTAATTTTAGTTTACTTTCTTATGATTGCTTACTTGCTTGATTACTTATCAATGCATATTTACCTATTATGATTACTTACTTATTAATTTACTTATAAATGCTACTTACACTACTTACGAATGTTTACTTACTTATTAATGCTAATGAGGTGAAACACCTTAAAACCAAACTAATGGAGCGAAACGGGAGAGCCTCGTAAAGACTCCCTTGGGACCAAATGAGGTAAAGAGTACAAGCCCCAATATGTCGTAGCGTTCATCACAACACTCTATTTGCCTGGAGTGGAGCTACTGCAGGTAATAGTTCTGTACACACAAACACCATAATACTGTATGTATACATGCATCTGAATCTCTTATCTCACCCAAGTGGGATCATTCAAAGCTATATACTATACCGTATGCATAACAATGCAGTAGAGTGATATACTATACCGTATGCATAACAATGCAGTAGAGTGATATACTATACCGTATGCATAACAATGCAGTAGAGTGATATACTATACCGTATGCATAACAATGCAGTAGAGTGATATACTATACCGTATGCATAACAATGCAGTAGAGTGATATACTATACCGTATGCATAACAATGCAGTAGAGTGATATACTATACCGTATGCATAACAATGCAGTAGAGTGATATACTATACCGTATGCATAACAATGCAGTAGAGTGATATACTATACCGTATGCATAACAATGCAGTAGAGTGATATATACATACAGGGTGTCCGGCGAGTTTTGTCAAATACTTCCAGAGATGAAAGATTAAGTAATTCTAAGTAAACAATGTTGTAAATACATAAGCAAGCGAAGCAACGTCCCAAGCCGGTCTCTCTCTCCCGCTCGTCTCTTCCCGCTCTCACTAGACTTACATCTTATATATTATAATGAAACAATCAACTATCGAGAATAAAATATACTAAGATGCGTTGGTTAAGAATAAGGGCAGCTACAATCTGTGAAACAACATAAGAATATCCCCGACATTAGTTACATTGTCGTAGGATATATACTAAGGAAAAGCCTGCCGGCCGGCTGCCACCAGCCGGTTTCTAAACGGCTGGGCAGCCGACGCTCACGCATGCCCGCCCGCACGTGGCTACTATGCAGAAGCGTCACAATAGATAGATTATTGAAGGTTTTGTTTGTAGTTTTGCTATTATCGAGCAATATATTCTGAGTTTGCTGCCTAGTCTTATAAAAAAAAAAAAAAAAAAAAAAAATCTCCTTAAACCCCTCCAGCAAGCTTTAAATATCCTCCCCCAAATCCCCTTTCAAGCTAAATTTGTTTCTTTTTTCTGTGGAAAAATGTTCCGATCATGGGTTGGATGATCATAATATTATGATACACTGGTGTATACTGTGACGTGATAAACTTAAGTGGGGATGGGCGTAATTATTTTGCTCATTTAAGTATATTTGTATTATTATTATTATTTTTTTTTTTTTTAGTCTCCTCCCTAGACCTCCATCAAGCTTAAAATGCACCCTCCCAAGACCCTCCTTCAAGTTAAATGTGTACATTTTTCGATAGAAAAATGTTCCAGCCGAAGGCCGGTTCCTCTTAAATTACAGGCTCACTATCGCTCGCCAGGAAAAAATTGACACCTATATGACACAATTTGTTTTAATATTGACAAAGCAATGGGGCGAAAGGTCATAAAATCGACAAATTCATGTGCTGAACGTCTTAAAATCTGAAAACTAATGGGCCTAAACACGAGGAAGAAGGGGACCATAAAACGACCCATCTTCCCTTAATACAGTGAAACCTGACTGAAAGGAAAACAAGGACTAGACTATACAGGCTCACTATCACTCGCCCAGGACAAATTCAACACCTGAATGGCATGAAGCGTCTAATAATAATCATCAAACTAATAATGGGGTGAAGCGCTCGTGTAAATCAGTTGTTAGATTTATAATTTTCCTCCGGTTCAATTAACCTTTTAGTTTACATTGTCAGAAATTGAGGGTATGAAAAGGGTAATTAAAGTGTCCATAATAATATACCCTTATACTGTATAGGTATACTGATGGTGGTAAACCCATCTAATAATTATGAGGATGGACAGGTAAATTACTTTCAATATTCTCTAATATCTTGTATACCTTAACCATACCCTTTTTATACAATTGATTTACTACCGTGCACTTCATGTATCGTAACTCATAGCTGTAAGCTATTGTACGATACCTAATTGATTTGTAATTATCGTACCTCGTACTGTACGATAGCCATTTTTGTTTATATACTTTTCTTGGTTACTTATTTCCTTCATTTTATTGTAATGGGATTCGTAAGTAGATTGTACCAAATGTATATAACTCTTTGGTGAAGGTATTTGTTGTTTGGATGTTTAGATAGTTAGTTAAGCTAAAGGAACCAATCCACAGGCGTGACGTCACAAGTTGGCAGCGTCGCTATGCTCTCTCTCTCATTAGCGTCCATAGGTATAACATCACCCTTTTTTGTGTCTCCTCACACCCGGCCTGGCCGCACTCCTTGGACCACCTTACATCACCCCAGACAACTGAATTGTATCCTTTAAACCATGTTATATTTTTCCGAGGCCTTAGAACTCTATATGTTAAGTGGTTAGGATGTATTATTAAGGGGTTTACTTACACAAGGTAACTTTATAGACACTCCTTTTACTCCCTAGCCTAAACTTATATTATCTACATATATGAAATAAAGGAGAAACGGTTAACCAGGCATTCACCACCACCAAACCGTTTTTCCTCTCATCCTACCACACCTCCTCACCACAGTGGAAGAATGAGAAACAGCGTCCGAATAGCGGAAAGATCCGGGAACGAAAGGATGCGGCTGAGCTTCTCACCACACCGCCAGGAGGTGCACAGCAGGAGAAACAACTCAAGGTCACCTAGCAGTACTAACACTGATATATCCTGCAAACCCGAAACACAGTTGCCCCCATCAATATGACATGTCCTCTAACACCAGGAAGAGACTTATTCATCACCTTCAACAATCCGAAGTCCAGGGAAGTAAAAGCAATAAACGGAAAAGACAAAATTCTCCCACCAACCCTCAAATCAACAAGGGAACAACCCCCAGCCCAGCCAAACGTGCTCGAACCATTGCCAGCAAGATGGCCTGTCCTCCAACACCAGGAAAGAACATAGTCATCAACAGGGACAATTCCGAAGTACCGAGAAATGAGAAAAGTGGGGAAGACGGGCAACACCAAGAATGGCGCCATCAAAACTGTACGTCCCGTCGCCCTTGTTCCTCATCCCCACGCCGCCGCCGTGACAAAGGAAGCCGAGAAGTACCCTTCCGCGCATCACCCCCCAACTCGAAACCACAGGGAAATAACTACCACAAACATCCTGCGTCCAGGCGCCTTTCTACCGCCCAACCACACCCCCACCATGACTTGGAGAAAAGTGGTGATTATGGCGGACGATTTTAAAATTGACACTCAATTGGAAAGCTGTATTTAATAGGGCCCCTCCATCATTGACGACTTCGCCTATTAATAATAATAGTCTCCATTCAACATCCTGCGCCAGCATTTTGAATAGCCCGCGCGGAAGTATCGTGGAGTACTCATCATAAGTGCACGCTTAATTCCCTCATGGGATCGTCATTTTGATTGGGTACCCTACAGAAAGAACTCTGTAAAAAATAAAAAATAACTTAATGTCTGTTATCATATGACTTTCATATTCGTGGATTTCTCATGCTTTGTTTCCCCGACACCAGGCCCTCTAGCGGCCATCTTCGTCCTTCCTACTTCCGCATCCCTCCCGACAACAGGGCTCGCGCCGTGTCCGCTTCATTCGACGTTCGCAGAGCTTCTAGTGAGTCCTTACTCATTTGTATACATCTGTGTTGTAGTAACAAGGTTTAGATTAGCTAGCACGGCTGCCAGTTTGGTAGGTCCGCAGGAAGTGTGTGTTAAAATAGGGTACCATTGTCACAGGCGTCTACGAGTCCCGAACGTGTGTACCGCGTGTGTTGTTTTTGTGATACGCCTTAGCTGTTGTGTTTACTTAGCTAGAAGGGGACCACTCTACGAGGCATGATACAGACTGTCAATATTGAGGAAAGTACATGCCATTGTCTTCAGATATCAGCAAAAGCTCTGGTTTAAGGGTGTCTGCACGTGGTGCTCCACCTTCCAGGGTTAGTGTTTTGCTTAGGCCCCTTGGGTGGGCATCCCTCTTCATGGTGCGGCTGCTGGGTGCCGGGGCGTCGTCTGCTGGGATGTTCTTCGGTCCACATGGTCGGCCTAGTTAGGGGGCTCCGGCGTAGGCTTCAGGTAATATAGGTTTCTAAATTTTTCTGTTGTTATTTTTGCCTATGTATGCCCCCTTTTTTGGTTCATGCATGCGGGCTTGTTCCTTTGGGGGTAGGGGAGCCGTCCCTATATGTCATTATGTATATTATATATATGTGTGGGACTGCGGGAAAGGGGCTGTGCCAACCCTGTGTCCCGGCAGTTTTTGTCTGTTCCGGCGGCCCCGTGCGGTGGGTCCAGACAGGGTAGGAACATTCAAAAGATCCCGACGTGGTTTGGCTGAACCACATTCTCCCGGCGAAATTGCATTCCTAGCAGGGCTACAAACTCGGCCCGCCGAGTTAACTCACCCTGACTGGCCTAGTGACACGTTAAGACTTTATCGCCTGCAGCTCCACCAGTCAAGTGTACACGAAGTGATAAGATTAGTTTTGCAAACTTGTTCAGTATGATCACAACTTAAAAGGTCATGGGACCTGTGGCTCTTGTCACAAGTAAGTTATTGAAAGTCAGCTTGACAGATCCGGCAGAAGGTTAGCAAGGTGGTGCACTCTCGCTAATTTTCCGGCGGATTTGGGTTAGGATGTTTAATACCTCGCAGGTTATCCTTATGAGCATTGAATCCTGGAAATTTTCTTTCCAGGTCCCAGACTACTTCTCCGGCGGAGTTGGACATCTAATCCCAGCGGAGGGGGGGACCCTCTCAATTACGGCACCATGCCTAGGTTTGAACTTTGCGCTACGCCCACTTGTTCCCTTTTACCCGTTTTTTCTCATACTCTTTGCATTAAATGTGTGAAGTGTTTAGATCGCTCCCGAGGCGTGTGGTTGTCTAAAAGGTGCGCCATCTGCTCTGAATTAAAATCCGCCTTACTGGCAAAGAAAGACCTGTCATGTTTAGCAGCCTTGCATGAGATTAAAGCGGCGTTCAATTCTTATGCTAAGGACACAGCCCATAAGGCACTCCAATGTGATGACCAAGTCCTGTGGGAAAAGTTAATTATCAAGGCACCTTTAGTAAAACCCGGATCCTCCAAATCGGTCAGACCCAAGGTCAAAGCTAAAGCCATCAGCAAGGAGGTTATCAGTAGCGGTAGTGAGAGCGACATCTCTGAGGTCCCCTCCTCTGACCGTGCCACGCGGCGGAAGTCGAGGTCCAGGTCGAAGTCTCCCCGGAAACACACTCACCACTCCACCTCGGACTCTTCCCGGTCTCACAAGCGCCGGAGAGAAAAGTATGACACATCGAGCAGCCGGCGAGAGACTCCTCAGCCGCCCCCTCCCACACCTCCCTCTGACACCCATGCACGTGATTCAGGGGAGTCGGAAATAGGATCGGAGTTATTAGCATATACACCTAGTCAGGAACATTCTGTGCATGTACCTCCTAATGTGACTTTTGCCATACCAAAATTAACTGTAGTTCCACGGGGTGTGAGGTCGACCGGCCCGAGTAGGGTGCTAGCCGACCAATTTAGGGGTTATCCGGCGGGGGCCCAATTCAGCTCACAGGTGACTCATGACTCCCAGCCCATAGCAGCAGGGGGGTACTGGCGCCATTCAGATCCACCTCTTAATGTCGTTCCAGAACGGACTGAGGACGGCAACATCAACGTGTTGCCATCGTCAGTGCCAGATTTGTCTTGGCCCCCGGCGGATAATGAGATAGACTCGCAAGAGATAGCATCACAAGAGATCTTGGAGCAGAGTGAGGAGCCGGCGGATGGAATGTTCTCCCCGGCTCCTCAGTCTCTCCCTAGTAATTTTTCTGAGGCTAATTCACATTCATCCAAAGACCCCTCTAGGAAATGGATGACTTCTGATCAGGTAAATGAATTATTACATAAAGTAATACAGCATTATCAAATCCCTGCCTCGTCGGATTCCCCGGTTACTCTCTCAGCTGCACCTCCTAGCACTTCTGTGATTAGACCTTTAGAACTCCCGACATTCACTACTTCTTGCCCAACCCCGTTGGTGGCAGCTACCCCAGGCCCTACAGTGCCGGCGGCGCTAGCAATGTCCAACCTCAGGGTTATTACTGATGTCCAACCTCCTCCTTTAGATATTGCGCCTCTGAAGAAGAGCTCCATGCCCCTCCTCTATGGTACTGATTGCTCTTGGGTACCTATGGTACCAGAGAATCCCCTTATAGCTCAACCTTCGGTATCAGGGGACCCACCAGTTCCCGGCGAGTGGTCCATCAAGATCAATAAGATCCGTAAATTTCAGGCCAAAGACGAGACAGGGTGGGTATTAGATGTACTGATTAAGGGTGTCCCAAGTTCCCTTAACCCGGCATATTTTGTGTATTCAGCCGCGCCGGCCGTTCCTTCGCCGCATCTGCACGACTATTTGTTGACTGATCGAAGACTGATGGCATCAATGATGTCAAAGCCTTAACACTCAACGAGCGGCCTAGGCGGTATATTAGACCGTGCCGCCCAGCGTTTTTTTTTTACCATAAATGGCGTTGTTTCCGTGCTCTTTTTCATGCATAAACAAGAGCCAAAGTGTAATACAAGTATGTATCCGTGAAAGGGCGATAATTGAGCTTTCCAATGACACCAGAACCATCCTTCTACGATCACTGGTTGTCTTGCAACGATCGTACAACCGAAGGGCAAAATCGCTAAAATACGGTCATTTCGTTATATAATTACGTGTGTAGCGAGGGAGTGAGGGTGGATGTATGTGGAGTACATCTCAGTCGGTCCACGGCGGCCGTGGAGAGTGGTCATGAGGTAACCCATGCTCCTCCCGTCGCTCGTCTCTCTCTCAGAGCCAATATTGCGCCAAAGTTGCACACGGAATAAAGTCCGCCCCCGCCACATAGTCCAAGTTTGCGATACGGACTTAAGTCCGCCCCCGATGGTTAGGGGTTAAATGCTCTTACGCCGGAGTTGGCTACAACTCCGGCTCTGGACCAAGCTCAGACTCCGGTACTGCAGATGTGGCAGCTGGGAGTAGGCCCTTGGGTAGATTGGTAGATAGAAGCCCAAGTATTTGCCACTACTATCACCTCCAAATCTTCACATCAAATTCCCCCAGAGAATCATACTTACTTTTCCCTACCAGTATCCAAAGCAGAAGGGGTGTCCCCAGCCCTACTAACATTTCTGGCGGCCCCCAAAGTGTCATTACATGCCCTGGATGAACCTTTCTCTCTCCACCCCCCCCCTCCCCCCGGCTGCTCACTTGGAGCGAGATTTTAAGTTACGCAATAAAGCCTACCGGATGTTCTCTCAGTACTTGGTGAGTCATCAGGTAGCCTCCTCTCTTGCACGCACGATCACTGACCCCCAAATTAGAAAAGCTATTGAGGTGTCTCGTAGAATTTTGCTACAAAATGCCATTCAGTCCCTAGGAGACATTAGAATTGCAATCTTGAAGGCGGTTCGAGCTCGCCAAGATCTGAGAGTCCATCTGGTGAGAAAGTTGCCGGCGGACATAGGTCGCCGGGTAACCCTCTCCGCGGTTCTTACTGCCACCCTGCTTAACTCTGAAACTTGGAGTTTATTTTTAATATGGTAAGTGGGTGGAAGCAGGTTACCTCCCAAGCTAGGAAGAACCCACCTAAGAAACCCTTTCATAAATCAAAGGGCGGTAACAAACCGTTCCAACCCCAATCTAAACAGGCACCACGAGACCCCAGACCACCTCCTCAGCAGGGAGGTAATCAGTACAAACCCAAACACGGTAAACAGCACGGGTATAAGGGTAAGGCCCCATATAAAGGTCATCAGGGCACTGCACCAGCCAAAACTAGTCAAGCGTCTGATGCCAACCTACCCCCACCTCCAAAAAACTAGCCACTCACACTCTCCACATCCCAGGGCCGAGCTCAAAGGCCCAAGATTGGGGAGTTGCCTTGAAGGACGAACTCCGGCTGCACCTGGGTTCGTTCAGTGCATTCCGCTCAGCCTGGCCCAAACATACCTGGGCCAGGAAGATAGTGAGCAAAGGAATCACCTGGCGGTGGCGCCGGCGATCTCGACTGCGTCAGCCGCAAGAATATACCCCAGTGTCTCAGGAGGAGGAGGTCATGTTACAGGAAATGATTGCCAAACAGGTCCTTATACAGGTCAATACCTTTCAGCCAGTGTTCACGTCAAGACTCTTCTTAGTGCCAAAAAGGGACAGTGTACAGATGCGACCAGTTCTAGATCTCTCACACCTGAACACCTTTATAGAGAATTCACCCTTCAGGATGCTGACTGTACAGCAACTCAGACTCGCACTCCCGCCGCAAGGTTATATGTGTTCGATCGATCTCAAAGATGCCTATTGGCATGTCCCTATAAACAAGAGGTTTCAAAAGTTTCTCGCTCGGAGAATCCGGCACGAGACTTTTGTCTTTCAAAGGATGCCGTTCGGGTTGAACCTAGCACCGAGAGTATTTACCAAACTCGTCCGGCAAGCTCTTTTACCCCTGTTAGTTCGAGGCATACAGGTGTTTTGGTATCTGGACGATTGGCTAGTAGTGGCGAACTCTGTAGAATTATGTCAAGACCATGTCAACAAAGTGTTAGCTCATGTACAAGCCCTAGGGTTCAAGGTGAACTTGGCAAAGTCGCACCTTGTCCCCTCAAGGACGATTCAGTGGATAGGGCTGGTCTGGGATACCGCCGCTCTGACTCTTAGTCAGAGTGCGGACAACCGCAGCAGATTTCGAAGGAAACTGTTCCGGTTCCTCCACAGTCTGGATACGACCAGGAAAACGTGGGATTCCCTGATCGGTTCTCTCAACTGGGTACAATTAACTGTCAAGTTGGGCCGATTGAAAGCCAAGCGATTAATCCTTGAAGGCAACAGAGTGTTCCCTCTCTTGCCGGATAAGAAATTATGGCCAATTCCTCCATTAATCCACACCTTACTATCGGCCTGGACCAAGCACGAAGTCCTCTACTCGGTCATGTCATGGGTTTCTCCCCCACCTACGGTATGGGTAGACACGGACGCCTCGGGGACCCTGGGTTGGGGGTACCAGTCAAGCCTAGGCCACCAGGGACCGGGCATTTGGGTGGCAGACATCCAAACCCATATCAACAAGCAAGAGCTTTTAGTTCCCCTGTTCTTTCTCCAAACTCACGGCAGGACATTGAAGAACAAATCAATAGCATTCAGAATGGACAATCAAACCGCAGTATTTTGCATTCTGAAGCAAGGCTCAGTGAGGTCACGAGAGTTGTTGTACGTTTCAGAACAAATTTTTACCCTAGCCGACTCGCTAGGGATTTCCCTGCATGCCACCTACCTCCCCGGCGTGGCGAACGTCTGGGCAGACGCTCTCTCTCGCCGGCGGAGCACTCTAGTAGAATGGACAATCAAACAGGCTATCTTCAACAAGATGATTGCAAACCGGCCCGTCCACAGGTGGACTTGTTTGTGTCAGCAGAGAACCACAGACTTCCACTCTTTCTGACCCGGCACGGGGTAACTCCGGCGGGGGGACCCGATGCATTGCTGGTGGACTGGAACAGGTGGACCTCAATCTATCTGTTTCCACCACCAGACTCTGTGTTAATGTGCAAGGTCATTCACAAACTGAGGGATTACCGGGGCCGGGTAGCGCTGATCGCGCTGCTTTGGCCGGCCCAGGTATGGTACCACCAATTGCAACAGTGGTGCAGGACCCCGGTGTCCCTCCCGGTCTCCGTCTTCCACTTGGAAATGATTGGCAACCTTCGGATCTCGCTCAGTTTTGCCTTATGGATATTTACTATGCCAAATGGTTAAATCAATTTGGGCCAAGTGTCACTCAGAAGCTAATGAATCAGTACACACCGTCCACCAGGAGACAATATCAATCACATTGGAACACTTTTACAACCTGGATTGTTGAGTCAGGGCAAACGACTGCCTCGGCAGCCTTAATCTTCAAGTACTTAGACTATCTATTTGAGCAGAAGCATTTTTCGGTCATAACGTTAAAAAATCACCTGTCTGCCATTAGGACCCCCTTCCTTGATCTCACCGGCCTTTCCATGCCGCAGGCGGAGGAGAAAGGTTTTATGAGGGCGTATTTCAAGCTTCGTCCACCTCCCCGCCAGCTCATGCCCACCTGGTCCCTTGATAAAGCCTTAGAATTTCTTCAATCGCGCAAGTATAATAATGCGCCAGATTTTGACTCACTTTTAAAGAAAACTGTTTTTCTCATGGCACTTGCCACCGGAAACCGGGTATCTGAGCTGGCGGCGATGAGCAATGAACCAAACTGTCTCAGGTTTGGGAGACTGCACGACCATGTTCAAATCGCGCCGTCTCTCTCCTTTATTGCTAAGAACGAACATTCGGACCATGTTTTTTCTGAATTTTCCGTCCCGGCCTTAAAGAGAGGCCTCATTCATCACATTTTATGTCCTGTGCAAGCACTCACAAAGTTTATGAGGGCTGCGCAACCTCGCCAACCAAGTGCTTTATGGGTTAACCGAACAGGTAAGCGTGTTACAAAACGGAAGTTAGCTTCCTTGCTTGTCGACGTTATCAGGGAAAGCAATCCCGGCGTGATAGGCAGGGCTCACGACATTAGGAAATGGGCAGTGTCCCTCAGATTTTTGCAAAATTTTTCAATTGATGATATTGCTAAAACCCAATTTTGGGTTTCCAATCATACGTTCCTTACACGCTACCTGTCTGTTGCTCTAGATAAACCAAAGCGTACCTGTGTAGCTTTACGGCAACGGGTACAGTAGGTAATGTTATATTATAAGCTGTGTTGTTTTAAAAGGGGGGGGGGGGTGCGGAATAGTCCATATCCCCCCTGTACCCTTGGAGATTGTGATGCATCACGAGCTGTGATAGGACGGGTTCTACAGTCCAGTATTCGTTTACTTGTTTTTAAATTCTAAGAAATTTATCGAATAGTTGCAACTATGTCTGATTTACCGAAGTGTACAAAAATATTACTGGACAATTAATTTAAGGACAGAACGAATACCTACTGCAGAGTTATCGTTCTACAGGACGCATGTGTGTCACTTTTGTTCATGCATACGATCGATTGCAACGGTCTGACCATGAGCAAGCAGTTTCTTAATGCCACGCACTGCTAGCAAATCTTTTATACCTTTTTATATTTTTGTATTGCATACAATAAATCTTAAGAAAATGTTATCCGGATTCTTCTTCCCAAGGGTTAGGATATTTTACGAATGTCCCGCCTCCAGTCTTGATATTCAGGCGAAGTCGACAATGATGGAGGGGCCCTATTAAATTATAGGTTTGATTCCCAAAGGGAAGTAGAGAAAACCTAATATTTAGTAGGGCCTCGTAATCATTGACGACTCGGGCCCTCCCAACCATCCCACTTCCCATTCGCTGATTTCTATACTTTATTCTTGGTATATCAGTGAAGGACGAAGATGGCCGCTAGAGGGCCTGGTGTCGGGGAAACAAAGCATGAGAAATCCACGAATATGAAAGTCATATGATAACAGATATTAAGTTATTTTTTATTTTTTATTTTTTACAGTGTTTTTTCTGTAGGGTACCCAATCAAAATGACGATCCCATGAGGGAATTAAGCGTGCACTTATGATGAGTACTCCACGATACTTCCGCGCGGACTATTCAAAATACTGGCACACGATGTTGAATGGAGACTATTATTATTAATAAGCGAAGTCGTCAATGATTACGGGGCCCTACTAAATATTAGGTTTTCTCTACTTCCCTTTGGGAATCAAACCTATATTCTTGCGATCAATGGACGAAAGACAGTTAGTAGATTGAGGACTCAGTAGGAAGAATTGTTCTTGCGACCAATGGACGGAAGACAGTTGGAATACTGAAGTTACCCTTTTGAAACTGTTTATAGTGGGTATCAACAAGGCTGGTTATTAGACTCTTCAATAGAAGCTAACTAATATCCTTCCCCTACATCAAGCTGGTGTTATTGTGGATAAAGTACGCTACCAACGGGATAGTAGCTTTATCCGGGATAGACCAACAAAGCTTTAAAACACCATCAACCCCAGTTATGAAAGACTCTTATAAAGGTCAGAGCAGTTAAGAGAAGTTGCATTAAAAACAACTATCTTACGTTAGCTCGATAAGGTAGACACATACAATGGTATACTTGTACACTTTATTCAAAGCCCAACCTCAAGACTGAAAGTTCTGCATCAAAGTTCTTATAGAGACCAGAGTAGTCAGTGAGTTGTCTCCTGCGTTAACTCGATGCTATTTTACTTATGCGATGGCATATGGTAGATAGTATTTAAGGTCCCACTCCAAGAGCTCGAGTAAAACTGTGTCAACCCAGTCACGTCAGGATAAACCCCACGGCCAACGCATCTACCGAAGACTGGCTTACTTATTCTACAAATCTAAAGTGAAATTATTATACCGTTATAATACAAGGAGTATAAAAAGATCAACAGTGGAAATTAGTCTAAATACATATATATAAAAAGAAGTATTCTTGAATAAATGGATACTACGAGCTTATACAAAAAGAGAGAGAAAGAAAGTACTAGTGAAGCCGAAATGAATCAGGGAAGTACCGGTACTGATAATATTTCTGGTAAAGATAATAACAAATAAATTCAAGTTAACCTATGCGTAAGCACCATAGCTAATTAACTCAGAAAAATTATTACATTCAGCTTACAACCCAGAATAACTCTACGCACATCAAAACCAAAAGTGTGTATATATAATCACCACGTAACCTATCTAAGCACAAGTAAGTGTAAATCCTCGATTGAAAGGAGTGCTATCCGTAGCTCCGAAATAAAACAGGACAAGTGTAATACTTCGATTAGAAGACGGTCCACAATACTCACATAGATATTGCATAGAATAACCCAGTCTTACGAGTCAGACGTAGTGGAGCCTCATTCGTGTATCTGTTATTGTTGTTCTTTACCATTTATTCTAGCCATACGTATGCGATATTCTTGTGCCAATAAATAGAATATGAATGCACGTCTTGTTATAATTATCCTCTATTACTTTCTGTGTCTGTGGTAAAACGATTTCGACTTCTCCAGTTAGGAAGAATCCACTTATATAAACCAATCAACCCCAGTAAAAACCTGGCATAACAATATTATTGCTTTTTACATAACTCGTTAACTCCCTTTTTGTGTTAAAATTGGTCCTTCGAACCTAGATGCTTACGAATCTGGAGTTTCTAGTTTATTTATTTTTGTTTTCTCTGTTTTCATATACAGTAGCTTACAGCTAGGCCCACAATGCTGCGTGGTGCTCCTGGTGAGGCAATGAGAGGATGGGGGGGGGGGTTAGGATTTGAGCCCTCCCAAGCTACAAACCCCATACCTTTAAGGAAGATGGCTACATTCGGTCACTCCTATGTAACGCACCTGCGACCTGAACCTGAAGTCTATGATCCCTATTTCACCATTAAGTGCATAGGTCGGGAGGGCGAAAAAGTGGCTACAATTAGGGGGAGCCGAGCATGGGAGGAATTACTGGAATTTAGCCCCGACCTCACATTCCTGGTATTGGATAGCAACGATCTGGAAAGTGGCATGGACTTGGACCGACTGGCGCGAGACATTCAATAGTTGGCTCTGGAGATAGAGACCAAGACAGGGGGTTTTTGCAAAGTAATGGGAATAGAATCCCGCACACTACTCTGGTCATTCGGTCCGGCAGATCCAGGGAGTATTTTGAATATGAGGAAGACCGAGAAGACCTACAAACAAGACTGAAATGCAAGAGAGTCGAACGACCAAAGGAACTAGCACCCACAACAAGAAGACAACGCCGGCTCAACAGTGCGAGGGGTGCGGGGGCGACTAGCTCAAACTAAGCCCAATGGTCGATCCTATGTTTCTCTTCTTGATTTGCCTGTTGTAATTACTAGCAAATTGGGATAAATTTCTAATGTCTTGTTTAGTTCAATGTGTCTTTTCTTGATTTGCCTGTTGTAAATACTAGCAAATAGGGGTATATTAATGATGTTTTTGTATTTCAGGTTATTATAGGGGGCCTAATGTTCGTACCATACTCTCCTATAGCCTCCGGTCAATATTTAATGTTATATGAGATTGAGCCATTAACTAGACCTAAATATTTTTCTTGATTAGACAGAATCTATTTACAATGTCGCAGTCATGTCCGAGGCAGAAATTAAGAAAACAAAAAGACTGGGGGGGTGGTTAAGACGAGTGTAACAAAGACTGGGGGGGTGGTTAAGACGAGTGTAACAAAGACTGGGGGGTGGTTAAGACGAGTGTATCAAACACTGGGGGGGTGGTTAAGACGAGTGTAACAAAGACTGGGGGGGTGGTTAAGACGAGTGTAACAAAGACTGGGGGGATGGTTAAGACGAGTGTAACAAAGACTCTGGGGGGTGGTTAAGACGAGTGTAACAAGACTGGGGGGGTGGTTAAGACGAGTGTAACAAAGACTGGGGGGTGGTTAAGACGAGTGTAACAAAGACTGGGGGGGTGGTTAAGACGAGTGTAACAAAGACTGGGGGGGGTGGTTAAGACGAGTGTAACAAAGACTGGGGGGGTGGTTAAGACGAGTGTAACAAAGACTGGGGGGATGGTTAAGACGAGTGTAACAAAGACTGGGGGGGTGGTTAAGACGAGTGTAACAAAGACTGGGGGGGTGGTTAAGACGAGTGTAACAAAGCTTACTGCCGGTTTAAAGGATATTTTGCCTAGTGCCGAGCAACATGAACTTAGTGGGATGAAGGCAACTTTATTAGAAGCCGCTGCGAACATTAACCAGTATAATGAACGTTTGTACGGTTTGATAGATACTGAAGAAGCATTAGCGGTTGAAGTTGAAAGTGACCTACATATTATGACAGAGTTGAACGGTAATATTGCAAAACTAGAAACTTATGTAGATCATACTCCCTCAGTCGTTAGTAAATTGAAAAGTGCTAATCATAATAGTGTAAGGATTCCTAAATTAACATTACCCAAGTATGAGGGTGATCCTACTAAATGGGTGGGCTTTTGGGAACTTTTCTTCTGCACTGTCCATGATCGTGATGATTTGTTTAATGTCCAAAAACTCACGTACCTGAGGGGTCAGTTGTGTGGTGAACCGTTGAAGTTGATTAGTGGGTTTACTGTAGTGTAGAGGCTGCCAGTTATGAACCTTCTGTTAGATTGCTACAGGAAACTTATGGACAACCTGACCGAATTAAGGCTGTGCATATGGTTAACTTTTTCAATTAGTCTAGCCCACAGTATGATGTCAGTGAACCGAGGAGTTTTATGCTACATTCGAGTGCGCTTATGAATCAATGAAGGCTATGAACGTTACGTTTACTGAACTGTGTGCTGTGATATTGTATAATAAATTACCCTTAAGGTTGTCAGAGATAATTACCCTTAAGGTTGTCAGAGATAATTAATCACGAGCTGAAGGAAGACTGAACATTGAAGAGTACATTAAGGTGTTTAAGAGTGAGCTGGCAGACCTAGAAGCTAGACAACCTACTAATATGTATGAAAGCTTTGGCGTGGTGGGAGGTTCCACTGCAACCTTTATTGTACAACAAAGGCAAAAATCAGTCAAATATGATGGAAAACAGAAGAGTGGTTGTAAACTGTGTGCAAGGTACGGTCATTTTTGGGTGCAGTGCAGTCAGTAAAGGACAGGCTCTGCCAAGAAAAAAAGAGCTAGACAATTGAAATTATGTGGAGGCTGCTTGGCGCGGGATCATGGGTCACAAGGGTGTACAAACCCAAAGGTGGGTCCTTGTAGATATTGCCAAGAGAAACATTATAATTGTTTGTGTCCTCAGTCTGACGTAAGGAGTAGTTCAAGTAATCCGTCAAATGAGGAGAAAAATGTTAGCTCTACAATAGCTATTGCCTCTATTAAACGGACTGTATTGCTCCCAACTATGCAAGTGCCACTCATAGGTGATGCGGACCATGGTGTACCCGTGTGGGCATTATACTAATAATCAGATGTTAACAGAAAACTTTTATTCTCCGTGCTTCCCTGTCTGTTTTGAAATATACAATGGGCGGTAAAGTAAATCTAAAATTGCAGGGTTTCACTGGTACTTTGGAGAATAAAGAATATGATACAGTGAGGATTCATTATCATCATAAATGCCAGAGGAAGGAAATGGAAGCAGTTGTGGTAGACCGACTGCCCTCGTATAAAATAGGAAAATGTATCGAGGGAATTGTAAGCGGACTTATAGGCAAGAGTTATCGGCTAGCAGACCCAAAACCGGAGGCTGGAGGGGAGCTACAACTTTTGAGCAGAGCAGATCATTACTAACAATTTTGTACATGCTGGGATTGTGAGGAGCAATAATATATTTTTTTTTTATACTCTCCATATACGGATATGCTATGATTGGATCTTATCAGTCCAAAGAAGAGCGTACCAAAGTTGAAATGGTCACCATCCTTAAAATAGCTGTGGACAATTTGGATACCCAGATTCGGCAGGAAAAAGTTGAGGTCCCTGAAATTAAAGATGTGTCTGCGTTATGGGAATTGGACCACATTGGGATTAGGGCTGATGAGACTGATGAACTAATGAGAGAGAGCCTTGAAAGATTTAATAAGACTGTTGAGTTTTCTGATGAACAGGAACGCTACATTGTGAGGTTACCATGGAAATCCAACAGTCACTTGTTGCCAGATAATTTCAAGTTAGCCTTGGGGAGGCTCCGTGGTCTTCAGCATAAATTCTCGGAGGATACACAATATTGTCAGCAGTACAGTAGGGTCTTGGAGGATCAGCTGGACAGAGGATTCATTGAGGAGGTGCTCGACAATAATATCAAGGAGGACCCCTGCCACTACTTAGCCCATCACAGAGTTAAAAAGGATAGCGCTACAACCCCAATGAGGATTGTATTTGACTGCTCCGCAAAAATGGGAACAGATGCACTCAGTCTCAATGATTGCCTTGAGACAGGACCTTCTTTGGTATATGACATGGCCCAGATTCTTCTTCGCATTAGATTATACAAATATGCATGGCTAAGCGATATAAAGAAAGCCTTTTTTATGGTGGGTCTCAATGAGAACGACAGAGATGCTACCAGATTCCTTTGGCCAGTTGACCCTTTAGACATTAATGGTCCTTGTAAGATATGTAGGTTTACCTCTGTGCTTTTTGGAGCGACTTACTCACAATATTTATTAAATGCTACGATTCGCTGTCATCTGTTATGCATTAAGGAAGATCCTGAACTGATAAAGCGGGCTATATATCGACAACCTTCAAGGTACTTCTGACGATGAACAAGGCCTACTTCGAGAAAGCTGAAGAGCACAGAGTATTTTCACAAGGGCCAACTTTTTCTTAAGAGAGTGGGTGTCAAACAGCAAAGATATACAGGAAGCTGCACGAGTCAATGGTGTGGCTGCTGAAAATCAGGAAAAGGTGAGAGTCCTAGGGTTGATGTGGCTAACTGATGAGGATATAATGGCTTACCCGATAAGATTGGAGGTCCCGAGTGCCTTCACCAAAAGGGAAGCCTAAGTATTACCGCCAGCCTGTTTGATCTAATTGGAGCATTGTTACCTTTAATCATTTGGGCACGTCTCTTTATGCAGGATTTGTGGCGACTTATGTGTGGATGGGATGATTCGATTACGGCCGAATTACAGGACAAGTGGTGGGAGATATATGGTGATTTAGTGAAGTGTACAAAGGTCACATTATCTCGCAGAGTCACATACGGGAGGGAATTTACTTTACATCTCTTCAGTGACGCTAGTTCTGTGGCTTATGGAGCAGCTGCCTATCTGGTAAGTGGAGATACTAGTCGGTTATTAAATTGCTAAAGCTAAGGTTGCTCCTATTAAGGGATTGATCATCCCCAAGATGGAACTGACGGCAGTATTGGTAGCGGCTCGTCTGGCTAAATTTATCAAGGAGGCCTATGCCAACAAGCTGGATATTGTTTCGACTCGCATATGGTCGGATAGCCAGATAGCATTACACTGGGTGACAGGTAAAAAGATATTGGCCATTTATATGCGAAAACGGGTAGATGAAGTTAATATTCTACCCCCTGATGCCTGTGTTCATTATGTCTGCTCTAAGGATAATCCGATTGATCTGATCACAAGGGGGATTTCTACAAGTGCCCTTGTTGATTCTGTGTTATGGTGGGAAGGCCCGTCTTGGCAAACACATCATGAGTCTTGGCCCACAGATAATATCACCGGAGTACATAATTATAATGGATCTTGACGTAGCCATTGCTCCTGTTGAGCATCCTGCCATGCTTCAATGGGATAGGTACAGTAGTTATACCACACTGGTAAATGTAATGGCTTGGATATTGAGGTTTGTATGGATCCTACGAGCCAAGACAGAGAATAGACAACTGGCTATAGTACCACATCTCGAGTTAAAGGAGATAACAACTGCCGAATTGAAGCTTGTGGAATTAGCCCAGAGGGAAAGTTATCCACAAGAGTATCGCCATTTATGTAGTAATAAAGTGACCCCTACTAACCTAGTGAAACAATTGGGTCTCTTCCTAGATAAGGGCATTGTGAGGTGTAGAAGCAGGTTACAAAGAGCCAAGTTACCAGAGTTTACTATTAATCCTGTTCTTCTGCCACACCAGCATAGATTAACGCTCCTTTATATAGTATATACTCACAGGTTGTGTCATCATAATGGCGTAGGATCTATAGTGGCTTATTTGAAAAGAAAGTGGTGGATTCCAAATATGCGACAATGTGTAAAGCGTGCAATTGGAAATTGTATACCTTGCAAAAAGCTACAGGGATCCCACTACTGTACAGCGCCTCTACCTCCACTGCCAGAGTTCAGGGTTCATTAACTGGAACCCTTTCAGGTAACTGGTGTAGATTATACTGGTGCAGTGACTGTTAAAAGAGCCAAAGAAATATGGTGTAAGGTATATATTATCCTCTTCACTTGTGCGATACATTTAGAAGTTGTAGATAATTTATCAAGCGAGTCGTTTCTCCACGCACTGATGAGGTTTAGTGGCAGACGAGGTTTTCCACAGTTAATTCTCAGTGATAATGCGACAACCTTCACTAGTGGAGCACGTACCCTGAAGGAGATGACTAATGGTCCAGGTCTTCGGACGTCTTTGAGATTAAATGTGAATGGCGGTTTATACCTGCTAGAGCCCCTTGGTTTGGCGCCATATGGGAGAGACTCATTGGAGTGGTAAAGGCTAGCTGGCATTGAAAAGGTTCTGGGTCGGGCAGTCATTACTGTGGAGGAATTGCAGACAATTCTCCATGAACTAGAAGCATCAGTAAATGATAGACCTTTGACCTATGTATCAGATGCCCTCGATGAGCCTCAACCCCTCACACCATCACAGTAAATAGCAGGCAGAAGATTAAGATAGTTTCCCATTCTGGAGGTAAAAGAGGATGATCTGAAGGATGGGGAATGGTTACAGATGGAGAGCTTAACACATCGATTCCAATACACCTGTAAGTTGTCAAATGATCTTTGGAGATGCTGGACTTCTGATTATCTACTGTCCCTCAGGGAGGGAGCTCAACCTCGAGGATCCACTAGAGGACTTTCACCACCACAAGTAGATGATGTCGTACTCATCAAACTAGGAAGGATTACTCATCTGCTCCTGGAGTGGCGGCGTCTACGCCGTGGGACCACCTCCCGGAGCTGCCGACCATGGATGGCTGCCGACCCTCACGGCAGGGGACAAGATCACCGACCAGTGGACGACAGCCGGCTGCCGACCGTGGGGAGCAGTTTCCGGGAGCCAAACCGTCACAACCATCCCCTGCCCCCTCCCTGGGAGCACGAGTCCTTGGAGCGGCTGCGGTCGCGCCGGGCAACTACCACACCTCTCACACCACACACACATTACACTGTTTTTCCTACACCAAGAAATTACTCTCCGGCTGTCATTTCTCGAAGACTCCTACTAGCCGGAGACATTGAGAGCAACCCAGGACCCACCTACACATACACATGTGCAACTTGCTCAAAACCCATCACTTCGAGTCACCAAACTAAGGGTACAGTTCTCTGCAATTCATGCGGGAACTGGACCCATTTCACCTGCACAACACTTGCCTCCAAGTAACACTACACAAACACCTGGACCTGTGCTTCATGCCCCTCCCTTTCCAGTAAAATCCCTCCCCTAAAAACCCATCCACCTCTCCTCCCCAACCCACCTATCCCTCCCATACCATCCACTCCTTCCCCTAAAATCCGTCCACCTCTTCTCCCCAACCCACCTAACCTTCCCTTACCATCCACATCCTCAACTCCACACACCACACCCCAACCTAACCCATTCCTACACTCATCTCCTGCACACCAATCCCCACCACCACCTCACCCACCACAATCCTCCCCAGCCCCAACCCCACCATCACCCCCTCCTCACCCCCACCCCATCCTCGTGCAGCAGCACCCAACATACACTGCACACCCAACATTAACATTCTCCAACTAAACATTGAGGGCATCAACACAAAGACACACGAACTCTCACACTTCATCAAACACACAACATACACATTGCCATCATACAAGAAACAAAACTCTGCACAACACAAAAAACACCTACATTTCAAGAGTTCACCACCATTCGACAAGACCGGGCCGTCGGCGGTGGCGGTGGAATCATCACCCTGGTACAAAAAGACATAACATATATAGTCACCAGTGCACATACCAAATCCCTCCTCCCCCCAAATGATAACACAACACAAATACAATCCATTAAAATACGCACTGGCAACACATCCAACATAACCATCATAAACACATACATCCCTCCCCAAACATCCCCCACAGTATCCAACGAATACAGACCACAACTACAACATATCACAAACACCCCACACATCATCCTGGGTGGTGACTTCAACGCCAAGACGTCGGCCTGGTTTGTCGACAACCCCGACACAGACAGAGGGCTGGTCCTACAACACCAATCAGATAACATTTACATCCTCAACGACATCCATCAACATACACATACTCCCCACCAAGCCCTCTACGCCCCATCATCTCCAAATATCACCTTTTGCTCCCCAGAACTCGCCCCCACAACATCCTGGAAGGTGGTTAAAATCTTAGGCTTTGACCACCTTCCGATCATTATCACCACCAAAACCAGACTCACCCCAGCCAGCCACAAACACACTTACACTAATTATAAAAGATCCAACTGGGAAGCTTTCACAAATGAGACAGAACAACAGTGAACCCATCACTAACATCAACAATGCTGTCCACACATTCAAAACAACTATCCAAAACGCTGACAAGAAACACATTCCAAGAGGTTACAGAAAAAGACAACCCCAACTTCTCACCAGAAATTCAAAACCTCATCAGACAACGCGACACACTGAAACACTCCCCAGCACCCCACACACAAGACATCACACAACAAATCCAAGCACTCAACACCCAGATCAACAACAAAATACAAGAACAACAAACACTAAACTGGATTAACTTCCTACAAACACTTGATCACAAAACAAACTAAAAAAAAATCTACAAAACACTAAACAGCATCACACTTTCCAACACAACACAATAAAGCACATGCTGCAATCCCAACAACAGACTCTACTCCTCCATGTAAACAACAAACAAACACTCTCATTAATCACTTCTCTCATATCAGCCACCTAAAACCCCATAAAGACGACCGACGTGTCATCCGACGTAAGAGACAATTCCCCACAGACCCTGACTATGCACCCTTCACTAACTACCAGACAAAGCACATCATCAACAATCTCAAGCACTCACCCGCCTGTGGCCTAGACAACATAAGCAACACACACCTCAGACACCTGGGACCACAAGGCATACAAGCACTCGCTAACATAACAAACTACAGTTATTCACACAACACAATACCAGACATCTGGAAGCATGGTATCATCATCACTTTCCCCAAACCCAACAAAGACCCCACGCTACCCTCCTCACACCTCCCTATCACACTCCTCTGTACCCCCTCCAAAGTCATAGAACGCCTTGTACTACAACTAATTACACACGCCTTACCCCTAGCTCCAACACAACATGGCTTCAGGCCACTGTACTCCACAAACACTCTTCTTACAGACCTTACACAAAGAGCTTTTGAAGGCATCAACTCAGCCAGACCGCACAGATCACTACTTGCCACACTCGACATTAGTAAAGCCTTCGATGCCATCCTCCGCCACAACCTAACAAACAAAATTTACAACACAAACATGCACAACAAAACAAAAAGGTGGCTAGCAGGCAGATGTGCACACGTATCTTTTACCGGTCAGTCATCTAGCATCAGAAATATCCCAAACGGAGTCCCGCAAGGATCCGATCTGTCACCCGCACTCTTTAATCTGTACATGCATGATATAAATACACCCAATACACCCCAAATAAACATAGCCTCCTACGCAGACGACATAACACTCACATGCACACACCAAGACCCAGGCACAGCAACAGATCTTATTCAACCCTACCTCAACACATTACATGACTGGTGCACTACAAACAGACATAATTTAGCCCCAGCCAAATCCACTGCAACCCTCCTCACAAGCTGGACAGATCACGCATACTCCCCGCAACCCACCATAAACAACATACCCCTAACACACACACTCACCCAAAATCCTAGGAGTAACATATGATAATCAAATGACATTCAAACAGCACACCACAAACATTGAAAAGAAACTGACACCCAGACTTAGCGCCCTCAGGTCACTTGCCCACAACAAATTTGGACACAACATAGAAACCACCACCACAGTTTACAAATAATACATAAGATCAGTAATGGAATACGCAAGCCCGGCCAGGGCTTCTAATCTAGCTGAAATACATCATAAGACCTTACAGACTATTCAAAATAAAGCCCTAAAAATCATCACAGGCTGCACAGCTACTTCACCTACAGATCACCTACATCAAGAAACCAAAGTCCTCAAAGTCAAAGACCATCTAGACATGAGAGTCACTCAATTCCTGGCAGCAGCCTCCACGAACCAACACCACCCACTACACTACATGGCAACAAATCCACAGACACCAAGAAATATTAAAACACCACTCAGCACACGCTATCACACACAAATACTATCTTCTCTCCCTCCCTGCCCACCCCAAACCAGCTTCCAGAAGCACATCCATACTCCTATCTCTCGCCGTTCCATCCACTCACTCATAAACAACATGCAGCTGCAGGCACGACCTCCCAAAATCCATCCTTCTGAATCCTCCCTTCCTCGCGAGGACAGAGCCCACCTGGCCAGGCTGAGATGCGGACATCATCCAGCCCTTCTGAGCTATCAGAAGAGACTGGATGACTTCGTCGTCAACTCCTGCCCAGGTTGTAACACAGCACCCCATACTATTAAACACATCATAGAAGACTGCATTTCACACAACCACTTACGCCAACAACACAATCGAAAGCCCAACCGTGGCCATGGCCTTCCTTAGGGACTCGGGGCTGTTCGGCCAGGCAGCTTACGGAACAACAACAACAACAACAATTTATCTGCTTACTGGAGTCGATGGACAGATTTGGGTTGCAAGACTGAAGACTGCCAATAGAACTACTACTCGTCCAATTATAAAATTGTATCCACACCAAGGTGTTGTAATTATCCCTTCTTTGGTCGAGAACTCCACTAACAACCCTGATCCACCAATTCAACCTGAGGGGGATGACATCCCACCTTCTTTACGTCCTTCGCTGCGGGCTGCTTTGGGGTATACCCAGTTGTGGCGTGCCATGATTGGGGAAGAGCTTCTGTAGATACTGTAAATGGATTCTGGCCG
Source organism: Paralithodes platypus (assembly GCA_032716605.1). Taxonomy (NCBI): domain Eukaryota; kingdom Metazoa; phylum Arthropoda; class Malacostraca; order Decapoda; family Lithodidae; genus Paralithodes; species Paralithodes platypus. The sequence goes on along the minus strand of CM064548.1, from coordinate 18,651,414 downwards.
GGAGTATATCGTAACTCATAGCTGTAAGCTATTGTGCGATAGCTAATTGATTTGTAATTATCGTATCTCATACTGTACGATAGCCATTTTTGTTTATATACTTTTCTTTATTACTTATTTCCTTCATTTTAATGTAATGGGATTCGTAAGTAGATTCTACCAAATTTATATAACCCTTTGGTGAAGGTATTTGTTGGTTAGGTATTTAGATAGTTTGTTAAGCTAAAGGAACCAACCCGCAGGCGTGACGTCACAAGTTGGTAGCGCCGCTACGCTCTCTCTCTCTCATTAGCGTCCATAGGGATAACATCACCCTTTTTTGTGTCTCCTCACACCCGGCCTGTCCGCACTCCTTGGACCACCTTACTTCACCCCAGACAACTGAATCGTATCCTTTAAACCATGTTGTAGTTTTCCGAGGCCTTAGAACTCTATACATGTATGTTAAGTGGTTAGGATGTACAGGGTGACCCAAAAAAAACTCCCACATTTCAAAGGTAAATGAAACTAAAATGGTTAAAGATAATCAAAATACTGTTTGCACACATGAAACTTCATTCAATACAGTTTTTATTCATCATGTTTTAAAGATGACATCCTCCAAATGGTGGCCGTCATTGTCTATACACGGTTGGAGGCGATTTTTGAAGGCTGCCATGGCTCGACGGGTCATGTCGGGTGGAACAGCGGCTATCTCCTGCTGAATAGCAACCATAAGGGCTTTAAGAGTTTGGGGTCGATGAGTATACACTCGTGATTTAAGGTAGCCCCACAGAAAACAAATCACAAGGGGCGAGGTCAGGGGAACCGGCCGACCACCCAACATCGCCACGCAACGAGATCACCCGATCCGGAAACATTTCCCAAGGCACTTGCAATGATCGATGTGTGGTTTCAGCAAGATGGAGCTACAGCACACACAGCTCGACGATCATTGCAAGTGCCTAGGGAAATGTTTCCCTTAATCACGAGTGTATACTCATCGACCCCAAACTCTTGAAGCCCTTAAGGTTGCTATTCAGCAGGAGATAGCCGCTGTTCCACCCGACATGACCCGTCGAGCCATTATAGCCTTCAGAAATCGACTCCAACCGTGTATAGACAATGACGGCCACCATTTGGAGGATGTCATCTTTAAAACATGATGAATAAAAACTGTATTGAATGAAGTTTCATGTGTGCAAATAATATTTTGATTATCTTTAACCATTGTTGTTTCATTTACCTTTAAAATGTGGGAGTTTTTTTTGGGTCACCCCGTATTATTAAGGGGTTTACTTACACAAGGTAACTTTATAGACACTCCTCTTTACTCCCTAGCCTAAACTTATATTATCTACATATTATTGCTTTTGACATAACTCCTACCTATGTCACCTATGTGGAGTTCGCCACTCTTGCTAGTGGCACCAAGGAGCGCACCACCCTTCGTTGTTGTTTGAAAATTGATGCAGCAGACTGTTCGAAGGGGCGGAGCGCTCCCCTGCGAAGATGGGCTCGTCTGGCACTTTTTGTAGTTCGACATCGAGGGCTCTCTTGAAGCTGTCTAACGAGATGCCTCTCATGTCTCTTACTCGCCGTGGGAGTTTGTTGAAGAGAAATGCTCCTCTATGAGATAACCAGCCCTCTCGCAGAGAGCCCATAGCACCCCGATTTTTCATCTTGGGGATATCGCATTCCCAGCCTCTCCTATTACTGAACTTCATTGCTATTGGGGTAAGTAGATTTGGTACAAAACCCTCTGCGATTTTCCACGTATATATTCTTAAATATCGTTCCCTTCTACGTTCCAACGAATACAGCTTTAGTGATTTTAAATGTTCCCAATAGTGTAACTGTTTTACTGAGTTTATAGGTGAGGTGAAATTCCTCTGTACACTTTCTAAGTCATTAATTGCACCTGCTTTGTATGGGGATGTTAATATGTTACAGTATTCTAGCCCCGGTAGCACCAGGGATTTGAAGAGTGTTTTCATAGGGAATTCACCACGAGTTTTAAATGTACGTAGAATCCAACCTGTTAGCCGTTTCGCAGCTGCAACTTTGACCTGGTTATGCTCTTTGAATCCCATATTTTCAGACATTATCACTCCAAGGTCTTTCACATTATCTTTACGTTCTATTATGTGATTGGATTCTGTTATGTAACTTGTGTTCTCTTTAACGAAATTATTATCTTTGTATCGTATTAATTGGAATTTTTCTTCATTAAACTGCATGTTATTTTCCCTGGTCCACTGGAACACTGTATTAATGTTCTCCTGCACCCGGCCCATGTCTTCCTGTGTCTTTACTATCATACTCAGTTTCGTGTCATCCGCACAGGAGGATACTGTACTGTGTCTTGTATTGGCATCTATGTCACTTATTAGAATGAGGAAAAGAAGGGGCGCTAGCACTGTTCCTTGGGAAACTGAGCTGTTGATGTCCGAAGGCTCAGATGTTACTTGGCTTACTGCAACTGATTGTTTTCGGTTCACTAGGAAGTTGTATATCCACCTTCCAATTTTACCTATTATTCCTTTTGCTTTAAGTTTGTGTGCAATAATACCATGATCACATTTATCAAATGCCTTAGCAAAATCGGTGTAAATGACATTCACGTTTTTCTTTTCTTCTAGGGCTTTAAGAATTTTGTCGTAATATTCCAACAGATGCGAGAGACACGATCTTCCTGCTCTGAACCCATGTTGACCAGTGTTGTGCAGTTCATTTTTTTCCATAAATGTTGAGATTTTGCCTCGCAGGACTCGCTCGAAAATGTTAATGGTGTGGGAAGTCATAGCTACCGGGCAATAGTTTTTTGGTAGTGCTTTACTCCCTCCTTTATGCAAAGGGGCAATTATTGCGTTTTTCAAACTATCCGGTATTTCTCCAGTGTCTAAACTCCTTCTCCACATTATAGCCAGGGCAGGGGTTTTGAGAGGGTTTCCTTACATTTCTTTATTAGGATCGAACTCCAAGAGTCCGGGCCTGGTGTCGAATGGGATGGCATGTTGGCGATGGCTTCTGCTATGTATTTTGGCCCGAAATTAATATCCAGAATCTGGGGAGTTTCCGTGGGGGGGGGTTATTCATGAAAAATTAATTTTGGTCTCTGATTGCTTTTGTTTCGTCAGGCTTACTGAAGGCTGTTTCATTTTGTAGACGTAATAGTTCCTTTTTGTCCCCTGTGAATGACCCACCATCTTTACTTAATGGGCCGATGTTTGATGTGGTTTTAGTCTTATGTTTAGCATATGAAAAGAAGTACTTGGAGTTTTCCTTTATGTTTGCAATATCTATGCTCTCCTCTTCTATTTGTTGTAGTTCATATGAGATTCTTAGTCGTTGTTCAATTTCCACAATTTCTCTATCTAATTTGACCTTTTGTCTTTCCTGTAGATTTTGTTGTGTGCATCTTTGTGTTAGTAATTTTCTTCTTCTGTACAGCTTCCTTCTTTCCCGTTCTTGTTTGCTTCTTCGTCTTGTTTATTTTGCTGGTATGTGGTGGCTACAGATTTGGGTCATGGTTTCTGTTAATAGGATTATAGGCATTCTGATGGTGTCTGGTTGTTCATTAAATCTTCCCAGTCTATTTCCTCCATTTCTTGGTTTACCTATTCCCACCTTATAATTATGTAAAATATGATATTGTGCGTTACATGTATTGTAGAGTGAAGAATAAATAATTTACTCGTCTTAAGACGAGATTTTTATATATGCCTTGGCTCTTAACCTCTGGGCTGCGCATAGGGTGTAGTATACACCATTCGCCTGTGCGGAGGTATTTACACTGTTTCCTCACTAAAATCTTTATTTTACCATAAATATCATTAATACTTATCTATATGCGCCTATTTTATGTTTAATATGAAGATAGTAATATGTTACAACAATAAAACAAGTGGGAAAAGTGTTTGGATGGTCAAAATCGCGAATTGAAAGTGAGAGTTTCATTCATCAAGTGTGAGCCAGGCGCCGTCACACCCTCCTCTCACGAGGCCTGGAGAGACACTGAGCTCACTATCTCTATCTCTCTCTCTTTCCCACGCATAGATACACATGACCACACCCTGCTAGCAACTCGCTAATGTTAGCACGAAAATACACCAAAGAATAAGGGAATAACAGGGAAAATAGGTGATAATTGAAGGGGAGGGGGGGGGGGGGAGGGAAGGGGAAGGAGGGGATGTGGAGGAGTGATATGTAGCATGGCCGAGGGGCAAAAAAAAAAAAAAAAAAAAAAAAAAAAATTAAGTGCTATTGGGGTGTTTTAAATGTTTTTTTTTAGGCCTAGGATCTTAAGAGTCTCCCCGCAGTCGCCCAGTAAAACCTCTTAAGAGTCTCCCTGCAGTTCCCGGGTTAAGAGTCCCGGCGCCTTCTCCCAGTAAAACCTCCTAACTCATAAGCTGCTCAGCTATGGTATTTGAAAGTGCCCGCCATGCGAAGGTATTTGGTACATTCCTTACAAAAATCGTCAATTTACCATATTATATAATTAATACTTATCCATATGCGCCTATTTTACTTTTAACCCCCTCAGACAGGATATATTAACTTACTTACGGGTTGGCAGACCGCCCGGTATTTCCCCCACATCAGTCTTTCTCACACTGAGGGACCGTTAGATGTCGGAGGAATTTTGGGTTGCCATCAATCGACAGATTATGACCTAACTTACTGAGCTCAAAATTACGCAGAAGCGTCATAAAACTTATTATTGAGCTATTTACCTAGGTTCATATGATGCGGTAGCGTCATTTGATAGTTTTGGGCGGAACAGTCATATGACGTGGTAGCGTCATATGACACGGAAAGGGTTAATATGAACATATGAACATTGGAAAGCAATAAAACAAGTGGTAACAGCAATTGGCTGGTTAAAAACTGTATATTTTAGCCCCACGGTTGTAATCTGACCTTGACCAGCGAGAGAGAAACACCCTCCCTCTCTCATGTCTAGCATGGCTCTGAGAGACAAGGGGAGCACTCAGACTGGCGTAGAGGGTCGGAGATACACTCCTCCATCCTCCCCCCTCTCTCCCACCCATCCTCGCACGAAAATACTTGATAAATATCGGGAATAATAGGGAAAATACCGGATAACTGATGAGGGGGAAAGGGGGGAGGGAAAGGAGGGGAGGGGGACACGTGTAGGAGTGGTAGAAAGTAATGGAGGGGAATCATGTCACCTAATCACAAATTACTTTGTTTTGAGTGCCACTGGGGTGTTTTAAACGTTTTTTTTTTAGGCCTTGGATCTTAAAAGTCTAGCCTCATTCGCCCAGTAGAACCTCTTAAGAGTCTGGCCGTAGTCCCTGGGTTAAGAACCCCGGCGCCTTTCTCGGGTTAATAAAGTTGTTGGTTTTTACATGACATACAATTTTATTTTGGATTTTTGTTTCAAGCAGCTTGCATATAGTTGAGATGAGGCTTATTGGGTGATAGTTGTCTAGCAGAGTTGTGTTTCCTTTTTTTCTTTAATGGATGTTACATTACATAATTTCCTATATTGGGTATTTTTTTTTTTTTTTTTTTTTTTTTTTTTATATTCCAACTTACTTCCTCTCGGGCATAGGCTGAGAGCCTTAACATTCACCGCTTTACAATGAACAGTGAAGCCCGTGAGGACTTGTTCCAGTCTAGGGAGTGAGACATGTGAAGCACGTAGAGTACAACGAGCACCTGCCATCTTGCCTTCACATGAGGCACGGTGCTCACTCATGGCCCGAAACGACCCCATCTCTGAAGCCACCTCATTCCCGTGCTTCACTGTCTCACCCCCTACACTCGGACTCTCACACTTACACACACACAACGCCACCTGTTGAGCAGATAACTCACCAGGCATTGCACCCCTATAGCATATTTTGAATATGGGAATATTCATACAGTGCTATTTAATCAGGGAACAATGAGGGTATTTTATTGACGTTTCGGTGGGCTTGTGGTAATGCACTGATACCAGGTACAGCACAAATTTGTTTGTATTGATTTGTTAAAGAGGAGGGTTAGTGGTTTTGATATATATTTTGTTTAACTTCTTTACCCAGGGGAATGCATTAATCATGTTTGTGAAAGGTCCGCCAGTGCGGGACTTTTAAAGGTTAATTTGGACAAAATTAGTAATATTTACCATATAAAGCAATATTACTGTTCCATATGCACATATTTTACTTGCATAATGAACATGTGAAGTTGTGAACATTGAAGAATCAGAAAATAAGTGTAAAGAGCAAATATCTTGTGAAAAACTATTATTCTAACGAGAGGATGATGAATGCATATGAGGGAGAGCGTCAAAGGTCTGCTTTCTCTGGAGGTTTGAGCCACACTGACAGCTCTAGTTATAATCTTGCACATGTAGGAGGGAGGCAGGAAGTAGAGAAAGTGTAGAGGAGGGTGACTAAACGTATTTGAGGTGGGAGGAAGGATTTATAGGGAGTGGGGGAGGGAAAAAGTAGAATATAGGAGGAGGGAGGAACTTGAGGAAGAAAGAGAGGGGAGGAGAGGGAGGGGGTAGTGAAACACATGTTAGGGGAAGACAGGAGGCGGTGGTAAGGAGACTTGCCACCTAATCACATGTTGCTTCCATTTCACCGGCACTGGGGCGTGAAAGAGAAAAGGAGATGCTTCAAAGTATGGAAGAAGGGAGGCAATAAGGAGGAATACCAGGCAGCTAAACGAACTGCCAGAAGAGTTATTTACAATGCTAAAAAAGGCACTAAAGACCTGGTCCTCGAACGAGTTTGTAACACAAACAATCCCAATGGGATCTTCAACCTAGCTAGGCGAGTTCAAAATGATAGTAGGGATATTATAGGTGAACAGTGTGTTAGAAACGATAATGGAAAGATTGTGTATGCAGAAGATGAAATCAGAGAAGCATGGAAGGCACACTATTAACGATTGCTAAATGTAGAGTTTGAATGGGATAAGGAACAGCTTAGTATCGAAAAACCAATATCTGGACCCCTTCCTTTGATAGCACCAGCTGTAGTGAGCGACACAATCAAAAAATGAAGGACGGTATAGCTTAAGGGTGCTCTGACATTGTTACTGAGATGATTAAAACCTCAGGGGAGACTGGTGTCAGCTTAGTCACCACGATGATAAACACCATTATTAAAGATGAAAAAATCCCCGAGGATTAGCACAAAAGTGTAATAGTAAATATATACAAAGGAAAAGGGGATGTGCTAGATAGAGGTAATTATAGGGGTCTGAAAATGCTTGACCAAATCATGAAGGTCTGTGAGAGAGTCTTTGAGGGTTTGATCAGGCAAAGCATTTCCATTGATGATATGCAGTTTGGTTTTATGCTAGGACGTGGTACAACCGATCCTATCTTCATAGTCAGGCAGATACTGGAAAGACACTTACTAAAAGGCAGGGATCTTTACTTTGTGTTTGTAGACCTGGAGAATGCCTTTGACAGTGTGCCTAGACATGTTGGGCAGTGAGCTATGAGGAAACTTTGTGTGGAAGAGTGGCTGGTGCGTGTGATAATAAAGATGTATGAGGATTCGCGAACTGCGGTGAGGGTGAAAGGTGTACTGAGTGAGGAGTTTACAATCCGTGTTGGAGTTCATCATGGTTCATTGGTAAGCCCCTCCTCTTTATTATGGTCCTGGAGGCACTGTCTAGAGATTTTAGATCCGGAATCCTGTGGGAACTGTTTTATGCAGACGATTTACTCCTAATGGCTGACAATATGTTGTAAGATGCTGAGGCCATATTCAGAAGATGGAGAGAGGGCATGGCGAGCAAGGGTTTAAGAGTCAATATTAACAAAACCCAGGTTATGCATTGTAGATTGAGACGAGGCAATGTGGAAAAGAGCGGTGCATACCCATGTGCAGTGTGTGGAAAGGGTGTGGGCGGTAACTCGATTCGTGTAGCATCTGTCTATGTTGGGTGCACCATGGGAGTAAGCGCTGTAGTAGAGTAAAAGGATCCCTGCCGAAGGATAAGCCAGAAATCGAGAAATTTGAGTGCGTAGTGTGCAAGGGCAAGCTCGTGTTAAATGATGATCCTGTGGCTGTGAATTTTGGAAATGAGTCATTGGAGCTGGTGGACAAGTTTTGTTACCTAGGAGATACCATCTCTGCCGGTGGTGGGGCCGAGGCTGCCACTGTTGCTAGACTTAGATGTGGCTGGGGGAAATCCAGAGAACTGCTGCCAATTCTGACCATGAAAAGAATGGCTCTTCCCCTGAAGGGAAAGGTGTATGCCTCATGTGTTAGACGTGCAATGATGTATGCTTCAGAAACATGGGCCGTTAAAGTAGAGGATGTCAACAGAATGGAACATAATGAGATGAGGATGGCGAGATGGATGTGTGGGGCTAAACTGCAGGATAGTATAACAAATGATGAGCTGAGGAGACATTTAGGTATAAAGAGTATTAGCGAGGAGATGCATACAAGTAGACTGGGATGGTATGGGCATGTGGAGAGAATGGATGAACAAAATTGGGTGAAAAGATGTAGATCTGTGATTGTGGAGAGAGCTGCACCAAGGGGTGGACCGAGGAAGACCTGGGATCGGAATATACCTGCCGATCTCAAATCCAAAAACTTGACAAGTGAAGCAGCCCTTAACAGGGTTGCCTGGAACACCGCCATTAGGACAAGAGACTGAAACTGCACGTATGTGTGGAGCACTCAGTCTTAAAAATGTTATGTATGTTATGTATGTATTTAAGAGCAATAAATGTTATGTATGTTATGTATGTATTTAAGAGCAATAAATGTTATGTATGTTATGTATGTATTTAAGAGCAATAAAAGAAGTGGGAATAGCATTTGGGGGGTGAAAATCACGTATTATTGCCGCCTACAAATTTGTACATTTTTCGGTAGAAAAATGCCCCGGCCAAAAGTCAGGTCCTCCAAAATTATAGGCACGCTATCGCTCGCCATGAAAAAATTGACACCTAAATGGCACAAAAGGTCTTGATACTGATAAAGAAATGGGACGAAGTCTTAATATCGACAAACTAATGGAGCGAACATCTTAAAATTTCAAAACTAATGGGGTTAAACATGGAGAAGGGGCCCGGGTCCAGAAAAAGCAAATAGTTCCCCTTAATGCTGACTGTTTGGTTATTATCATTAGGAAGTGTTGACGTACCCATGATCACGACTGTACCTGCCTGCCGGGCGAGGAGAAGAAGAAGAAGATACAGTACTCTCTCATAAATCAACAAGCAGTTCTTCCGACTTTGATGCGTTAGTGACAAAAGCCCACCCCACGTTTAACCCTTTCAGTACTGGTGCCGTCCTTAGAACTTTATTCTGGTTACTATTAGACGTTTGTATTCAGTTTTATAAAGGCCTGAAGCAATTAAGATCCTTCGAATGATCTCACTTAACCCATTTTACTATCACAGATCCTTCTTAAACTGCACAAAGCCGTATAAATACTGTATAGCCAGAATAAAACTAAAAAGACCGTCGGTACAGTAGGGGTTAACCCATTCTACACGATGACACCTATTTTTGCTCACATTAGATGATTACTGTATACATAATTTAAGAATACTAACTTAATGAATTAATTTCATCTGAGAGGAATTCCACAGAGCTAAGCAACAGTATAATTTTAAAAGGATCATCTTATTTAGAGTATTTCTTGAGATAGCTAAATAATGTGAGGCATGGTACTGTACACAGCGCTGGGTATTATTATATTTAATGTTATTGTATTTTTTGTATGTACAATATGTATATATGTTACTGTAAGATTTATATGGAACCCAGTGTGGTCCCCTCTGTACTTGAGTCTGGAATAAAACAGTATTATTATTATTATTATTATTATTATTATTATTATTATTATTATTATTATTATTATTATTATTATTATTATTATTATTATTATTATTATTATTATTATTATTATTATTACTACTGTACCCCTTGAGTCCTGAAGGTAGATTATAAGCTAAAGAAACTTGTTTAATGGTAACCATAATATGGCAAAATGTACGTCATTGTGCTGAATGGTTAAAATATGGCCCAACGACAGACCCTCTTTTAGGTAAATATAATATAATATAATATAATATAAAATAATAGCGAGGTTATCTAATTACAAGGAATAAATGATGGACATAATATATCTTGCTCATTTGTATATACGGGTTGCAATACACATTACAAAATTATCTTGTGTAAATTGCAAAGAGCATGAATATAACTTGGAATACATCATTGGTTATATAATTAACAACATTTGCTTAGTTAATACAAGTTATATTTAGGTATAAGCGTTTGCAAAGAGAAGTGGTACACATTTTATTGGACATTTCTGACTCATATATTTTGAAACATTCTAGTAATCATGTGCAGGTCAATGTGTATCATATTTAATGTTAACTTAGTAGTCTCATGTTTTCATATAGTTGTGTAGAAGCTATTGATGCAGGCAATTGTACACAATGTTTAGCATATAGTTACCATTGCCAACAAAGTTGACCACAGGTTATGTTTTCACTCTCCATTTGTTTGCTTGTCTGTCGCTTTGTCTAAACGAGATATCTCACAAAGTTATGAATAGATTTTCACGAAACTTGATGGGTAGATAGGATATGCGCCAAGGAAAAATATAAGAAGCAATCAAGATCATATCCTGGAACCCAGATCCAGAATGTTTTGTTTTGGCCTATGATATTAATAGTAGAGAACCATCCAGCATAGGCGGAGGTATGCGCTCTACAGACTCATAAAGTGCTCCTCTGGTTGAGTATACGATTATTGCACAAAAGGCTAATTATGAGACCATGTAGTTCAATATCATATCTAACTTAAACTATTTCATTAATATAGACACCCAAGTTATTCTCTACACAGCCAATTTAACCGTATCTTACTGCGAGGGAGGGCTTGTTTTGCCTCATTAGTTTGACAACTCGTCTCATTAGTATATCTATATATTTATTTATTTGTGTTTTGGTTTCCTCTCTAGAACTCCAAGCTCCTCAGGATCCCCCTTCGAGATAAATTTGTACATTTCTCTATCGAAATATAAACATTTAGCTTCAAGGGGGTTTGGATGGACAAATTTTAGTTTAAAGGAAGTATGGGAAGGCGATTTTGTTAACCTAGGGGACACTATTATACATTGCTCGAAAATGGCAAAAGCAAGCAATATCCTCAATAATAATTAAACAAATTATCATAATAATGCAAAAGAGGTCGGATAATATAGTGTTAAAGACTAGCTCAACTAACCCTCTAACTCTGATATGTGCGACCCAAGCTGAATAAAATTAATTAACTTATCTAATAACAGGCAGATAAACGCGAAAGACTGTATTGTGGTAAACTGAAAGAGTTAACGATCACAGTGTTATTTCCACATAGCGATTTTGATGAGTTCTTTTGCTTTTATCTTGTGTCATCCCAGTTTTGGTTTGTTTATTTTGCAAGTTTTACATTATAACTAAAAGTACAGTAATATCATATACATTACACTAGTTTGCTTATATATGTATTGGATAATGGAATTATAAACTTCATTAATGCAGATAATAGGAGGTGAGAGAGGTGAGACAGTGAAGCACTGAAGTGAGGCAGCTTCAGTGATGGGGCTGCTTCGAGCCGTGTGTGGGCAACTAGGCGCCATGCATCCTGTGAAGGCAAGATGGCAGGGGCTTGTTGCAGCTTAAAAGTGCTTCACATGTCTCACCCCCTAGACTGAAACGAGACCTCACGGGCTTCACCGTTCAATGTATAACAGTTGAATGTAGAGGCTCTCAGCCAATGCCCGAGAGGAAGTAGTTGGAAAATAGAAGTAAAAAAAAAAAAAAAAACGCTCACCTAGGCCATTTAGGGGTCCTGCAGGACAGCGGAAAGTCGCAATTAACATGGAGAGATGGGTAGGCAAAATACTGGAAAATCACGCACGCGGCTGGACTTGGAAGGTTTCCAACCATAGGTATTGTTGCGTGGGATACTAAAACAGTTCTCATACAAATCTGAACCCTCTAGGTGCCATAGGACAAGAGTAATTAAGGCAGACACAACCTTTGCGTCGCTGTCACTGGGCGTTACATACATACTGTAGGCGACGCATAACATGCGTCGCTGGGGTCCAGTGGGTTAAGTACAATTTTAACTAAACCCACTATCATAGTGGGCTTAGTTAAAATTGTACTATGGTACTTACTTTCTGTACAGCCGCAATCACCTATCTGAATTTGTATCAAACCCGAACGGGACTATACAATTCTATCATATCACATATGCTTCAAATTCAGTTCAAATATTCAAATTGGTGCAGGTCTATAATTATTATGGCTCATGACTGTACTTTACAGTAAAAATCAATAGTTCCGGAAAATCTTGGTCATGTGTGTTTAATCTAGAAAGAGGAACATTAACTATACATTCCTAGGAGGTTAAATGAAATGTGGAAGTAGTCACAGGCTATTAAGAATAAGTGAGAGCTTTCAAGATAATACATATAGTAACTTTAACCCTTAACTGGCGGCGCCCGGCTATTGTCGAGTTAAAGAAAACGTGCCCATATGCGGGGCCCGGCTATTGTCGAGTGCAATTTTGAGCACATAATGTGCTCTGAGAGAGAGCGGAGCGGTGGGAGGAGCATAGATTACCTCCTGACCACTCGCCACGGCCGCCGTGGACCTACTGAGATTTATTGCACCCTACTCCACCCTCTCTCACTCGCTACACACGTAATAATGCAAGAAAATTACCGTATTTTAGCGATTTTGCCCTTCGGTTGCACGATCGTTGCAAGACAACCAGTGATCGTAGAAGGATGGTTCGGGTGTCATTGGAAAGCTCAATTTACGCCCTTTCAGGGATACATACATGTATTACGCTCTGGATCTTATTTATGCAGGAAAAAGAGCACAGAAACAACCCCATTTATGGTCAAAACCCCCTGCTGGGCGGTACATAGAAATTACCGCCTAGGCCGCTCGTAAGGTGTTAATATACACAGTTTGATTGTAACTGTACATTTCATTTTTCGGAAATACATCTAGGGATCAAAGGACTAAAGCCTAACTTGCACCCATCTCTGATCTGTTCTTCCAAAGTTAAAAATAAAATCGTCTTGGGGTATTGAACACACAAAAACAATTGTTTAATCTGGCTCTTTCAACTTGATGGGAAACACTTGTTACAGGCAGTTTTGCCTATTATTTCATTCGTGAACATACACAAATAAGTTACCATGTAGAATACACAAAAAATGGGGTTATGGTCTGAAATGCCCTCCACTTGCCTACCTACACTCATCCGCTTGTGCTGTTCGAGGGTTCATAAAGGGCCAGAATTTGTGCCCTAGAATGTACTTGGGAAGTTGAAAGGTTCAGAAAGGACCCACATAAGTGTCTTACAGTGTATTTAAGGAGTTCAAAATGTCCTATAGGGCCAGCATGCGTCTCATAGAGTGTACTTGGGGGAGTTCAATGAGTAAGAAATTGCCAAAATATGCGTCCCAGAGTGTACTTAAGGAGTTCAAGGAGTCCGAAAAGGAGAACAAAATGTAGATACGCATGTCCTGCAGTGTATATGCAATCAGTGGGCGAACCCCTTCATTCAGTTATCCCCGAGCATAGAGAGAGGAACAGTGGTGAAACACAGAACCTCATAATAGAAGTAACTTTTCTCAACCTCTCCGATGGCCACGAAACATCCGCCATGGCTGGGAGAGACCTGCAAAATGTGTTTAAATGTATAAATATGTATGAAACATATAATGTTAATTTGTTTTTAAATATTGTAATACTAAATAGTCTTATCTTGTCAGGTATGTCATAAAAGATTTACTATATAAACATTCCTCATAAATATATAAATGATAGAAGATTATAATAGTTTTACTTTTTTCAGGGATGCAGTATACGATTGAATTATAACAAAACAGAAAGGACATTCACTCTCTTTCGACCAAATGCATATTTTCTTGTTGATTGGAATAATAAAAATAATAATAATAATAATAATAATAATAATATGGCTATATTGCAAGTGCCAGTTCTACCGGAGCAATTCACTAGCACTTGGAATGCATTACACAAAATTATTAACCCAATCAAAACCAGCGACGGCTCCCTGCCGTCAGTAGATAAATCACTCCCCCAGTCCCAGCGACGGCAGGGAGCCGTCAGTAATATACTTTCCTTGTAACTGCCAGTATCAGGCAGTGCCTGGTACCATGACCGTTTGAGCACTGCTCTAGAAATGGCAACACTTCTCAGCTTATATGCAAGCCTCTACAGGCTGGGAGAGCCAGTATTCCTCCATCTTTTGAGGTGGGAGGTTGTTATATCTTGCCATTTTGACCACATTACTTGGGACTGGGGGGGGGAGGACTTTTATTACTGTAGGCTACCCTAACTGTATATAAGCTGCAACCATGGAACCCATATTGTTGTGACAAGAGGATGACGAATGCATATGAGAGATCGACATATAATAGGTGTGCTCTCTCTGTAGGCTTGAGCCACACTGACGGCTCTAGCTGTGGTCTCTCGCATGTAGGAGGGAGGTGGCAAGTACGAGAAATGTAGAGGAGGGTGACTGAACATATCTGAGGCGGGAGGGAGGAATTATAGGGAGTGGGAGAGAGAGATAAAGTAGAATAAAGGAGGAGGGGGGAAGAGATAGAGAAGGGGGTTGAGACACACGTAAGGGCAAGACAGGAGGTGGTGGTAAGGAGACATGCCATATAATCAAATATTACTTTCATTTCACCGGCACTGGTGCCATCTTCCGGAAGGAACGTCGCATTCGCCCAGTAAAACATTCCGAGAGTAATGTCATACCTTAGAGGTTAACAGAAAATCCGTAAAAAAACTGACCAAACTTGTCCATGAAGCTTCTATCAGTATCTCAATGGCCTTGTCGATAGACAATTCCAATTATAAAGGTTTGCTGATTAAGTTTTATTAACCTTTCCAAGAGTTCAAAACAAATTCGACAAAGTCAATATTTGAGCGAAAATTAGTTGCTTACGCAAGGGAGTAAAAGAGCGCAACTCCTCCACCAGGGTGGTCTGCAGAAGGTCTGGGCACTCTAATTATAGGATAGGACTTTGACAGAGCACTACGAATGATATGAATGTCTGACTTGCTCAACCAAGTCTCTGTCAGGCACAAACAAATTAACTTGAATTCAGCTAAGGTCTCCTTTAACCCGTACTCTACCGTAGGATACAGTAATAAAAGTTCCCCGCAGTCCCAAGCACTGTGGCCAAAATGGCAAGAGAGAACAACTTTCCACCTCAATAGATGAAGCAAGACTGACTCTCCCGCCCATCAGTGGGTCTTATATAAGCTGAGAAGTGTTGCCATATCGAGAGCAGTGCTCAAACGGTCGTGGTACCAAGTACAGGCTAGTACAGGCAGTTACAAGGAAAGTACATTACTGACGGCGATTCGCCGTCGCTGGGACTGGGGAGTGACTTATCTACTGACGGTGATTTGCAGTCACCGGTATTGGAGGGGTTAAGTGATCCATCTTGTGAATGGAACAAATATTTAGCAGACCCACTCTTTTTTCTTTTTTTTTTTTCTATGTGAGTGAGGGAGGCTAAAGGCAGAACTGCCTGTAGCGAGTGCCTCCCCCAGAGCTAAAAGAGTGACAAGGCCAAATTCAAGGGACGTTCGAGCCAAAATGCCTGGACACACGGAGTTTGAAGCAATTTAAGTCATAGGAAGAGGGAGAGAATTATTCTGGGAGAGAGTTCCAGAGCTCAGCTGTTCAATAGAAGAAAGTCTGAGAGTAACATTTCACTCTTTGTTTAGAGAGTTGCACAGAGTAGGGGTGGGATTGTGTTGCAAGCCGGGTACGACGTGCCCTACGTAGAGCCTACGTAGAGGAGGTGGTATACACTGGGAGAACTCTGAGGAACACTGATTATTATAGTAGCGATAGAAAAGCGAGAGAGCTGCAACATTGCGGCACAGAGAGAGAGATTGCAGAGAGTTGGTGAGCGGATGGGAGTTAATGATACGAAAGGCCTTCCTTTCCACTTTGTCTAGGAGTGCAGTGTGAGAGGATCCTCCCTACACATGTGAACAATACTCAATACAAGGACACACCATGCCCCTGTACAGAGCAAGAAGCTGTGCAGGGGTAAAGAGCCCCTTGAGGCGGTTGAGCACACCCAGCTTCTGGGAGGCTGCCTTAGCAAGACTGGTAATATGGTCCTTCCAAGTGAGAGCAGAAGCAAAAGAGACACCAAGAATATTGAGAGAAGATGAAGGATTGATTTTTGTATTGTTGAAGAATAAGGGATAGTCCGCTGGGAGTTCTAGACGGGAGAGATGGAGAAATTGGGTTTTGGAAGCATTAAAGGCAACAACATTTTCTCTGCCTCAATTGGAAATAGTAGTTAGATCAGAAGTTAAGTGCTCTATGGCTTCATTATGTTTGTCTTTGAGGGATTGCTGGCTGGGGCATTCAGGAAAACTAATTGAGTAGTGTAAGGTAGAGTCGTCTGCATATGAATGAATGGGACTGGAGGTACAGTTGAGAAGATCATTTATGAAAATTAGAAAAAGAATGGGAGATAGGACAGAGCCCTGAGGAACACCGGAGTTGATAGGATGAGGAAGTGAGCGATGGCCGTCCACAACCGCAGCTATGGAACGGCCGGAAAAGAAATTAGAGACAAAGGCACAGATAGAGGGATAGAAACCGAAGGGCCGAAGGAGGGTAATTTATAAATTAAAGATTTGTGCCAGACTATCGAATTCCTTCGATATGTCTAGTGCAATAGAACAGGTCTCACTGAAGTCCCGAAAGTTGGATGACCAAGAGTTAGTAAAAGATGAAAGAAGATCACCAGTAGAGCGACCCTTAAGGAAGACATATTGGCGATCTGATAGTAGATTATGGGTAGAGAAATGCTTAAGAAATTTGGAAGCAAGAATAGTTTCAAAAACTGTAGAGATACAAGAGATGAGAACATTTGAACGATAGTTGGAGGGTTGAGAGCGGTCACCCTTCTTTGGGATGGGTTGAATGAGAGCAAACTTCCAGCATGAAGGGAAGACGTTAGAGGAGAGACAGAGACAAAAGAGTTTGCCTAGGCAGGGAGTCCGTACGGAAGCACAGTTTTTGAGTGCAACAGGAGGATCACCATCCGGACCGTATGCCTTCTTAGTAGTAAGCCCTGAGAGGGTAGAAAGTACATCCTTAGAAGAGATTAGGATATTAGGCATAAGTATGGGAGAGGGGGGTGGAGAGGGAGGAATAGCACCGGAATCATCCAAGGTGAAGTTTCTAGCAAAAGTTTGAGAAAAGAGTTCAGCTTTGTCAGAGGAAGAAGTGATGGTTGTGCCATCAGAATTGAAAAGAGGAGGGAAAGAGGAGGAAGAAAAATTGTTGGAGAGAATTTTGGCTAGACGCCAGAGAGCTTGGGAAGAGCTAGAGTTGGATAGTTCAGTTCATTTATTATTGATGAAAGAGTGCTTGGCAAGTCGAAGAACAGATTTGGCTTGATTCTGGGCAGAAACATAGGAAGTATGAGGTTTTTTAGTTTTATGGCGTCGGTACCAATTGAATGTTTCCTCCTTGTTGCGGACAGCAGTAGAACAAGCGTGAGTAAACCAAGATTTTTTTGCATTAGACTGAGAGAAAGAAAATGGAATGTATGCTTCCATGCCCGAGAGGATTACCTCAGTAATGCGTTCAGCACTCTCTGAGGGTCCCTGGCCACAAAAGCAAAAGTCATTCCATAGGAAATCAAAGAAGTACTGCCGAAGAGCCTCCCAGTCGGCAGCGCCAAAGTGCCACAAGCGCTGCCGGTTGGGAGGATCGGGTGGCCGTACTGGAGAGATAGGACAGGAGACAGATATTAGTCTATGGCCGGAGGAGCCCAAAGGAGAGAAAAGATTTATAGTATAAGCAGAAGGGTTAGAAATAAGTCAAGAATGTTGGGCCGATCTCTGAAGCGATCCGGGATACGGGTGGGTTGCTGGACTAGCTGCTCTAGGTCATTTAGGATAGAAAAGATGTAGGCTTGTTCACTAGGTTGGTCAGTGGAAACAGAGGAGAGCCATTGGTGGTGGTGAACGTTGAAATCTCCTAGGATGGAGATTTCTGCGAAAGGAGAGACTTTGGGTCGGTGTTAGGAGATTATTTATTGGCGAGGTTTTTTATTAATTACTTTTGCTGGGAAATCATATAGGACAGTGCCTACTAGATGCAAAGTGAGCAACCAAGTTGTTGTCGTTCCTTATATTAGGCTGCCTGTCCGAACAGCCCCGTAAACAACCAAGTTAACCAACATAGCTAATAGTGGAAGATCGGAGACAGTCTCCCCATGCCTTGAAGAAGAACAATTTACAAAGGCGAGCACTTATTAGTGCAGCCCTCGGATTTGTGGCCACCAGCACAATAGCAATGACCCAGACTAAGAAATAAAATTATCCTTGAGCAGGCCCCAGTTAAGGTTTACCAACGACATCTTCACAAGCAACCTAGTTTGTGTCATAGTCATAGTCCGGTGCGTCATTCTGCCCCATATACCATTTTGCTCTGACTTGCTCTCTCTCTCTTGCACGCCTTTTACCCTCCTGGATGCTCCTGTATGTAAAAGAATATAATAGTTTTACCTTGCCAGGTATGTAGGCTCCTCCTTCTTTAACTCGGCAGATGTAGAGAGGCTCCCCTGCCTCACTAATACCTCCCTGGATGGCACCCGTTGGCACATTACCCCAGTTGGCTTTGACCCACTCCAGTGGTACTCCCTGAGGGTTGCTCAAAAGCTGTAAAGTTCAAATGACAAATGTAGGATAAGCAAAATAAGGGGATTAGACTTATTACAAAGCTTCACCTCAGAGTTTCCTTGGTTTAACCTGCAAATGCTGTCATATATAAATTACATTATCTCTCTCTCTCTCTTTCTCTTCAAGTCTCACTCTGTGGAGACCTCAGAACTTGAAAATTGGCAAGGTCTGACTTTGCCATAGGGTTATTGAAAATTTTATTATTTTTGTTTTCTAAATTTAAAAGCAGCCCAGTTTCTGAGATACAGGGCCATTATTTAAATATTCGCTTTTGACAAAATGTATTTTAAACTGCATTTTATTGATTTAGGTATTTTGCTTATAATGGTATATGTCTCCTAATGTTAGTTATTCAAATAATGTACAGTATATTCAGTTATTCTCAATGATTAAATATGTTTTATGAATTTCACATAACTTTAGTTCCCTAATAATGTACCATTACATATCACCCTATACAGTATGTATACTGAATCTTTTACTTGATTTTGTCTTTAATATTTAATTCAGAATATTAGTTCATTCAACTCCTAACCATGAGAGAACTCCCACTTCCCCTGAAAGGCTAAGTGTAGGCTATGCTTCGTGTGTCAGAAGCCTATATATGACCTACATATCTGTAATCTAGCCAGTCAAGGTGTATGATATTAATAGAATGAAACGTGAAAATATGAGAATGGTGAAATGGATGAGCGAGATTAACACCTTATTGGCGGGTGGTAGGGTATTTTACACCGTACCGCATAGCGGGTTTTTTTTACCCTAAATAGGGTTGTTTCCGTGCTCATTTTCATGCATAAACAAGACCCAGAGCATAAAACTAGTATCTATCCCTGAAAGGGCGTAAACAGAGCTTTCCAATGACACCCGAACCATCCTTGTACGACCACTGGTTCTCTTGCAACGATCGTGCAAAAACCCTAAAATAAGGTAATTTCCGTACATAATTCACTGTGTAGCGAGTGAGAAAGGGGGGAGAAGGGTGCAATACAGTTCAGTACGTCCACGGTGGTCGTGGGGAGCGGTCATAAGGTTACTACGCTCGTCCCACCGCTCAGCTCTCTCTCTCAGCAACATTACGTGCTGAAAATGGCGCTCGACAGATGTCGTGCACCGCCACATAGTCCAAATTTATTTCACTCGACATATGTTGCGCGCCGCCAGTTAAGGGTTAAACTGGAAGGTAGGATATCAAATGTGGAGCTGAGGAGGTGGTTAGGTATCGGGAGTATCAGCAAAGAAATGTATACATGTATCCACATCTGACACGTCTAGATTTAATTTTCCAGGTTATCAACTGCTCCAAAATTTCAGACCTAAAGGAGGTGTATATTGCTTCGCAAAATCTGAAATTGCCCTGGAGGAGGTTACTAGTTTCAATTGTCCCTATTTTGATTATTCTATATACAAATTAATTTCTGCTGGTAAATTTAAATACATATGTTGCATCTACCGTTCCCCAAATACTCCTCCAGAGCAAAGTCGTTTTGATTATCTGTCCTCACAACTCAGTGTCCTCAACTTAAATGATTCTTCTGAAATCACTGTGTTGGGTGATTTTAATGTCCATAATGTTGAATGGCTCACTCATTCAGCCAGGACTGATGATGCTGGTTTTGAATGTGAGCTATTTGCAGACTCATTTAATCTCACTCAACTAGTCAACCAACCCACCCGTGTACCAGATAATCCTAATCATAATTCCCACCTACTGGACTTATTTTTAACAACCAATTCAGAAAATTATGATGTTACAGTGAGGTCCCCGCTTGGATCTTCTGATCACTGTCTGATACAGGCCACCTGTCTATCACCTACCACACCTTCCCACTCTGAACCTGTTTTGGTGACTAAATGGCATTACGATAGGGCAGACTGGGAGGGTCTTCAAGGTTTCTTTATTGATATTCCCTGGACCTCTTTCTTTTCTAATGATGCACACACCACCTTGAGCCACATACAATATTTTGTAAAAATTGGAATGGAAACTTTTATTCCTCATCAAAAGTACAGTAAAAGATCTAATTCACCTAATTGGTTTGACCATAATTGTGCTAGAGTAACTGAACAAAAAGCAATAACCTACAATGCATACACAAGATCAAAAACACATGAAGCCTTTAATTACTTTAGAAACATCAGAAATCATGCCAAAACTGTATTAAACCTAACTAAATCAAACTTTCTCCACAAGCAGGCAAATAAACTTCTAAATAATCCAAATGATAACAAAATATTTTGGTCTACTCTTAACTCATTCAAATCCAACTTCACTACTGCTTCATCCATTCCACCATTAAAATCTCTGACTGGCAATCTTGTAAGTGACCCACGAGGTAAAGCTAACCTTCTTGCGGATATTTTTTCCACCAACTCAACCTTAGATGAAATAAATCAAGATGTCCCTGTACTTAATTTTAATTCGCCTGAAATTCCCTCACTTAAGATCCACACCAGACATGTCAAAACTATTTTGCAGAATCTCTCAGTAGATAAGGCTCCTGGTCCAGATGAAATTCCTCCAATAGTACTTAAGAATTGCTCCTTGGTGCTCGCTCCTGTATTGGCAAAAAATTTCCGTCTGTGTACTCATACCTCATGCTTCCCAGTACCTTGGATAGAAGCAAACATCCATCCAGTTCCTAAAAAAGGTGCCTCTTCAGATCCATCAAACTACAGACCAATAGCTATAACTTCCACTCTTGGTAAAGTCTTTGAAATTATATTAAATAATCACATAATTAAGCATCTTGAGAATAATAAATTAATCAGTGATAGGCAATATGGTTTTAGACGATGTCGATCAACTGCAGACATTCTTTGCCTTCTTACGCATCAAATCAACCAAGCAGGTGAAACACATACAATAGCACTGGATATATCAAAGGTATTTGATAGAGTCTGGCATCAATCCTTATTGTCGAAGATGTCACACTACGGCCTTGCATCATTAGTTCCACTAATTTCTTCTTATCTTCATAACAGAAAAATATGTGTAATGGTAGATGGCCTTTATTCTCAATTTCACTCAATAAATCCTGGTGTTCCCCAGGGATCAGTTTTGGCCCCAACTCTGTTCCTCATTCATATCAATGATCTCATATCTACCACTCATAATCCAATACATGCCTACGCAGATGACTCAACACTCCACAGTTCCTTCACATTTACCAATTCTTTCACCCAACCCGATCTTATAAATTAAAAAATAAACACTGCAATTTCTCTGAACCAGGACCTTTCTAGAATTAATGAATGGGGACAAAAGAATCTAGTTTCCTTTAATGCACAGAAAACCAAGTACATTCAATTTTCTAACCGACAGAATCTCACTGACTCCCATATATTTGTTAATGATTTAAATATTCCCACTTCCCCTAGTATTGACATTCTCGGTGTAACATTAACTACTAACTTGAGCTGGACACATTATGTTAGAAGCATTGCTAAGAATGCCTCTAAAAAACTGGGACTACTGTACAGAGTTCGAGAATTCTTCACTGACGAGCAGTTGGCCGTAATATATAAAAGTCATGTGCGTTCTCAGATGGATTACTGTTCACCTCTGTGGAGTGGAAGGGGAGTGGTTGCATTGAGGCAGTTGGACAAAATTCAAAATAAAGCTATTAGATTAATCAATAACCCTGCAATCACACAGGACCTTCCTACATTATCCATACGAAGAAACGTTGCATCCCTTGCATTATTCTACAGATATTTTCACAGCAATTGTTCCGAGGAACTTGCTTCAATTGTGCCGCCTCTCTACATCTTTCCCCGTAAAACTAGGGCAGCTGAGAGCGCCCATGAATTTACACTTTCTCCTCCACAATGCAGAACTTCTGCTTATCAAAATTCATTTATCCCTAGAACTACTACTCTTTGGAATTCACTTCCCTCGAGTTGCTTTCCACAAACTTACAATCTACAAAAGTTTAAATCCAGTTGTTACAAACATTTTATGAATGGAGGATGCCTTTAGGCACATGGACCTTTTTGTTTTATCTGTGTTTTTCCTTCCTCCGTTCATTGTCTCTTAAAAAAAAAAAAAAAAAAAAACAGCAGGCATCGAAGAATTAGGCATGTGGAGTGGAGAGAATGGATGATCAAAACTGAGTGAAGAGAAACAAGTCTGAACGTGGAGGGAGTCACACCGAAGGGTAGACCTAGAAAGAAGTGATCCTCTTGTGTGTGTGTGTGTGTTTTTTTATTTTTTTTTTTATTTATTTTTTTTTTCCAAAGACGTCCCGAGGAGGGGTGGCCATGAACATTAGGCGTTTGTCACGAATCGCTAGGTCAAGTTGCCCTGGTTTGACAAACAACATTTTGACAGTGCGGGTTTGATCCGCCGACAGATCAGCAGTCGACGTTCTACTGTTTATGCCACGGCTCTTCTATGATATGACCTCAAATTTAAAAAAAATTACAAGTGGACAGCCCAGAACAGAGCTGCCTGGAGCCCCACCATTAGGAAATTATACTGATATTGCACCGTGTGTGGACCGCTTGGTCTTTAAAAAATTTAGATGGTTCGACCATATGGAATGTATGGGAAGCAAGAGAATGACTAAGAGAGTGTACAAGAGCGAGGTGGAAGGTCAGAGAGGGAGAGGTAGACCAAATGAGAGGTGGAAGGATGGAGTAAAGAAGTATAGGCTATGAGGGAAGGCAATGCTGTATGGGAGGAAGGGCATTGACTGATTGGGGACAGAGATGCATGGGGGTGTTTCGTTCGTGTCCACCACTTCGGGGATCACGGCGTTCGGCATTAGATAGATAGATAGATCAGCTTAACTTACTCAACTTAAGTAATGAGGCAATATTTTGTTACGCTTTTCAAAATATTAGATTTTCTCAGTATAAGTTTAAATTAACCTAGTATCTACTATTCAGTGCAACCAAACCCTCATAGTCTGCCAGCTTGCCTCAGTTTAGCAAGAGCAGAGAGAAAATGAGGGAGTGGGTTATGACAGCAGCATTAAACGGGCAATCTTTTAGTGTTTTTACAGGCCAATATTGATTTATGGCCTGTATTTCTTTGATAAAAACACTGATTTAACTAAAACCTTTTAGCCACCCATGAGAAGGTGAACCCCAAACTTTTTACTCACAAGTCTACTCCCTGGGGTTAAGGGGGCCTTCATCCATTGTGGAGGAAAAGAAAAACTATATGCCCCACGCATCCTACTGCGTGTCATAAGAGGTGACTAATGGGGGAATGGCGCTAGACTTGTGGACCAACCGCCATCACTATATAATGAAGACTTTGCTATATGGCGCTGCCTTGGTATGGCACTGCCGAGGCTTGTGAAGAGCAAATAGGTGCCGCAGGGGATTCTACTAGCACTATCTGGGGTCTGTTTTGGCGCCACAATAGTCGGCCATAGTGTTCATATGCTGGGGCAGCATTATTCTATGGTCCGAGTTGCCTAATAACGGCACACTGGCATTGAATCTTACACCCCCAGACCCAGATCTGGCGCCTTGGGGTAAACCTATCCAAAGGGATCCAGAGGGTACAGTGCATAGTGCCTACCCAGATTGGCACTTTTCGCCTAACAATATAGGGGCCTGAACATGGTGGTAGCGCTCCAGGAGGCTGCCCTGTCATTAGGTGAATAATACCAGGCCAGCCGCATTGCTGTATACGCGCACAGGGTGCTTCGCTGCGGTTGGTTCAGGTGGGATGCACCGGGGCCACTGAATCCTACCCTACCTAACCCTTGGGTGAAGGTGCTGGGGCAGTCTATAGTCGGTGTCCTGGGGACGATATTTTTACCTTGCCAGCTCTATTTTTACCAAATATTTAAGGCAAACCAACGTACAAACCATGTAAGTCGGATGTTAAAAAAAAAAAAAAAAAGGAGATGAAATGCAGCCTCCCGCAAGCTCAGGCTTGCAAGCATGAATGTAGGTATCATTAGTTGCAGAGCAAATGAAGATGTGGAAGTACTCAAATGTAGAAGAGTGGATGTGTGCTGCGCCCAGGAAACCCGATGGAAGGGGCGTGGTGTTCAGTAGATAGTTGGAGAAAACAAGAGATACCGGAGTTATTGGAAGGGGGATGAATCTGGAAAAGCGAAAGCTGGAGTGGATGTCTTGGTATCCGAAGAGTTAGAGAAGAGTGTAATTGAACTAAAGAGAGTAACTGAAAGGTTGACTGTATTTAAATGGAAAGTTGTTGAAAGAATTATGAATGTGATATCGGAATATGCCCCACAGGTTGGCTTAAACAGAGCAGAAAGAGGTCTTCTGGAACTGCCTAATCAGTGTCGTTTCGGGCCTCTCAGAGAATAATATCACAGTAGTAGGTGGAGACCTCAATGGGCATATGGGAGCACGTACAAAGGAATATAATGGAAAACAAGCAACAACAAATCTATTATCCTTACAAGGCTGTTTGTAACTTAAACTACATAACATATGTGAAAAAAGGTAACGGTAGCACAGAAAATAGTGGTGCTATTCGTTTCTAAATGCTGTTAATCAGGGGTTAAGAGCGAGAGATTTATCTAGTTGAATTTTGAAAGTTTCAAAAGTACTACTGGTACACTCAATGACATTACTAGGTAGTCCATTCCATAGTTGTGCTGATGGGTACGAGGGTGTGCATGGAGGAATAGGGAATGGAAGACGAAATCTAGAAGGCAAATACATACTGAAGTCCTGTGTTGTACTCAACACAGTGTGTAACACTAAGTTCAAGAAAATGTGAAGTCATTTGATCACATACAGTTCTGGGGGCACCAGTAGCCAGATAGATTACTTCTTGGTGAACAGGGAAGATTGGACATTTATTCAGGATGTACAGGTCATCCCGATTGAATAATGTATCTCCCAACATAAGCTCCTAGTCTGTGACATGAGCTCAGGGCGAGATCCTGTATGTAAGAAGGTATACATGCCAAAAAGGAAAATATGGTTGTTGAATAAATAAAGATACAAGGATAGGTTTTGCAACAAACTGGAGGAATTGGTTAGGAATAGAGGCACTAAGCCAAATTATGTAAATAGCCAATGGAACTTCCTTGAACGTAGCCTTCTTGCTGCCACTGACAAAATTTGTGGCAAAAATAAGGGTCCCCCCAGGCATAAAACTTCCTGGAGGAGGAATGACGAGGTTGAAAATGCAATAAAGGAGAAAAGAAGATGTTTGAAATCATGGAAGAAATGAGGCAGCAAGGAGGAATATCTGGTGGCTAAGCGTGTTAGAAGCGCAATGACATATGCTTCATAAACATGGCCTGTCAAAGTGGATGATATCAACAGAATGGAATGTAACGAGATGAGAATGTTGGGATGGATGTGTGGGACCAAACATCAGGAGAGGATATCTAGTGAAGAGCTGAAGAGACAGTTAGGTATCAATGATGAGATGTGTACTAGTAGGATTGGATAGTTTGAACATGTGGTTAGAATGGATGAACTAAGTTGGGTGGAAAGATGCAAGTACATGATTGTGGGGGGAGCTGACCAAAGGGCAGACCAAGAAAGATGTGGGATCAGACCTTATAGTCTGTTCTTGAATAAAGAAAAACACTTGACAAGTGAGGCAGCTCTGAACAGTGCTCCGTGTGGAGCACTCGGTTGTTAAATTTATGTATGTATATATTGGAGGGTGAGGGCTGGTCCTGTCCAGAGTGAAGTTTGGTATCCTCTACCCAACCTTAGCCATTTCTGTCTGTCTCTTTTCGTGTACTACTCTACCTACTTCGGGGGCGGGAGGCTAGGAATCCTCTCCCCCTTGTAAAATCCACCAACTAGACGAGACAGAGAAAGGGGCGAGGGAACGCGAAAGTGGTCCTGTACTCTATGAATTGGAACTTAAAATGTTGTTTCTGTCTAGAGTCGGCTACCCCCAGCTATGGGGTATGTGCCTGGGTAAATACATACATATATGTATGTATATGTCATGCATGTTACCACCCAGCCATGCACATTCCAGTAAGATGCTATTTTTGGATACATACAATTTTCATATCACCTGAAGCTCATCCTGTGCAAGATTAAAGAGTACCGTACAGTCCATTCTCCTACTTTCCATGTTCTTAGTTTACAATAAACCTAGTTTGTGAGCTCCATTGGGAAAAATAATACCGTATCTAAAAAAATACTTCTATTGCAAATGTTACTACATTTTTATGAAATGGCCATGCGGAAGTAGGACAATATTGGTATTCTCTTTATTATGCGATGATGTACACTACTTTGCAGGGCAGAAGGTGAAGGCATGACGTCACAGGTGACACTAATGCTAACCTAAGACCATTGTCTATTGTATCCTCCCTCAACCCTAGTGTGTGCTCGTCCACTCACATTGTGAAAGTGCTTCTCGGAACTGAAATGCACTGTATGACTTGTTTTCGTTTACTTATCATGCTTATCTTTCTTACAGAAAATATACTTATATAAATGTGTAAAATATAACTGTATATGGAAGGGGAAGTTGGGAAAAATGGGGTTGGTTGTGAGGGGGGGGGGGGGGGGGGTAGGAAATGTGCAAACCGGGTGTTGACCATATACCTTTTAATTAATGCTTTTCAGTAGTTCGTACCATGAGAATTAGTAGTTTGCGGCGCAATGTGTCGATCATATTCTGGCAAAGTAGGAGAACGGAGTGTATAACTAGCCTTCCACCACTATTAAAGTAGTAATAAATGAAATATTGGAATGTATTTTAGGTGAGGGCTGGTCCTGTCCAGAGTGAGGCTTGGCATCCTCTACCCAACTTTGGCCGTTTCTGTCTGTCTTTCTTTCTGTACTACTATTCCTACTTCAGGGGCGGGAGGCTAGGAATCCTCTTCCCCTTGTAAAATTCACATATAAGATGAGACTGGCTAGGGAACTCGAAAGTGGTCCCACATCCCAAGAATTGGAACTTTAAATTTGTTTTCTGTTCGTGCTCTGTCTCGAGTCGGCCACCCCCAGCTATGGGGTATTGTGCCCGAGTATATATAAATACATACATACAATTTGCAGAAGCCAGCTCAAAAATATTAACAATAATAATTGGGTTGTTTATTAAGTGCAATTTCTCTCCGAGATTCAAAATGGTTCTTAGGATATTATAAAGCCAATCATAACTGAGCTCACATAATAGGCTACTAACATAATACTCCTCTTTGTGATGAGCCTTGTAGCCCCAGGGGACCAGACAAGTGTTGGACCTAGGGTGGAGGACCCCTGGAGTGAGGGCCGTCTTGTGGTAGGCCCGGGCGACCAGTGGCTGACCTTTACCAGGGGCAACGGGTACTGGGGCAGCACACACCGCACCACTCTGGCACAACACCCACTTCACAGCTGCGGAAAGAAGAAGGCATTATAACTAACAGGTTGTTGTTGTTGTTGTTGTTGTTGTTGCTGTTCCCCAGCCTGTCTGGCCGAGCAGCCCGAAGGTCCCGAGCAAGGCCAAGGCCATAATCGAGCACCCCAACGGAACCCTCCCTGCTTACCACTAATAAAGCCCAGGTGACCGAAGCCGCTCCAAGGCGGGGAGCTGAGGAGGGGCGGAAACGCCCGGGAAACTAAAGCCTCACCCAAGGTCCTGTGCCCCTCAGCAATTATGAAGGGAAAGTTGAGGGGCAAAGGAAAAATGTTACACTTTGGCTCCCAGTCTGCCAACCTCTAGGTTGGCAGTAGGGAGGTCAATCCATTGAAGAGACGCCGTCACTTGAGATCTAGAAAATATATAAGTAAAAGGAACAGTCAGAGTAAGCTATGGGTATGGCAGAGAACGCTCAGCTCTCACTCTGATAGACCAGCCTATCACAGGTTCAGTTGGTTAGGTGTGCTCGTTGATGGAGTGGTTAGAATGAGCTGTACATTGGCCCACAAAGGTTAGCTTAGGCTATACTGTGGCGGAAGCTTTAAACCACCTTTGGGAGCAGTCGAGTTTGTGGGGTGGATACTCAAATGTCAATTCCTAGTCCGCAATAAAATCAAGCAACCTACAGTACATCATACTACTATTACAATTACTACTATCCTCTTTATCACCTTCTTTACTTTGTCTTTGTCCAAACCCTGAGGCAGATCCCACTAAGCTTCATAAAGTTCATAACATATGTTTACTTGGTTAAAGAAGCTTCCTTACCCACTTCATATATATACTGCTCATCAGATAACATCTCTAATCTTAATGTCTTTCCTCCGGACAGTTGTCAAACTTTATTTGTGTATATTTATATCCTAAAGGATAATATTCAACACAAGTAGCAAGATGAGCAATGTAAACATGGAGTGGGGTAAAGGAACTTTTAGAACCAACTGTACAACCTTGTCGAGAAAATGTGTAGAATTAGTAAAAGTAATGTTTACCATGGAACAGCACCCACTTCACAACTGGGGAATGATGAGGTACTTGTTAAAAGTGACACCCTAAGCCACTATTTCTGGCACAATATGAACCTCCGAACAATATAAACAAACTTCCGAAATGCAAATTTTAAGTAAATAATTAATGGAAATGCTAAATCCCCTCCCTGGTGGCTTAACAAATCTGAGGACAGCATTAGTGTCCTACTTTCCTGTCATTCGTAAAATATGTGGACCCTTTATGTGTTTCACGATAAAAGTATATCTAAAGCCAGCCTCGTGCAAACAGGTTTATTGGCGAACTGTATCAGAGACTGGAAACTACTTTTGTTTCTATTATTATTATTTTCTGGATTTTGTGTTAATTTATCTAGTATTGTATTATTCAAGATTATGAGCTACAAGATTCAAAATACCATTATAATTAAGGGGAAAAATGGCAATGTAACCGACATAATTTTAGATATTATTGATTACGATATATTCGTTTGAATCATTGTGTGACATTGGCTTAAGAAACGTGGCACATCACTCACTTTACAGCCGAAAAATTTACCTTTCTACTACAAATGACATTTTATATTCACTAATAATATACAATTTTGTTCAGATTAGGAAGGATTCTTTACAGTCAAGAAGATCAAAACTGCAATTAATTACTTCTCTAGTACAATATTTATTGATTTAATGTACTGTATTCTGGCTACCACTCAACAAATTATATTACATTCGAGAAAGACCTCCTATAGTCCTAAGGTTAACCCCTGACAGGCGAGTGGAATGAATCCATCCCTCTGATTCCTAAAGGTTCTCCTAAACTTAATTACATCATAAAGAAGAGCCACAATGTGAGAAATAATGGCATTATCGCAGTGAAGAAATAGACTTGTATTCTTGAGCAATTCTTTCCCATCACAGCACCTGATAAGCAAACAAATACTGTGGGAATGAGTGAGGTTTACAGGGAATAGCATTATAATATCTAAATTTTACGTCATTGTTCAAGTTATTTCATCGATTAACGGCCCTGTGTAGGGAAAAATTAGATTTAGCATCAAACTGCGGGATGATGTTTGGGTACGTTCCATGTTCATTCAGTGGAAGTGCGGGCGACGTACACATACAGTTGGTATTTCCCATATATTATTCTCTAGAGTGACAAGTGGTAATACTGAGAGGAGTTGCCAGAGGTACCACACTTGACCAAGCTCCTTATAACTCGTGGTCTCAGTGACTCAGGATGCTTCAGAGTGGGTGAATGTGTGTTCCAGCAACTCATGACTTGGAGCTGTTATTCAAGCAAAAACAGGTTCATATCTACAAGTCACTGTAAACACTACAAACAAGGTAAGAACGTGATTTTCATTTCTTCGTACAGGCCATAACTCATACTGTCTTCCACATATATTTCCTTCTTCCCAAATTATTCTTTTTCATAGATTTAAAGCAAGTGGAAAGTTGCACAACATAGTCAATTTTTGCTTGCTCTGGTTTAGCTCCAAACACTCAAATTTATCAACACAGTGTAACGACCACAGAACAGATACAGAAAATACCTTGATGAGTTTTTGAAAAGCTTAGAAAGGACACTTTTCGCCAAATACCTCTTTGGTTCCGATAACCCCTTTCTCCAAGACTCACAGAGTTAGAGTGTCCGAAACATTGTGAAATATACAATAAGAGGTGTTCGGTAGGATTAAGGAGGAGGTTAAGAATACAAGCATATTAATTGCAAATAAATTGTGACTGGACAACTGAATCAGTAAGCCGTATTTACCAGTAGCTCTCAACCAGTGTCAATGTAACCAAAACTGTTAGATTATTTCAAGTTGGGAATTTTAACTGAAACTGGTTTAATCGGCCTTGATTGATTTGGTATAAGTTGATATTTACTGGTTGAGTTGGCCAGGAACTGGAATAAGTAATTAAAAGAAATATAAAAACATATATATATATATATATATATATATATATATATATATATATATATATATATATATATATATGTGTGTGTGTGTGTGTGTATGCTGTGTATCCCTCTTTCTATTTAACTATTCCCTTACGTAGGTTAGATGGCATATAGCGAGAGTAACTCGGGGGTGCCTCTTGCGCCGAGTAACTTGGAGGTTCATCACAGAAATTATCTTTAGGCGCCACGGTCATTGGTTCAGGGTAGTCCAGTTGGTGCGCCATTGCTGCGAAGAGACATTGAAGAACGTTAGACAATGTGGCAAATTTTTACTTCAATACACAATAAGACACAAATCCATGTCCATTATGAACCCTTGAACAGCAAAACAAACCTAGTGCCTTTCTGTACTAAGCAATAATTATGCTGACAATAATGTTATGCACTTATTATATTCCTGAATCTCTTTATGTTTTTTGTTTTGCTAATACTGCCATCATAAAAAAAAAAAAAATTACCTATAAAATAACCAAAAAATATCCTAGTTTTCAAACAATTATTTTCCTCACCCAAATGTCACACTTGTTCACCTGACCAGTCTGGATGTGTACATGGTCCGTAAAGGAGATAGCTGTACCTAAGCAGAGTTCCTGTGAGAAAAAAAGTACTTTTGCCAAAAAGGAAAGCATGGTTGTTAGAAAAAGAGGAGTGCAGAGACAGATTCCACAACAAAATGATGGAAATTGATAGAAGTATGGGTACTAGATCAGAAGTGGAGACTTTCTATGTGCAGTTTGTGGGAACATGCTGGGAAGTAATTCAATCCAATGTTTCATATGTAGTGACTGGGTACACAAGAGGTGTAGTGAGGCGAGAGGACCTTTGACGAGTATCATAGACTTTGAATGTGCAGTGTGAAAGGGAGAACTTGCGTTGAATGACTCACCTGATAGTATCGATTTTGGTAGTGTAACGCTGGAGTGTGTGAATACACATTGAAACTTGGGCGATCTGGTTTCTGCCATATGTGGCACTGAAGCTGGCTCCATCACTAGAGTCAGATAGCTGAGAGAACTCCCACTTCACCTTAGGGAAGGTGTATTCCTATTGCGTTAGGAGTGTGATGGCATATGCCTCGGAGATGTGATCGGTTAAAGTGGAGGGTATTAAATAAAATGGAAAAGAATGAGAAGAGAATGGGCAGATGGATATGTGGGGTTAACCTCAGGGATGGGGTATCGAGTGATGAACTAAAAAGGTGTCTGGGCATTAGGAGTATCAGTGAAGTGATGTGCATGAGCAGGCAGACTTGGTTGGTTTGGACACATGGAGAAAATGGATGATCAGAATAATTATTGGGTGAAGAATTGCCGGACTGCGAACGTGGGGGAGCTGCGCATAGGGGTAGAGTTAAAAGACGTGGGATCAAATACTTCGATCTGATCTAAAAAATGTAGAGCTTGACAACAGAAGTAGACCAAAATAGCTTTGCACGGAATGCCGCAATTTAGGACATGAAACTTAAGCCACTCTCTCGGTGGATGAAACGGTCTTTAACACTTAATAAGTAACACCCCGTTCCTAACATTAATCATCAATTACAAACCCCAATGTACTTGAATAAACTAATGAAAGCATATGGTCCTCCCGGGATTCGAACTTGGGACACCACACCCAGAACATAAGTACCTAAACCACTACACCACCAACACAGTTAAGGTCTAATTCGCGGTGACCGTCACATGACAGGAGAGAGAATATTGGCCACCCCTGCTGTGCCCGTCATATGACTCATGCCTTTTTTAGGCCATTATGAGCGATGAGAGAGCGAGCATCGCAAGGACAACAGGCAGGCTCGGTCCGCTCGCGACAGCGGCGGGACCCGTACTGAGACCTATTGTATCTGACCTCCACCTCCACACCTCTCAAAATAAGGATAAAACTGGGGAAAATACCTCATTTTAGGGTATTTTCCCTTCCACTTGCACGATCGTTGCAAGACAACCCGTTGTCGTACAAGGATGATTAAGATGTCATTGGAAAGCTCTATTATCGCCCTTTCATGGATATATAATTGTATTACGCTCTGGCTTTTGTTTATGCATGAAAAAGAGCATGCAATGATGCTCATTTTCGGTAAATATACCCGCCAGGCACTACGGTGATACACACACACCAGCCCGCTGGTTGGGGGTTAAACTTGTATGTATGTTTGTATGTAATTGAACCCGGACCAGCTTTGAATATGTATGAATCAGCATTAATGATGACTGTACATAAATTATTAATCCCTTAGGTACCTATGACACTATTTCTCACTTTTATGATAATCATTAGGCGATTTTGTGCAGCTTAGGAAGGCTCTCTATAAATTAAAGAGGTAAAATAAATCTTAATTAACACTCAAACTTTAACAAAATCTTTCCATTCCGTATAAATTAATGCATCATGGTAGCATAATAATGTGAAGCAATGGGCGAAATCTATCGAGGGGTTGTTGGGTTGAGCATGTAGAATTTACCTGCAACCACCTACAGTACAATATATCTAAAATGTAGCAAAGAAAATGTTGTGTATGCACTTTTGTTGGTTTAGGTATGCAGTCTTTAATCCAGCAATTAATGAATGTAAGTCATTAGCCTCCGTCTACAACGCAGGCAAAAATACATGAATTAAGTAATCATTTTACTATGTTGTATAATTTAAAATGCTTCCGTTATTTCAAAATAATCTGCATAAAGTGGAATATATTATTATTAATACATAGGCCGACCAGGTTTGTATTAATCATGTCTGGTCATTATTATTATTATTGCATCATGTTAATTAGTAAATATTTATATATTGTTACAGCTCTGGACCTCAGCTGCTCAGAGACGGGACAATAAGAAAGAATGATCCACACCAGCACCTTGTCTCCTATACAAGCAACCCAACGAACGCAACACAAAAGAGCAAACAAATGCTTCCAGACTCTTCTCAGGGCTTAACCCCTTCGGCACCGCGCGGCCATCCCGCTCAGTAGGCCTACATACCGCTCCCTTCCACCCCACCCCCATCCCTCCCACGCGCATTATCCACCCACTAAACCTTGCCAAATACCCATTAATTTGTATAGTAGAGTAGTTAGGTACAACAGGATAGCAGTATTATAAGTATTAGAAGTAGTAGTAGTATCAGTAGTCGAAGTTATCAAATATTCCCTACTAAATACACGTAAATAATAATAATGATGATAATAATAATAAATGGCATAATAATGCATATGAAGACCAAGATGGCGAATGCACGGAGACACAAAAACACTATAATCCTGCGTGGGTGGGGCCTAGGGGAAGACTGGGCCCTGGGGGAAAAATCTGCCTCTCATTAGTCGAGAGATACCGTGACGTCACGGTCCTCGGTGACGTCACAGGGCTCTGGTTGGCTGCTGGGGAAAGGGGCGGAGCTTCCTGTATCCCCAGTGTGACATACAGTACCGTAGATAGAGCCCCAGGCAGCAAAACCGACTGGCAGCATTTCCTTTAATTTATCACATACGTGTGTACGGGACGGTATATTTTACTGAAGCGCTTATTACGTACATGTGTACGTGACGGTGCCGAGGAGGTTAACCCACTGAACCCCAGCGACGACAACGTGTCGTCACCAATGTATGTAACGCTAAACCCCAGCGACGACAACGTGTCGTCACAGGTACTCCGGTCCCAATTACTCCGGTCCTATGGCACCTAGAGGGCTCAGATTTGTATGGGAACTGTGTAAGTATCCCACACAACCTGGGCGATGGTTGAAAACTCTCAAAGTCCAACCGTGTGCGCGTGAGCGCGCAAAAACATGGTTTTTGGGTGTTTTTGCCTTCAATTTTTTACTCTTCTAAAATCCGTTTTCGGGGGCACCGTAGGACCAATTGTTGACCTTTTTGATAGTTTTTTTTTTTGGTTTTTCCTTCATTCCTAACCCATTCGCTATTGTTTCTGGAAAAAAAATCAAATCCTGCCGGTCCCTGGTGGTACATTTATTTATAACTAGCTGGGGCTCAATGGGTTAAGGTGCTCCACTGCCCTGCTTCCCATTTGAATGTTACTAAAGTAGAAAACTACCATAGCCTACTAAGCTATAAAAAGACAAAAACCCAACACAGAGATGGGAATGCTGGGGGGATAATTAAACTGGCTCAACAGACAAAGTACTAGCAAACATGTGAAAGCAAAAAGAGTAGCAACTGTACTTCGAGCAACTAGGCTATGCACAATCTCGACAGTACCCCCCCCCCCCCCCCCACCCCGTGTGCAACCAGCCTACGGTACCCAACTCCCGATGCAGAGTTTTAACACAATATCAATATCTATATCAAAAGCTGACTACCAATACGGGGGTCGGGTCCTGTGACTCAAACCTCGGGGTGTTATTAGTGGAGGTTGCGAAATGGGCTACCCGGGATAACTCCAGGGCTGATACAAGCCAACTATGTACAGTCTACGACAGAACTGCTGTCATGGCCTGTGGCAATGTATTAGTTCACTTATCTTTTAATAGATGGCCCTTTAATCGCTTCTAATAAAAGGGGGCGGGGTTAATATAGAGGTTGGAAGGAGGAGGAGTCAAACGTGTGTGTGTGTGTGTGTGTGTGTTCTAGAACAGCACGCAGAATAAGTTTATTTTAACATAACACACAGGCTATATTATGAGATTAGCTCATGCTGGATCACAAATAAGTAACACACATCAGGTGTTGTGTTATTTATGGAATTTAATATACAGACAATAAAGTGTATATCCTTCGCACTTCCCATTCCCCCTCCTCCCCCTCTCCCTCTCCTCTCTCTCCCCTCTCTCTCTCTCTCTCTCTCTCTCTCTCTCTCTCTCTCTCTCTCTCTCTCTCTCTCTCTCTCTCTCTCTCTCTCTCTCTCTCTCTCTCTCTCTCTCTCTCTCTCTCTCTCTCTCTCTCTCTCTCTCTCTAAACGTAAATGATACCCTCTAAAATACGCAGATTAATACTATGCGATTGTTTTGAACTTACATCTATATTATTATATTAGTTTGTGTGTCTGTTTGTCTGTGCGTTCTAAATAGACGGCCGCAGTTTTGGACCTGGGGAGCTGAAACTTTGCATGTGGGTGTCAATTGACCTGGGTCAGGTCATAGAGGGGGCGAGGCCACGATCGGAGGTCGTTTCGAGGCCGAAATTGATTTTTTTTTTTTTTTAATTGAAAAAAATTGCCGTTTGCGACAGAAGGAGGCCTCCGATCGAAAAGGTGTATGGAACGAAAGTTGTTCGCAGCCCCCCAAAATAGGGGGACGGATGAGGTCAGATCCAAAATCGGAAGTCATTTAGCGGCCGAAATCGAGGTCGCCGTTTAATGAGGCGCAGGGAGGTCGAGGCCAGTGATTATGGTAGTAGTAGTATTGTGATGATTGTGGTAGTAGTGATTGATGATGGTGATTATGGTAGTACTAGTGGTGGTAGTAGTGATGTTGATTATGGTGGTACAGTATTATTACCCGGGCAACGCCGGGTACCCCTGCTAGTATACATAATAAATGTTAGGGATGACAAAATAAACTTATATTGATTAGGAATATGATAACTAGCGAGGCAGCGAACAACACCTATTGCTCGCTGCCTCGCTAGTTATCCTATTATTACATAAGCTACGATTCCCGAAGAACACGTCTATATTTGTTTGTATATATATTAAGTGTAACAATAACACTTAGGATTAAAGTTATTTGTGTTGGCTTAAGGAATAAGTTGAACTAGCAGGGGTACCCGGCGTTGCCCAGGTAATAATACTGTACCACCATAATCACCATCACTACTACCACCACTACTACTACCATAATCACCATCATCAATCACTACTACCACAATCGTCACAATACTAGTACTACCATAATCACCGGCCTCGACCTCCCTGTGCCTCATTAAACGGCGACCTCGATTTCGGCCGCTAAATGACCTCCGATTTTGGATCGGACTTCATCCGTACCCCCATTTTGGGGTGCTGCGAACAACTTTCGTTCCATACACCTTTTCGATCAGAGGCCTCCTTCTGCCTCAAACGGCCTTTTTTATAATTTTGTTTTTGTTTTTCTTATTTCGGCCTCGAAACGACCTCCGATCGTGGCCTCGCCCCCTCTATGACCTGACCCAGGTCAATTGACACCCACATGCAAAGTTTCAGCTCCCCAGGTCCAAAACTGCGGCTGCCTATTAAGAACGCACAGACAAACAGACACACGAACTGATTTAATAATACAGATATATATAGGCTATATATATACTGTATATATACAGTATATATAGATATATAGAATGTGCGTATACTGTATGTGTTTACTTCAATACTATTTTATGAGGTTATAATAGACATACGAGGTTATATCGTAGGTTACATGAAGGGTATATTATATCTACTGGTCACTCCCTCACTGCGTCACATCCTGTTACTGACAAAGGATATGGAGACAAGTTCTCCTAACTACTAACTGGGTTATATGATATTGATTTAACCTCTTTCTGGTTTCTAGAATCAGTTACGTTATTCAGTTAACATTTAATGAATCGCGTGTTTGTACTCAGTTATCGTTTTCTATTATTGTATTGGTTCGAATTGCCTTTTCAATCAGATGGCACCAATATGTATTTGTATAGCTACCTTCACATTATAGTCCATTCATTATAGGTGGGCCAGAAATCAAGACCAATAACCTCAGTAGCTCAAAAAGGGCTTGAGCAAATGGGCTGTAAATTCCCACACCTATTCCCTGATTGACCCTTCCTAAACGGTAGAAATATTAGTTCAATTACTTTAGTCGTTTACGAGTGTTACGCTGGCCAGCTTGCCAGAATGTACTCGTGACTCGCTAGCACTCGCCACGGCAGTGAAATGGGCTATAATAATCGTAGAACGAAATTCTTTCTTTCTTTGTATCTGTGTTGTCACAGACAGATCAGTGTTTGCCTTTATTCTTGTCTGTGACACTTAGAAGTATTTTATATCCATAGTAGTGATTATAACATGCAGCGCGTGAGAGAGAGATTTGGAGAGCGAAGAGGCAGTGTGTGTGCGTATGTACGTGTGCATTCCTCGCTCGGTGGGCCCACCCGCTCGCTATTGGTCGGCGGGTCTGGCGTGGCAGATGACGTCTGCTGGTCATGTGACGTAGCGGGCTGTGATTGGTCGCAGAGCCATCTGGTGGCCAGACTGAGTACTTCTCTCCTTTCCCTCTCCTCAGAGCATGGTATTGTGCGCTTGGTCC
Source organism: Paralithodes platypus (assembly GCA_032716605.1). NCBI lineage: Eukaryota > Metazoa > Arthropoda > Malacostraca > Decapoda > Lithodidae > Paralithodes > Paralithodes platypus. The sequence continues at coordinate 18,613,165 of CM064548.1, read as the reverse complement.
TAGACGTCCCTCGCATTCTGTCTCGCATCTAACCCCCTTTACTGCTTTGCCTCTCTCTGAACTCCTTTCCAAACTTCCTATCTTTATTCAATTACCCATCCCTTCTGGTTCTCGCATACGACTTCCATAGTCGGCCAGTCGTATTACCAGCGCCTGTTTTCACATATATGTTTTGCACTAGCTTTAGAGGTTATTAGACTCATAGTCACATGGAGTCATATTGTTGAGTGCTTCTAATTATTTGGTTGTTCTTTATTACTATTTAATGCTAGACAGTGGAGGGTATCTTTGGTCGTTGTCTGAGTTATGTATATGGCAAGTCAGAGCCTGTACGACTTCGACGGAGCTAGGTAGCCTGTAGTACACTCTTGTGCATATTTTCCTTTGCGAGCTTAGCAGTATACAAGCGAAGGGATTTTGCCTACACTTGCTTGTATGCTTGCTAACTAATTTTGTTGACCTTTGAGGAGCGTCAGGGTAAGACCAGATACTTGAGATCTGGACTAACCAAGAGAGCCTCCTAGTCACTTAACGTAAGATAAGGGAAATCTGTTCAGGGGAGACAGTAGGCTGCGAGCATGCTTGAGCTCTGCCTAGGCTCCCTGTACCTTTATGCTGCTGCTAGACTTTATTAGTAAGAAAGACAGCATATTGTTTATTAACTTTAACTGCGTATGCTTTAGTAATTATTCACGTATTGTTTTAGCCTAGGTTGATGCATAGTGCACAACCCAGTATGGCTGTTACTTTGGCTAAGGAAGTACTGTTTTTGAGTTGCTGTTGTTAGTGCTGTCACAGAGTTGTTGCACTCTCTTGTTTCCATATATATGTATCCTACTTTTAGGTGTATTTAAGATACACGCTTTGGTGTCCTGCCCCTGCATTACTTCTGTTCTATATTCGACGAGCATCTTAGAGCATCAGACGTTTTCAGAAGATTCCATATCTGTTTGCTGTAGGACTAGACTACAAGTGTTTTCATAGAGCATTGAAGAGTTTTAGTGTTGAGTCCAGACTCACACTAAAGATAATGTAAGCATAAATAACCTTTTATTAAATCTTGTCATAGTTTATTTAAGCATAGTTATTACTTGAGAGCTTTTTATTAACGTAATTACTCTTGTTGTGAGTAGGCTTTTCTGTCACCGGAAAGCCTTTGTAGAAGTGCACTTAACCCAGTTAATTGATACCCCGTTATCCAGTAGATTAACTCGGGAGAGTTTAAGTGTTTTGTTCACCGGCTTAATAGTTCGAGGTTTGGAATTAGCGTACCGTTGTTGCAGATCTAGCCTATCTTGTAGTCCAATATTAAGTGCCCTTGTTTATTTCGTTGTGCCGGTCGTAACATGAGTTATAGAGGTTAGTGGTCAAGATTTTAGGCCTACTTACAATGAATGGATTATAGTAAGAGAGAGCGAGGTGGGTGGGGGCATGTCAAGGGTAATGGTTATTTACGAGAGTCACGTTTTCCTGAATACACTATAGTTATTGTCCTATGAAACTATAATGATACAACAAGTACACTGTGTAAGTGAATCACGGGAGCTCCAGGGTTTTATTATCACACATATATATCCGCTTCCTCTACACTCACAAACACCCACGCTTTAGTAGCCTATACCAGTTCTCCACGTCGGCTGATCGTCTTTACATCCAATTGATAAATATAACACAAGGTCATTATTTATCATATGGTTAAAATCAGCAAAGATAATCAGGTTTCAGATTTATAATAATGTATGTGAGAATGCCTCTATCTAATTTTATCTATATTACTAGCAGGGGTAGCCGGCGTTGCCCGGGTACTACCACCACTAATGTTACCATAATCACCATCATCAATCACTACTACCACAATCATCACAATACTACTACTACCATAGTCACCGGCCTCTACCTCGATTTCGGCCGCTAAATGACCTCTGATTTTGGATCTGACTTCATCCGTACCCCCATTTTGGGGGCTGCGAACAACTTTCGTTCCATACAACTTTTCGATCGGAGGCTTCCTTCTGCCCCAAACGGCCATTTTTTTTCAATTTGTTTTCAATTTCGGCCTCGAAACGACCTCCGATCGTGGCCTCGCCCCCTCTATGATCTGACCCAGTGTCAATTGACACCCACATGCAAAGTTTCAGCTCCCCAGGTCCAAAACTGCGACCGCCTATTAACCTAAGAAGTGCGCATGGGGGGTATGAGACACCACACTCCTGTGCTGACGTATTTGAGCTGTTCCCATCACTAACATAGTTATTTTACCATAAATAGCATTAATACTTATCCATATGTGCCTATTATAGGTTGATTATAAAGGTATTAACCTGTTACAACAATAAAACAAGTGGAAACAGTGTTTGGATGGTCAAAATCGGTGATACAGGCCGGGAGTTACATAATGTATGGCTGAGGCAACCTCCCTGCCCTCCACCCCTCCCCTTGTCTGGAGAGACACTGTTCCGCAATAGTCTCTCTCTCGCTCTTTCCCACGCTTGGTAACAGTGATGACAACGCCCTGCTACCAACTCGCTAATGTTAGCATGAAAATAAACCACAGAATAAGGGAATAACAGGGAAAATAGGTGATAACTGAAGGAGGGGAGGAAAGTGGGGAAGGAGGGGAGGTGGAGGAGTGATATTTGGCATGGCCCAGGGGCAAAAAAATAAAAAATAAAAAAATAAAAAAAATAAAAAAATTGGGTGTTTTTTAAATGGATTTTTTTTCCCCTTACTCTTAAGAGTCTTCCCGTAGTCCGCCGGGGGAACTCTTAAGAGTCTCCCGGCAGTTCCCGGGTTAAGAACGCACAGACAGACAAACAGACACACGAATTGATTTAATAATTCTACTAGCAGGGGTACCCGGCGTTGCCCGGATAATAATACTGTACCACCATAATCACCATCACTACTACCACCACTACTACTACCATAATCACCATCATCAATCACTACTACCACAATCATCACAATACTACTACTACCATAATCACCGGCCTCGACATCCCTGCGCCTCATTAAACGGCGACCTCGATTTCGGCCGCTAAATGACCTCCGATTTTGGATCTGACCTCATCTGTACCCCCATTTTGGGGGGCTGCGAACAACTTTCGTTCCATACACCTTTTCGATCGGAGGCCTCCTTCTGCCCCAAACGGAAAATTTTTCATATTTTTTTTTTTTTTTTTCAATTTCGGCCTCGAAACGACCTACGATCATGGCCTTGCCCCCTCCATGACCTGACCCAGGTCAATTGACAGCCACATGCAAAGTTTCAGCTCCCCAGGTCCAAAACTGCGGCCGCCTATTAACCCTTAATTGGCGGCGCGCAACTTATGTCGTGTGAAATAAATTTGGACTAAGTGGCGGTTCACAACTTATGTCGTGCGCCATTTTCAGCATGTAATGTTGCTGAGAGAGAGAGCTGAGCGGTGTGAGGGGCGTAGGAAGGCTATGACCGCCGCCCACCACCGCGGAGGACCAGCTGAAGTGAAAACCACCCTTCCCTCCCCCCTCACACTCGCTACACAGGGAATTATGTAGGGAAATTACCTAATTACAGGGTTTTTGCACTTGTGTTTCACGATCGTTGCAAGAGAACCAGTGGTCGTACAAGGATGGTTCGGGTGTCATTGGAAAGCTCTGTTTATGCCCTTTCAGGGATAGATACTTGTTTTACGCTCTGGGTCTTATTTAGGTATGAAAATGATCACGTAAACAACCCTATTTAGGGTTAAAAAAAAACGCTGGGCGCTACGGTCAAATAGACCACCTAGCCCGCTAAATAAGGGTTAAGAACGCACAGACAAACAGACAAACAGACACACAAACTGATTTAGTAATATAGATAATACATACACTTATTACCTCCACAATTTGTAATGCTAAGGGAGACGGCGCTTCAACCTCTCTCCTCTATCCAACACTGTACCAACCCACCCGCACCAAGCACATCACACACATGATAACATAAAACACACACACACACACACACACACACACACACACACACACACACACACACACACACTGGTCCAGGCAAACTAGAAAAGGTATTAGCATTATTGAGGAAATGCTGCTGTCTTCAGTGCGTGCCATGGCCATCCTGAGCCTTACGACGCATACAGACTAATAACACACATAACAAAGCCACTACAACAACTTCGTCTCTCTCCAAATCCCCTTCTCCCCTCTCTACACTCTTCAGAAAATCGGAAAAGTAGAAAGTAGCTACGAGGTGCCGTTGTAAAGGCTTATCCTTCAATACCTTCACCTGATCTGACCCCATCCGGGGTTTAGCTGGTTCACAAGGGTGTGTGACATGAACCCAATAGAGAATTTGTGGGCCATCATGTCATGGAGTGGAATGTGGTCCAGGTTAGGAGAGGAAAGGGCGGGAGGAGTGGGATCGGGGGGCAGGGGGAGGGGGGGGTGGATCCGTCGCCCCCCTAATATAAGTTGGAAAATGTTTAAATCAACGAGAATACAGGAGGTAGTTGATGCAGCTTGTGAGTGGAGATCATATTGATTGAATAAATATAAATTGTAAATGTTTACAATTAAGAACCCTTTATATATATTATATAATGTGTATGTGTTGCCAATGTTCACCGTAACATAATGATGGTGAAATAATACAAATTAAATTAAATTCAAGGTAACATACACAGAGCTATAGTATACTTTTACTTATATTTGGAGGATAATTTAAACAATTCGAAGTAAAAATATAAAAGCCTAAACAATTTATATAAACTTTAAAACAACATAACCAGATTGCTTGGATTATCGTTAAATGTTCAATTCGATGACTTACTTTATAGTATATCATTACAATGGGTAGCGCCGAACTGTTTACTGATAATGGGAAGCCACAGTAATTAAGCTAATAATTAAGAATCCACTGAGAAAAGTATAATGCAATAATCATAGCGTGTCATATTACATGTTAGGGTAGATTATGAATTGGTCAACCACAGTGCTGTGAATAGTGGTATGGAAGAAAAACAGATTTACTCTAATGTAAAAAAAAAAAAAATGTATTACAAAGAAACACGTTTCGGCTCATCTAAAGTGTTTTATCTAACTGAGCCGATATTATCTTGTCTTTATGATATATATATTTGGTTATAATTTGGTCCAAGCTAGATTACAATGTGATTCAACTTGTCTTGATGCGTGGATTGTAACATCCCGTTTCAATTACTTATATATTTATACGATTGTTCACACTAACCAGGACGCCAAGGTTGGTAACTTTGAGTGTTCTGCAACGGAGCATATCTATTTATTTTCTATAACACATTGTATTAGGTAAAGAATAGAATAAGAGTTAATAATTGAGAATCAGAAAAGGTAAAAAGAACAGTATTATTAAAACACCAAAGTAATTTTTATGGACAGCTTTGAACACGATGAGGAAAATTATATATTCGGTTAGGAGAGAGAAGGGGGAGAGAAAATAGAGAAGGGGGGAGATAGGGGAAGGCAGCAGAGAGAAGGGGAGGAGGGGGGAATGGGAAGTGCGAAGGATAGCAACTTGATTGTCTGTATATTAAATTCCATAAATAACGCAACACCTGATGTGTGTTACTTATTTGTGATCCGGCATGGGCTAATCTAATAATATAGCCTGTGTGTTATGTTAAAATAAACTTATTCTGTGTGCTGTTCTAGAACACACACACACATTTGACTCCTCCTCCTTCCAACCTCTATATTAACCCCGCCCTCTTTTATTAGAAGCGATTAAAGGGCCATCTATTAAAAGATAAGTGAACTAACACATTGCCTCAGGCCATGACAAGTTCTGTCGTAGACTGTACGAGCGTACTGCAAAACCTTCCTCCTAATAACACGCCAGTATTCAATCCCAATTGAGCCAGTACCACCGAATGAGTAAACCTCCCTTAAGACGGTTGAACCCGTAGAGTTCACCTCCCACTACTTATTAACCTCTGAAGTGCGCATGGGGGGTATGAGACACCACACTCCTGTGCTGACGTATTTGAGCTGTTCCCATCACTAAAATATTTATTTTACCATAAATAGCATTAATACTTATCCATATGCGCCTATCATAGGTTGCTATAAAGGTATTAACCTGTTACAACAATAAAACAAGTGGAAACAGCGTTTGGATGGTCAAAATCGGCGATACAGGCCGGGAGTTACACAATGTATGGCTGAGGCAACCTCCCAGCCCACCAATTTCCTCCACCTCTGGAGAGAGACTGTCGATCGATACTCTCTCTCTCTCTCTTGCACTCGCTTGCTAACAGTGAGGACAACGCCCTGCTACCAACTCGCTAATGTTAGCCCAAAAATAGACCACAGGAAAAGGGAATAACAGGAAAAATAGGTGATAACTGAAGGAGGGGAGGAAACTGGGGAAGGAGGGGAGGTGGAGGAGTGATATTTGACATGGCCCAGGGGCAAAAAAAAAAAATAAAATAAAAAAATAAAAACAAAAAAAATACTTTGTTTTCGGTTTTTTAAAAAAAATTCCCCCCCGACTCTTAAGAGTCTTCCCGCAGTCCGCCGGGGGAACTCTTAAGAGTCTTCCGGCAGTTCCCGGATTAATAACCTTCGGTGGTCGCGTGGCTACAACTGGGATCACTAACTGAAGTTACTTTACTTAACTTTAATTATAAACTTACTTTACCTGGCTACTTGGCAATCCGTTCCAAGAGTCGAGAGTGGGGCACCCAAAACGCTGGTGCAGAGCTGCCAACGGTTCCTGCCGGGCAGCAGACACTGACGGGGTTAATATGTGTATGGGTAATGTGTGTGTGTGTTGTGTGTACTGTACTAGGGAATATACAGCAACCCGACAGGAACGCCCCGGCTCTCAACAAAGGCACAAACAAAACCTTAACTCTCGACTCCTGGACAGGACCGCCAAGCGCCTCAAACTCTGTCAAGACTTAGGATCGTATAGTGGATTTAGGAATTAGTTACAAGACAAGTAAAGGGATTGGATTATCAGCCTAAGTGGGAAGCATTGAGATCGTCTCACCTTTGTTGTTAATTCACATGCTATATATGGTCTATACATATTATAATGGCCACCAGTGAATATATAGAGACTTAGCTGGTTATTGGAGCATGTTGAGGGATAGTAGGTGCTGGGATGTTTAACATATGGGACGATAGATGTGGCCGATCGCCGGTGTTGCTGGTAAGGGTTGTTGTTATTGAGTGGCACCCTTTATAGGGAGATATCTTAGAACGTCAGCTTGGTAACAAGTGAAGCTAGACATGCGCAATCATTCTCGATGCTGCTAACGTTCCTCATATTACTTTAATTACTATATTAAATAGTACTTAATACTTAGTAGTATTATTACTTATATTCTCAAATTAACTCTTTATAGAATAAATGTACACCATAGCCTATACCTTAATTACCCCTTATATATTATTCATCTGATATACAAACCCAATTAACTTTACATGATACTTTGTGTATATACAGAATTATAGATCCCATTTTTAACCAATCCCAACTGGAAATAGAAAGGTCTATCGTGGACACTCATAAGTCACGATATATTCCCGGCCACCAAATATTTACAAATTTTACAATTTGGACATAAACTAGTGTGGAAAATTATAAGGCTCCACCACCTATCAATGATTGCCAGAGTCGCGTGGAACCCAAAGCAGCCTGCCGCTGAGGACGAAGATTACTGTCATCCCGACTAGCAGCAGACTGCGCTGGTGCGTCCGCACCGGCGATACTATCTGCAATAATCTCTCCCACATCTTCACATTCCTGTTCAATAGGATACAATTTAGCAATCGGACGAGTGGTAATACCGGTAGAGGTTTTGACCTGCGCGACTCTAACAAGCTGATCTAGGCCCGGAAGTAATTTTAGGACGAGACCTAATCTCCAAAACAAACGAGGACCCTCATTGTGTATCAGGACAACGTCACCTACTTTGGGCCAAGATTTACCCTTGTTTCTTATTAAATTAGTATGACTTTCCCTTAGAGACAGCAGGTAGTCAGTCATCCAGCGCTTCCACAAATCATTTGATAATTTAGAGACATAATTATATCGCGCGGAGACGTCTACAACGTACAATGAGGGATCCGTGATTTCATCGTCGTTCATCGGTTCAGGATACAGTCTAAGTCTAAGCCCGCTGGCCAACTGTGAAGGGGTAATAGGTACAGGATCCTCTAAATCTCCTGACACATATCCTAATGGTCTGTCATTCACAGCCGCCTCCAGTTCTGTTAGTATCGTAGTCAACTCTGTAAGTGTGACTGAGGCACGACCCAGTACCTTTTTCAGTCCTGCCTTAACTGTGCCGATTGTTTTCTCCCAGATCGCTCCAAACCATAGAGCTCTGGCTGGGATAAACCTCCAATCACATTTAAACTTACTCAGATGTTGTTTGAGTTGAGGATCATCTAGTCTTGATTTTAATAATTTGGCAGAACCTACAAATGTGGTGGCATTATCGCTGAGCATTAATTGGGGATAACCTTTACGACTACAGAACCTCCGGAAAATGTGCATGAAGGTTTCGCAAGATAAATCAGGAGCAACTTCTAAATGAATAGCACGCATTACAGCACAAGTGAACAATACTATAATTATAAACCTTTTCAATAGTACCGCTCCCACCCCTCACAGCCAGTGAGCCGGAGTAGTCCACGCCTGTGACCTGAAATGGTTCCACCCTGTTAACGCGGAAATCAGGTAGTGGAGGAGATGGCTGCAACCCATAGCTTTTGCCCTGAAAGCGCTTGCACACGACACACTTCCTAGTTACTGACTTCACTGTTTGCCGCATTCTCGGAATCTACCATCTCGTTCTCAGATACGAAACCACATATGCCACCCCATAATGCAAGCACAATCTATGAGCATTGTCTATCAACAGTGAGGTTAACCTGTGTTTGTTTGGAAGAAGGATTGGAAACTTAGTATTTTAATCTATCTTAGCCCTTTGTAGTCTCCCTTTACATTTAATGATCCCTTGATTCAAAAATAACCCCAACTGTTTAATAATGCTACTCTTAACCTTATTGTCAGTGGTGCTAGTGTCAAGTTCTTGTCGCTCCTTATGGTAAACTTCCCTCTGTGCTACATCTATTAAAGTGACTTCAGCTGCTCTTAGTTCCGGTACTGTAAGTATTCCATGATTCTGATCCGACCCCTTCGATTTGGCTTTCAGATTACCCACGTAGCGCTTCACCCATGCCATGATGCGTACTAGTCCCTCATACGAACTATAGCGAGGCCATTCTATTATATGGGTCTCGTTCGAGGGAGTGTCCGTAGAGGTTGCAAACATTTGTTGAACCACAGGACCTTGTTCCTCCCCATCTGGCCATTGTTCAGGATGGGATAGCCAAGATGGCCCTTCCCACCAAAGCTGAGAACTGTGTAGGGAGGAATGAGTAATTCCCCTTGTGAGCAAATCGGCTGGATTAACGTCGGTAGGGACATACCTAAACGGAGTGTTCGTACATGACGCTAAGATTTCGTCAACTCTATTACGAACAAACACCGGTAACACTTTCTTACTTGCAAGCCAACATAAACTTATTTGACTATCACACCAGATGACTGTTTCTTTGATTGACAGCTCAGATGTGTAGGCCTCTTTAATGAACGTGGCTAACCTAGATGCAAGTACGCAAGCTGTCAGTTCAAGTTTAGGGATAGTTAAACATTTAATCGGGGCCACCCTAGCCTTAGCCATAATCAAGCGGCACGTATCCCTGTCATCACAGAAAAACGCAGCGGCTCCTTAAGCAACTGTACTAGCATCACTGAAAATGTGTAAAGTCACATATCTTGAAAAGGTAACCTGTCTAGGTATTTCTAAGTCCATGCAACCCCAGAGATCAGAACCAATGTCACACCAGCCTTCCCTAAGCGCGTCCGAAAGAGGTTCGTCCCACCCGCAATTTACACGCCAAAGCTCCTGTACAAAAATGCGAGCCCTAATGGTGACAGGTAACAAAACCCCCAGCGGATCAAAAATGCTAGCAGTGACACTGAGCGCTTCTCTTTTCGTGCTAGCTTGTAAAAAATGCTCCCTCTTCTGGAATGTAAACATATCAGTATGAGTTACCCAAGTCATCCCGAGTGTCTTCACCCTATCCTGTACTGTACTTGCGACATTATGTGAGAATAAGGTATCACGGAGATGCGGACTATTTGTAACCCATTCCCTGAGAAAGAGATGCGCTTCCGAGAATATGTCCTGGGCGCTGTTGTATATGGCCAGAAGGTCCTGCTCACTGTCATGGGTCGCCTGTAAATTATCTATGTAAAGCCCACGTCTCAGACCGTGAACATGTTGTGTATGTTTATCTACCAGTGACAAATGTTTCAAGATAGTTGCATTTAACAAAAACTGTGAGCAGGTCGCGCCAAAAAGAACCACGCGAAACCTATAGACCGATACTGGATTGTTGATATCCAGCGGATCATCGGGCAACAGAAACCGCGTGCAATCCATGTCATCCTCGTGCAACTTGAGCATAAGAAAGGCCTTCTCAATGTCGCTGACCCAAGCATATTGGTTCAATCTGAACCTTAACAAGACCTGGGTTAGGTCAGCGACAAGAGAAGGTCCTGTAAACAGACAATCATTCAAGCTCAGCTTATTTGTGCTTGTCTTTGCTGAACAGTCGAAGACTACCCTCACGGGTGTGGTCCGACTGTCCTTTTCAACACCATGATGAGCCAGATAGTGAGTCTGGTTAGTGCTGTCAAGGGTATCTACCGACACTCTCTCAATGAAACCTCTTGCTATCTGATCCCGAATGACACTTCCATATTGCTCGCAGTATTCCGGGGCCCGTATGAACTTACGCTGAAGACCTCTAAGTCGTCCCAAGGCTAGCCCATAGTACCTCGGAAGTAAGTGCTTGTTGTTCCTCCAGGGCAACTGAACAGTGTACTGATTATTAACACGAGAGTACTGTATTGACTCATTGAATTTTGACATGACAAATTTAGCTTCCAAGTCTGCTTCCTTAGAAGCAATGCCAATGTGGTCCAGTTCCCATAGTGCACCAATATCTTTGTGTTTCCAGTGGCCCCCACCGTCCTGTAACTAGGTATCCACCGGGCCGGTAGCAACTTTCAGAACTGTGACCACTTCGACAGTGGTTTCTGAACCTTGGGCGTGGAACGATCCACTCAAAGCAAACCCGTAAATTGTGCGCAGGAGAACTATCCCATTAACCCTTTTAAAGCCTGGGTGTACAAACTTATAATAATTCTCCGCCCCTATCATCATATGGAGTTTGTTTGAATGAAAGTCATTGTCGGCTAATTTCAACTTTTGCGCAGTGATACAAGTAATTCCCTTGTGAGCACAGTAACTAGGAAGCTGATCGACAACAATGGCTTTCATTTGGCGCCATCGCCCTTTGTGTCGATAGTTTAGTGCAACAACGTCATAAGTTGCATCCTCCAGCGAGCCTGTGAACCCCCTTAATTGTAGAGTCTCTTTACCAACTACTGTATGTTGTATTAACTCCAATGAGGACTTCATTATAAAGGACTTTTGTGAGCACTGATCTAGTAAAGCACGAAGTTGTGTAACATAAGTCTCCCTACCTTTTAATGGTACCTTTATTGTGGGGAGTAATGCCATTTCTTTTTGAGTAGTAACCGACATAGTAACTGGGTGTTCCGAATGAGCTTGTGGCGACTCCTGGCCCCTATTCGGACAAAGACTATGGTAATGTTTGCCCTGACAATGTTTGCACGGCTCCACTTTTGGGTTGGTGCAACCATTTCGACCATGGTCTCTATCCAAACAGCCAACACACACCTTTAATACCTTCGCCCTCTTTATTTTGGTTTGTGCATTAGGATATTTGAAACATTTAAACCAGCAGTGCCCTGACTTGCCACACAGCTTACAGCCCTTATCAGAGCCATTGCTTCCCACCTTGTACTGTGCTAGCTTGTTTTGTTGAATAGTAAAAGCAGCAGTAGGTTTATATTTTTCTTGTGTAGGCAGGCCAGCCCCCTCCATGTTACAAATCTCCTCGTATAGGGTCCAAGTGACCGCACCAACCTGTAACCAGTCATCCTTCAGTTCTCGCCGAATAGTCTCACGCAAAGGAGACGGAATCTTATTTTTCTATATTACGGCACAAAAGTCCTCCAACGTCACATTGCAAGATTTAAGCGACTTTAGTGTGCATTCAGCAGCCGCATGGAAATGTCTAAGGTCCTGCGCATCATATCGAGGACCAGGAATCTCACAAAAGGCGGCAACGTGGCCAGACTTGATGCGGTCAATCTGTCCGTAGGTCTCGAGGAGAAGTTTTACGGCAGGAGTATAACTTGTGGTCTCTAAGCTAAATCCGGCTATGAGCTGCGAGGCTTCTCCCTCTAGCTGACCCCTCAAATATGTGAATTTCTGAATATCTGTTAGGTCCTGACGCCCATGAACCGAACATTGGAATAAATCCCAAAATCCGGTCCACCGGACAGGATCACCACCAAACTTTGAGAGGGTTAAGGCTGGTAATTTTACTACCGACTTTATAGCCTCTCTGCGAGAGACCTATGTACGTACCGGTCTACTATCCAAAGGGGCTAAAAAGTTTTGTACCTGTTCCTCATAAATCATATCGTTAGCCACTTCATTTAAATCTTCCTCAGACTCTAACAATAGACATATTTTCTCATTGAAAGAATTTATGTTGTGTAAAGCCTTGTTGATACTGACTTTTTTAGCAACTATTTCATCGTTTGTGGCTTCGTTGAGGAAAGTGGTGAAATCCTTAGTTAATTTAGTAATGCCTCCTTTGGCCGCAGCCCTCAACCTCGTCAGCTTGGTGATGTCCATGTTTATAGGGAACCCAACCTGTTACCAGTCAATTCACAAATTTATAGGGGATAGGCGAGTCAGGATGGACGATGAACGACGATAAAATCAACTATTAGCCTAATAAACTGAAATAAATATAGGCTAGCCTATTCCTCGTCAAAATATCGCCCCGCCCTACTGACGATTAGGTTATAGAGCTTGTGCGTCCCCCAAGGGCCTAAATGGACGCCATCATATGCCAAGTCCTCCTTACCCATCTCCATAGGGTTGAACCTTGACTTGGAGAATGGGAATTTCTGACGTAAATGTCCGTTGACGGCATTTTTTATTCGGTTATATTGCTCTGCACTGAGGCCCCTGGGGGAGGTACGAGACTATTCCCACGATTTTACAATGCCCCCCTGTTCTATCCTCAATATGTTTAGCCAAATCATTTATTTGACTGGCTAACTCATTAACTACCGTATCGCCAAATATATCGTTACCTCCGACTATCAAGAATGTGAGATCCGGACGAAACTTTACAAGACTATCGAAGGCTGGCGAATTACGGATTGAATCAACTGTGGCCCCACTTTGTGCCAGAAAGTTCAGCTGGAAGCCTTCACAGAGTATAGGAGATGGTGGCGGTTCAAATCTATTGACATAAGAGTGTCCAATCACCGCAACTTTAGGTAACGGGTGTTTATTGTGCGATGGTGACGGCTCAAAATTCTCGCCAATACCGCCCCAACCCCGCGCTGCCTCCCCAGACCCTCGAATCATTGGCTAGTGTGTAAACTATAGCCTAGCACTAGAAAGTAGAAAGCAGGGATGGTATAAGCAGGCCCAACAAGACGCCCAGCCACAAGTAGGCCTAGGTTAAACACAAAAATGGGGTACAGTATATTAATTAATAAGGCATATAGGCTATACTTAAATCCTGGTCACGGCACCATACTTTACTGTCAAGACTTAGGATCGTATAGTGGATTTAGGAATTAGTTACAAGACAAGTAAAGGGATTGGATTATCAGCCTAAGGGGGAAGCATTGAGATTGTCTCACCTTTATTGTTAATTCACATGCTATATATGGTCTATACATATTATAATGGGCACCAGTGAATATATATAGACTTAGCTGGTTGCTGGTTATTGGAGCATGTTGATGGATAGTAGGTGCTGGGATGTTTAACACTAGATTAGCGGGCTAGCGGTTTATTTATATGTACCGCCCACCGGGGTGTTTTTAGCCAAAATAGGGCTGTTTACGTGATCATTTTCATGCCTAAATAAGACCCAGAGTGTAAAACAAGTATCTATCCCTGAAAGGGCATAAACAGAGCTTTCCAATGACACCATAACGATCCTTTTATGACGGCTAGTTTTCTTGCAACAACCGCGCAACGCGAGTGCAAAAAGCATGTAATTCGGTACTTTCCCCATTAAATTCAGTATGTAGTAGCGAGTGAGAGAGGGAGGGAGGAGGTGGGATTCGTGTCAGTAGGTTCGCCGCGGTGGTCTGGAGCAGTCATACGCTCGCTACTCTCCTGCCACCACTTGTCTCTCTCTCTCAGCAACATTACGTGCTGAAATTGCCACACGACCTATGTCGCGCGCCGCCAGATAGTCCAGATTTATTATATTCTACTTATGTTGCGCGCCGACACTTAGGGGTTAACATATGGGACGATAGATGTGGCCGATTGCCGGTGTTGCTGGTAAGGGTTGTTGTTATTGAGTGGCATCCTTTATAGGGAGATATCTTAGAAAGTCAGCTTGGTAACAAGTGAAGCTAGACATGCGCAATCATTCTCGATGCTGCTAACGTTCCTCATATTACTTTAATTACTATATTAAATAGTACTTAATACTTATGGAATACTATATTCTCAAATTAACTCTTTATAGAATAAATGTACACCATAGCCTATACCTTAATTACCCCTTATATATTATTCATCTGATATACAAACCCAATTAACTTTACATGATACTTTGTGTATATACAGAATTATAGATCCCATTTTTAACCAATCCCAACTGGAAATAGAAAGGTCTATCGTGGACACTCATAAGTCACGATAAACTCCAAGGAAAAACACATGGAACCCTGAAGCTTGATCAAAGCGACACTGATCAAAAGGAACACTGATCAAAAGAATTAAATTAAGACTATGAGTAAAAGGTAAGTTACGTTAATATATAATATGAATATAATAAAACGATAAATGTTTACCTATGGTCCCGTTAAAATATCCTCAAGTAACATATTAAAAACTGTTCAGGGGACTGGTTAGAACTTGTAGGATATTTAATTGAATGTCGGAAATCAGTATTTACTGAGAAATAACAGTCTTAAAATGCGCTATGGGTCACCCAGGGTCCCTGCCCTCTCTTTCCCAGGTAATTTTTATGTTATGTTATATTATATTATATTAGGGTTAGGTTAGGTTAGGTTAGGTTAGGTTAGGTTAGGTTAGGTTAATCTAATCTAATATAATATTTGTACATTTTGGGCAGTGGGCGGGGCCGCGCGTATGTGGCGGCGTACAGACCCTCCCGTAAAACATAGCGCATTTTAAGACTTTTTTTTCTCAGTAAATACTGATTCGCGACATTCAATTAAACATCCTAAAAGTTCCAACCAGTCCCCTGAACAGTTTTTAATAGGTTACTGGAGGATATTTTAACGGGACCATAGGTAAATTTTTACCAATAAAACTATGATTAAAATCTAGGACTTCCACTAATATTACGTTAAGTCAAAAACAAACAAACAACAAACAAGCACAAAAATATAACGTCCCACGAGGTTAGATCACTGGGCACCTCTCTTGTGGGCGTCTGAACTGAAAGTGAAGTAAGTGACTGGCTAAACACAAGAAGGGTCCATTGCCCGCCCTTTTTCCCCAACAGATGGCGACACTATCGATGTAAAGAAAAATCACAAAGACAGCTGCCTTCCAAATCAATGAAAACACCGAAATGAAGCGCTTCACAACAAACTCACTTAGACAACAAAAGGTTCAGTGAAGGCATGAAGCGACGAAGCGCTTCACCACTGAACTCACTTAAACAAAAAAGGTTCACAGTCAAGGCATTAAGTGATATACAGCAAGATCGGTATGAAAAGTAAAGAAAAAAGAAAACCTCACAATGAGAGACAAAGAAAGCACATGGCCGCTCACGGCATTATGCCATTAAGTATATAAGTAAGTGCCTTCAATTACATTAATTAACTGATCATTGTGACAATATATTTAACATCCAATAAAATTATGTGATGGTAGATTATCAATGAATCTATATTTCGTATGTAGCACTAATTTCTAAGTAAGTTTGGTAGATTATCAAGGAATCTATATTTCGTATGTAGCACTAATTTCTAAGTAAGTTAATTATTAAAATGCCCCAGAACGAGAAGCCCACCACGGAAGCCACGAGCGAGAACAACAAAGAAACGGGAACAGAGACACCCGAAGGAAAGGCCCACAGAACGAAAGGACCAGGTGACCAAGCCAACCAGTTCAGACAGGCCGAAGCCCGCAGGGCTAAGCAGCTCCAAACCACACCTGCCTATCGCTTCTAACCACTGACCCTTCCCCCACCTCGCGTATCCACTATCCTTCGTGTCCTACACCTCTTACCCGCCAGACTCTACCTACATGATGATGAACATGAATACACCTTAATTTAATACACCCATGCCCTTTCCCTAAGTTAAGATATCAATATCAACATACCCTAAAATACCTTATCTTGCCAGACTGAGTTTCTGAAGACCAACCGCGCCCATAAATCTATGTATGTTCTTCCATCCGAGAAGTAATGTGTTAACCCCTGTCTTGCCAGACTAAGTTTCTGAAGACCAACCGCCCCCATAAATCTATGTATGTTCTTCCATCCGAGAAGTAATATGTTAACCCCCTAAAATACCTTGTCTTGCCAGACTAAGTTTCTGAAGACCAACCGCCCCCATAAATCTATGTATGTTCTTCCATCCGAGAAGTAATATGTTAACCCCCATGTCATAATTGATAAGAAACTATGATACCCACGGGTACACCATTGTATATATAACCATTATTTCTGTAAGACCTAGACAGAGATAATGACTGAAGAGGTTAGCAACCATGCAGTAACTCTAATTCTTACCCCAACCAGAGATTGTATAGATAACCCTCTTTTACCATTGTCTCGACGCATATCTACCACGAAACAATAACGAAGCTACCATACGAACTGCCGCTTTCTTTGGTCTATATTTCATAGAAAACGCAGTTCCCAGGGACAACTAGATCAGCAAAAAATTGTGTCAAATAATAGTGTCCATAACCCCTCGTATTGACGAGTAATAGTAAACTATGTTTTTCTCTACTTTTATCCACAGTCAAACACACACCTACAGCTAACCTCATCTTCCCCACAGTCCACATGATTCTATAATTTCCAGACTCATATACCACCACCTAGTGCTCATCCCCCGGTAGCGTTTGATTACCCTACCCTCCCTGTCGGTAACCCCCAGTCTAAGATACCAACTGTAGCCTAATGCCACCCCTACGCCCAGAGACCTTAGGGTCAAACTTCCACGTAGCCCCCCTTAACCCTCTTCCTCTCGTTAACCCCCACGCTCCTCCACTCCCTCCTAACCTAGCCTCTCCACCATACCCCCTGAATATCCTTAACTTTTCCGTTACTAACATTCTCAAACCTTTTGTATACATACTCCTATCCAGCCTACCTTCCCCCAGTAGGAAGGAACACCATTAGAACTTTACTAACCCTTTGCATGCCATCTATTCCCTCACAACCCATTCACAACCCTGTACCAAATGATCGTCAGTGCGAGGCTAGCCGCCTCGCCAGTGACTAACTTCTATTGCCATACTTCCAGATAAATGTGGCAGAGTTAGCAACCCAGTCTCCACCACATCCAACAAACCATGCAATTAACAACCCAACCAATTAAACCAGCTGGTCAAGGCACCTTCGGTTTTGGTATTACGAACACCCACATCTGTCTCATAAACAGAGGGTTATTACAAACACTTGTAATATGGCAAGCCCCCAGCCACAGCCGCCCGGACGACCATCACAGAGAGAGGACGTGCACCTACCCCTTTCACCAACCCGAGGAGGGAGACCCCTACCCCTGCGGAGGTATACCTGACCCCTGTTTTGACTTCCGGGTCATTGCCAGGTAGCACAGGAATTCTTCCTATCAATGAACTAACCATGTATGACTAACACCTTTACTAACCTCTATTAACCCACAATAACCCATTATAGACGCTCCTATCAAAGATGTCCCAAACCGCCTTGCAAAGTAGATCCAGTCTGTCTCCCCTAAATACTTCCAGTATAGCCAAAATAGTACCTCTTACTAAGGCTCAGTTATATCACATTATGAAGACTCCATACAGCCATGTGCCACAACAGTAATCACCACCTTACCTAGTTCCCGTATCCATTGAGAGCTCAAATAAGTCCATCAAAACTCGAGATCCCTATTGCCTACAGGGTCCAAAACCGAACCTATAAACCAAGCTCCAGCCCCCAGTAAAATCAGTTGAAAGATAGACACCAACCAGTGGTTGGTCACCAGAGTTGACCTCGAGCTCTATCATTGTTTGTTGCTGAAAATTGAGTTCCAGAGCCGATAGACTCCGTGGCAGATTTAGATAGAAGGATCTGTCCATGTACAAGAAATCTACGTGCACCTTATAACCTTCATACAGGCCGGGAAGCTGAGCGATCGACGTGAGATGCGCTTGGCGTTAATTCCGATCCAGATTGACAGGAATATCCTAATATCTGTGATTCAGGTCTAGAAACCAGTGGGTATATAAGAGTGTAACCAGCAACGATCGCCAAGAGATCCGCCTTGAGAACTTCCTACATATGGACCATCTGGACGGCCGTGGAACCAGTCGTTCGCCCCCAACATCACGGACGCAAGATAACCAGGACCAGACCAATCAAATACTACCCAAGATTCACTCTATCAGTGCTACAGTGTTATTTAGAGGCTCACTTATTAATATTTCTATGAAGTGGCTATATCTTTGCCCCAGTATAATTCATATATAACCATTCCATTAGGAAGTGCTAAGCGTATCAGTGTTTATTAATTAACAGGCGATATTAACTCTCGTAATTACCCATATATCCAGATATTATTACATAGCAGTTAAACCCTAGTGATATCTGAATGTTCGCCCACTGATTTGCGTTCTATGTATTTCTGATATAAGAATATAAAACTTAGATCAGTACCCCCCTGAGGTTACTAGAATTCCCGTGCTCTAAAATATGCGTGTCTAATCTAGTCTGTGAACTACTACTTGTGCATCAGAGCTACCAGTGATAAATCTAATAGTGAATATGAATCTATAAGTAACATTTATGGTCTCCAGTATATCAACTTGTGAATAAAGCCAGTGATCAGAAGATTAATACCTGAACGTTGGAAGTGGGAGACTAGGCTCCATCCAGATCCACTTAATGCTAGTTGTTCAATTCTATCATTTGTCTTGTACGAGTATTCATATCTTCTTATGTTTCATATTAATCATTATCAAGAAAACTATAGAAGTGTGTACATCAATAAACGTGATCGTGTGTCTTGTTACCGTGTGTTTATTTTGTGTTCTCTATTCCTCATACCTTGTTTTGTGCATGCAGCCTTCTATACCCAGTCAGTTAGAACTCACATTACCCAAGTTAATCCTGTAGAAAAACAGGGCATAACAATTATTATGAGTTAAGAGCTGTTAAATAAAATATTACAAATTACTGTAGAAGAACAAACATTGTAATTACCTTCTTTAGTCACATTCAGTTCTGGTCCGAAGTATGTGGGATCTTCATCTGGAAAAAAATAAACACTCAATAATAATAATAATAATAATAATAATAATGTTATGCACAACTACTGATCACGGCGTCAGGCAATAGATAGATAGATAGATAGATAGATAGACAACTACTATGTATTCCCTTTTGGAGAAGCATGTTCTAATAGGCCAGTAAATATGAAAGATGACCCAAGACAAATTGCAATAGAAATGAAATTTGTTTTATTGGTACCTTACGGCATGCTAAACAACATATTAAATATCAAGGAAAATCCTTCAGTTGGAAGTTGGTGAATTTTGCTATTGAAAGTCCATTTTTCATTTAATTTGCCTTTTAATTTGAAATTCATGAAACAGGCATAACTCAGACATTATGTGAGATAAAAGAAAGAACCTGGTATCTTTTACTGGGTTATATTGCCAAACTATCAAATGAAATATAATTAAGTCCTTGATCTAGATAATTTCTATGCTACCACAATCATGGCTCAAATTCCTCTGATTCGGAGTTCGTGAAATCAATCTGCTCAGAATTAGCACAAGCACCCCTGCAGTTTGCACAGGCCAATGTGCAGGGAAGATCCTGTTTGCGGCAGCCACAACGCTTGTCATTACATCCAGACTTGCATGTGCACCTTACTAGGTCTAGAAGAGACTTAGGCGCTGCTGCCAGTTCTGTCTGGATTGGCACCATTTTTCCACCTATAGATATTTTCCACCCCCATTTTTCTGCATCAAGTTCATGTCCTTGCCATTCTTGAATTTAATGGAACACTCTGTAGCTGTGAAACTTAGCTGCTGCTGACGTAGGTGGGAGTTCATGTGGATCCAAGAATGTTCTACCCACTGTCACCTTTTCTTGGAATTTCTGATGTCGTAAGTCATCAAGGGTATCAATTTGTTTACCCTTGTATATTGTGACCAATGCACATTCACCAGCAAGTTCTACCTCTTTTGGGCCAGAAGTTCTGTTACTAAATACTGCAGCCTGTTTGGCAAAGAAGATGCTTTCCCTCATTAGTTTAAAGCTTACTCCTTTACCGATACCCTGTAGTCTTGAAGTCGTGTCACAACCACAAATTGCGTGAATGAACAGAACGTTCTGGCAGACTGATTTGCCCAATGCAACACATAGATAATTAATGTTCACATAATTTACTTGGTGCTTGGAGGTCTGTTTTGGCTCAGAAATAAAGAACGTCTTGAAGCGTGTATCGCTATTGGTGTAGTGGACCAAGAGGACGAGTAGGTCTGTGTCTTCACCCACCAAAACAGCATCCATTTTGTGGGACATTACAAGTGTTGTTTGAACGATGAGTACATCTGCATCACCACTAGCATGTTTCACATCACACCCAATGCATTCCAACCCTTCACCAAGCATGTGAATGAAGCATTGCTTATTTTCCACATTACTGAGAAATTCTTGCTTTGACATCACCACTCTCACATCACCATGGAATGTAACCTTTCTCCCCAACCGTCCTTTTGTTCTCTGCTGATGGGCTGCATCCTTTGTTGATGGCTTTGCAGAATACCCATCAAAAACCACTGTTGCTCTGCCATACCTCTTAGTCACATACACAGTATAGTGATTGATGATTTCATTGTAAGTCTCCCCAACTTGCCATGGTATCCTGTGTAGGAGAGCTCCACCATCAATTACAAAGCCGTGGTTGTCAGAGGGTCCACTTTCATCTTCTGGAGCTGCCACTAACATTGCTTTTGCAAGGACAGGCTTATTGGCAGCTAACATGATGCCATGACCTTCAAATAGAGCTGGTGGGTAGCTACACAGTTCATACTTAAAGGTGTCTACGAGAGTACACGCTTGGGAACCAGTTATAATGAGCCTTTGAAAGAGTAACTGTGGGTCAATTGGCACTGTCTCGTTATCTATCTTCACTGATGACTTGCTACCAAGTGTCACAGCTTGATTCTTCTTCCTGAAGACAAACCCAAGAACTGACTGTCCAACCATTCCATCCAGAATCCGTTGTCCCACGCCCTTTGCTTCATCTACGTTGACTGCACTGTCAGCGGAGATGCCATTGGAAATGTTCATTAGAGGTCCATTCACTTTGAAGGGGTTGCAGTCTCTCAGGTAACTTAGTATTTTCATAGAATCACTACAGTCTCTTTCCTGTCTTGAATGTGACATGTCCTTATGTTGTTCATTTGTTGTGTATATAGTATTAGTAAGCCTTTGCAAGGCTTGGTTGATCTCAGCACAGACTGAGCTAGACAAAGGCCCATATCACTTGCTGTGTCTCTGACATTCCCCTCCTCTCGTCAACCCTCCTGTCGACTTCAGACTTCTCATGAGAACCTGTTCTATAACCAGGTCAGATGATAGACCCGCCCAAAACCGATCTGATCTTCTTACAACGTGGAGGCCATGGAGGAACTTGTCATAGACATCTGGATGCTGTTCTGGTAACTTTGCCATCATCTGTAAGTACAGGTAAAGAGACTTTGTGTACAAATTATGGCCCGAACTTGCGAGATATGGTAACATTTTCTGCATCGTGCTTAAGTGCAGCTCCCAG
Source organism: Paralithodes platypus (assembly GCA_032716605.1). Classification (NCBI taxonomy): domain Eukaryota; kingdom Metazoa; phylum Arthropoda; class Malacostraca; order Decapoda; family Lithodidae; genus Paralithodes; species Paralithodes platypus. The sequence continues at coordinate 18,590,952 of CM064548.1, read as the reverse complement.
TCTCCAACTCTCTGAGACTTAAGTAAATCACGCACTATGTCCACCATCTCCATATACTGGAACCAAAGCTGAGCAGTCCGTTCATCCTGTAAACTTTCTTTAAACTGTTGAATGTTCTTGTCAATGGTGTGAAGATTCTCTGAAGATGCTACATCTTCCAGTGTTGCTGTCCCTGCCAGTAAAGCATCAAACAGAGCCCCTGCATCTTTCAGTTCTGGGATAGTGACAGAAATATCATCGCACTCCTTTTCATCTTCTCCAAATTACTGCAATGCTAGCATGTTATTCAAAGCTGCATCGATGAGAAAGTGTCCCCGCAAAGCCCGGGCAACTGCCTTCCCGCCTAATATATATGCTGAGTGGTATTTTCAGCATAGACGAGTGTAAGAATATCCTTTAAGCCACTGTCTGTCATCAGATGTCCAATAGATCCTAAGAAGCTCATAAGGGTGTGGAAACCTCCCAAACGTAGAACAACCCTCCTTAGTTTGCTGTCAGTTAAAGAGTTTTCCACAATGGACAGGGCCTTCCACCAAAGTGGCTGGTCAAATGTCAGGACGGGTGTGACATTATATCTCTTGGCATGGTCAGCCACAAAGTGCAGTGTTGAGTTTATACAGGTTAGGTCACTAGGGTTCAGATTGATAATAGGAAGGTATATGATTGATGCTACACCAGGGTGGTCTCCCTTGTGAATCGCCTGCATAAAGCCTGACCATGATGGCCGAACGGGTTTAACTGTCAGGGAGACTTTCCAGAGCAAGTTCACATTGGTTGGCTTGTCATCGTCATTTGTAACATTAGGTAGCTTGTGAAATTGCAACTGTTTCATACCACCACTAGCGGCAACGTACTGCATAATGTTGATCTTGCCAACCCGAGCAATTTCTTCAGATGAAACAGACATTCTCCGCACTAATGTTTGGTGGGTGATTTTTGGTGTAACACTTGCGATGATTCCCATGCCATGGAAAGTATTTTTGCCATCAAATGTGCGCACATTATGGTCAATGTTGTCTGCTGTGTATTGAATGAAGCTTCCAGGTAGAAAATTGTTGATGACTGTTGATCTTGCTGTTGCTGCATTCCGTTCATAAAGCTGGACTTCTGTGTATGAAGAACTGAAGCCATGGGCGTGTAAAGTGTCTATGAGAAAACGGGATGCAAAGTGGGAGTGCATTTGGACTCCCAGACCAAGCATTAATGGTGGAATGAGAACTCGGGGCCTTGTAGCCTGCATCATAGCTTGCCCTAATGAGCACATTTTCACAGCTCTTTCTTTTCCAACAAACAAATGTTCAAGAAAGTACTTCAGTGATTCAGGAAGAAAGATCATGGCATGTTCAACTGATGACACATCAAGGCTTGTTGGATAGACATCTGTAGGTTGAGTGACTGCCTTAATGTCACTTTGAATTAGTTTTGCAGCTGTGGCTATCACTTTGAGCTTCTCATCCTCCTTTGGCTGTTCATAAAAGCTATGGAGCAAAGAGGAAGCAGTTCTTAGAAATGTGACAATATTACTAACACCATTAATTTCAGTAATGATTATCCTGTCACCAAAGTGCTTCTGAAGCTGGTCCTTCATGTACTTGAAAGTGTATGCTTCACAATCAGAATCGCCGATATACTCTTGCATCTTATTTATCAAATCATTCACTGTCACTTGCTCATCATCGTTTGCCTCCAAGTAGTCCATTGTTCTCAAAAAAGCATCAGCTCGCAATGAATCCTTTGGTCGCCCAATGTCAGTGGTGCTTTTCTCTATGCTATCATCATTTACTGCAAAGTAGTGAGGGATTTTCTTGCCTGACCTAAAGTTCACACTACAAATATTATGATATACAGCATCTACTGCAGGTAAATCCTGGGCAAAAATTATTCTTTGCTTCACTGTTATTGCCCAAACATCTGCCCGACTTTCACAAACTTCAGTTGTCTTGTTCTGGAAATAAAAGGTCCTTACTGGAATCAGTTCATATCCTTTTCTTTTTCCCCCATGTTTATCTGGCTGCCCACAGAATAGACAATTATCCTTGTATATGAATAATGAATCTCCAGAACGTAGTAGTTTTGTTGAGGGTTTTGATGTTTCTGCTGCACGCTTACGATTTTAAAAACTGTCAATTGCCAGCTTGCTGCAAAACTCCTTCCGACATTCCACATGCACTTTTTGTCCTGGAACAACAACAACCTCTGTCCCTCTTTCATTGCTTGCTCTCTGAATCCCTGTGCAGCCTTTTGCAGTCAGCACACAAGTGGGCTTCTGTGGCTCTCCACTTAATATCTTTTCGCAGAAGGCACATATATCCATTATCCCAGTTTCTGAAAAGAAAAGACAAATAATTAAACACCTAATCGTATAAAGGAATGAATGTGATACATTACTGTAGGCTACATTGCTCAAAAGTACAACCGTGATACATAAATGGAAACCTGAATTATGATAAGAGGAACACTGGAGTTTATAGTGTGAGGAAATGAGCGATGGCCGTCTACAACCGCAGCTATGGAACGGCCGGAAAGGAAATTAGAGACAAAGGCACAGATGGAGCCTTCCCCGGTCAGACTCGAACCCGCAAACTTTTGTGGAATTGGCCCACCTATGACACACCTTACCGACCTTGTCACACAACAGGGTACTGATATAATAATATTAATAGTAAGAATAGTAATTATAAAAAAAGGGGGGGGAAAGTAGGCGAATTTTCAGGCACATTTAAGGTTTAGGGACAATTTTATACAAAACAAAACATCGTTGTTTTTGTTGTTGTTGTTGTTGTTCCCCAAGCTGCCTGGCCGAACAGCCCCAAGGCCCCGAGCAAGGCCAAGGCCATAACCGAGCGCCCCCACAGAACCCTCCCCGCCGACCACAATAAAGCCTGGGTGACCGAAGCCACTCCATGGCGGGGAGCTGAGGAGGGTGCGGAAATGCACGGGAAACCAAAGCCCCACCCAGGGCCCTGTGTCCCTCAGCAATTATGAAGAGAAAGTTGAGGGGCAAGGGAAAAATGTGACGCTTTGGCTTCCAATCTTGGTAGATTGGGAGGTCAATCCACGTTAGAGACGCCGTCACTTGAGATCTAGAAAATATATAAGTAAAAGGAACAGTCAGAGTAAGCTATGGGTATGGCAGAGATTGCTCAGTTCTCACTCTGATAGATCAGCCCATCACCACATGACTAGAACCCAATCCTCTCAGCATCAGCTAGGAAAGGCCCTAGAAAGCCGCCTTTGGCGGGGGGATAGCTCCCCTATTTCAACCCTTTTCGGGGTTGGGCACCCGCCGGCAAAAACATCGTTTTAGTAATTACCATACACATTCCAACCCATATACTGTCTTGATGTGGCTAGTTCCTTGAATATGGAATATAGATACTATCGAAAATAGAATTTATAAAAAGTTCAAGTAAATATTTCTGCACCAAGATCTGTCATGCATAATGCATTTATAATAGTATGAAAGTTGGAATACAAACGTGTGTGTGTGTGTATGCACCGACTGAGGATAAACATGTAAGAGAGAAAGAGGAGTTCTGGGTGAATGTTGAGGCGTGACTGGGTAAGTTTGGTGAGAGCGAAAGTATATCTCTGATTGAGGCTATGAATGGGAAGGTGGGTGATTGGATAGTTGATGGAGTGGTGGGAGGGTGGGGTATACCGTCAGAGCTAAATAAGAATGGTAGTGCACTTGTGGACGCATGTGTGGGGAGAAGACTGTGGATAGCCAACACCTTCTTCCGACACAGAATGATACACAGATACACATGGAAAGTGGAGTGGAGGAGGAAGAGAGAGACAGTGGAACGAAAGGCACTGATTGATCATATATGTGGGGATAATGACTGAAGAATTATGTGCTGGATGCTATGGTGCATAGAGGTATGGGGGGGAGGGGTTGTCTGACCATTATGTAGTAGTAGCTAAAATTAGGATACAAAAGAAGTGGGTGAGGAGAGCTGGAGAGAGGCGAGCAGAAGGTGGAGTGGCGAAGAGGGTAGAGTGGTTACAGGAGGAGGACATCAGGAAAAGAGTTCAAGAGAGCAGTAGACAGACGGCTAGGTAAGTTTGACCCGGAGAGTATGGAGGAAGTGGAAGAGGTGAGCAAAGTGTTTAAGGAAGATATATGTGCAGCATGTGAGGAGGTATGTGGAGTAAGGAGAAAAGGGAAGGGAGTCAAGGGTTCAGCATGGTGGACTGAAGTGGTAAAAATAGCTGTTGAAGACAAGAAGAAAGTGTATAGAGAGTGGTTGGGTAGTAAAGGAACGAAGATTTGAAGAGAGAGAACAGAGAGGTACTTGGAGAAAAAGAGTGTGGTGAAGAGAGTGGTGAAGGAAAGTAAGAGAAAAGCAGATGAGGAATTTGGAAGGAATCTAAGTGTAAAATGAAGGGAGTGTAAGAAACTGTTCTGGAAAGAGGTCAAGAAAGTTAGGGAGTGTAGCAAGGGAAATAGTAAGGGTGTGAAAGATAAGAATGAGCGAATGTTAGCCTAGAAGCAAGAGAGACTCGAGAGATGGAAGGAGTACTTCAACTAATTGTTAAACGTAAGGAATGAAACGCCAACAAACATAGTTGGGTGTGGTATGGGAGGGAGAAGAAGAGAAGCAGTGGAGGAGGAGGTGGGGATTAGGAGCCATGAAAAGAGTGAAGATGGGAAAAGCATCAAGAATAGATGGAGTGTGTGGGGAAATGGGATGGGGAAATGGTGGTGAGATAGTGATCGAATGGGTATGGAAAGAGTGTAAACAATCATGGGAGAAGGGAAGTGCACCTATTGACTGGAAGACAGGCATAATAGTTCCCCTGTATAAGGGTAAAGGGGAAAGAGGAGTGTGTGGTAACCACCGGGGGATATGTCTGCTAAGCGTAGTAGGGAAGGTGTACAGTAAGGTAGTGATCGAGAGAGTAAGTGCGAGAAAGGAGAAATGGGTAGGTGACAAGCAGGACGGGTTTGGGAAGGGAAGGGGATGTGTAGATCAGATTTTTGCCCTAAAATGTGTTATGGAGAAATATCTGGAGAAGCGACAAAAGTTGCATGCTGCCTTTCTGGATTTGGAGAAGGCCTATGACAGAGTTGATAGAGAAGGTATGTGGATAGTACTGAGAATATACAGAGTATATGGCAAGTTGCTGAAAGCAGTGAAGAGCATGTATGAGGGTGCAAAGACGACGGTACGTGTGGAGAATGAACAGAGCAAGTTCTTTTATCTGAATATTGGGTTAAAGCAAGGGTGTGTGATGTCCCAATGGTTGTTCAATATATATATGGATAGAGTCGTGAAAGAAATACAAGGAAGAACAGTGGATGTTGGTATACCACTGATAAGGGAAGGAAACAAGTGGAAGTTGCCTGTACTGCTGTTTGCCAATGATACAGTTCTGATGAGCGATAGTGAATGCGAGTTGCAGGGTATGGTAAATATGTTTGGAACAGTGTGTGAAAAATGACTAGGCTACAGTCACGACACCTCATATACTATATCATATAGGCCTAGTTGTCCTATTATGCCTTCCACCTTTCCTTCCTACAGATGTTTTAGCATACCTTCCACCAAAACCTATATCCACCACACCTTACCTATCACACATCTGTCCCAAAATACATCCCATCATGAACCATGCCTATATATAACTTTTGACCTTCCGAACGTTACCGGCAAATGTCCATGATCCGATAGACCCCCAGGCAGTGCAGTAGCCGTAGTGGGTGGGTCGCAGGTTCTTGGAAGGGTCACTATAGGTCAGGAAAGGCGACTCTTCATTCTCCACCCCCACCTGAAACACACATACACAGTGTAACTAAAGTTGACTTGACAAGAGAACTTTTCCTCACAACACATGACTGATGACTGACAACATTATTCATGACTATTTTGCCTTGGTAATGGCAACTAGACTTGATTGTTATAGGCGACACAAATGTCACAGCTTAGAGTCAAAGCTCACAGATAATGTTTTAAAGTTCACAGGTCAGGGTCAAAGGTCACAGACTAGGAATAGGATTATCACAGGTCATTATGCTGATTTTGTTAGTTAAATAGACAAAAAGAACATAACAAGATTAACTGACAACTAAACTTTATAATGTGCATCTTATCGTGTGGCACATGTGCTCTCAATATAATATAGCTTCAAGAGAAAAATCCCAAGGAGCTCTACAAGTTACACAATAGATCAAAGCAGTCTATAAAGGTGCCACTTAGGTCCACCACCCATAAGCACATCGAAAGATAAATAATTAAAGAGTATTTATACTGAAAACCATGTGAATTCAAGTATCATGTGCGCATGTTTTGGCTCTTTCACATATTATAAACCTTGAAATAATCCTTATATTGATAAATTAGTGAATATTGTACCATGATGGCATCCTTCGTGATCACCAGCCAGAATCCCTTGAACTTGTGTTGGCTGAGGATTCCCGGAGTTTTGACTTTGCACAAGTCATGAGTCTTGTTCTTCCTGATGGCAGACTCCTGGCCACCCCAGCCTCCCAGGAACACTTCGTACATGTCTCCAGGAGTCTCTGCTGCAGCGGTGGTCAAACAGAGGCTGGCATCATTGGAGGCTCGTACACGGAACCGGATCTTCTGACCACTCATTTTGCGAAACTCATATGACCGCCTGCCACCACAGTTCCCAGTTTCATGAACTATAAAACAAAGGAAGTCACAATTAGACTAATTATGACAAAATTAATATTTAGTTTAAGCTACTATTATACAATTTGATTTAGTTTAGGAAGGTTTTCTTCCTACCAGATATTCGTAAGCTGTGTGCTGAAACCTGTAACTTTAGAATTGCCATTAACATTTCAATAAATTGCTAAAATAAACTATATAAGATAAATAAGATGCATTCTATGATTCTATTAACTCATAAGCTGAGCAGCTATGGTATTTGAAAGTGCCCGCCATGCGAAGGTAGTTTGGTACATTCCTTACAAAAATCGTCAATTTACCATATATATAATTAATACTTATCCATATGCGCCTATTTTACTTTTAATATGAACATATGAACATTGGAAAGCAATAAAACAAGTGGTAACAGCAATTGGCTGGTGAAAATCGTATATTTTAGCCCCACGGTCGTAATCTGACCTTGACCGGCGAGAGAGAAACACCCTCCCTCTCTCTTGTCTCGCATGGTACTGAAAGACAAGGGGAGCTCTCAGACTGGCATACAGTAGAGGGTCGGAGATACACTCCTCCATCCTCCCCCTTCTCCCCCAGCCGTTCTCGCACGAAAATACTTGATAAATATCGGGAATAATAGGGAAAATACCGGATAATTGAGAAGGGGGGGTTGGGACACATGTGTAGGAGTGGTAGAAAATAATGGAGGGGAATTATCTCACCTAATCACAAATTTCTTTGTTTTGAGTGCCACTTGGGTGGTTTAAAAGTAGTTTTTTAAGCCTTGGATCTTAACCCTAGCTCTACCAGTGACAGTAAATCGCCGTCAGTAGATAAGTCACTCCTCAGTCCCAGAGATGGCGAATCGCCGTCAGTAATGTACTTTCCTTGTAACTGCCTGTACAAGCCTGTGCCTGGTACCACGACCATTTGAACACGGCTCTCGATATGGCAACACTTCTCAGCTTATATAAGACCCACTGAAGGGTGGGAGAGCCAGTCTCGCTTCGTCTCTTGAGGTGGAAAGTTGTTCTCTCTTGCCATTTTGGCCACAGTGCTTGGGACTGCGAGGGACTTTTATTACTGTATCCTACGGTACTGGACGGGTGAAGAGTCTGGCCGCATTCGCCCAGTAGAACCTCTTAAGGGGGGATGGGCCAGTTTACTGGACCACTTTCTCCCTCACGTTTAGCCCCATTAGTTAGTTGATTTTAAGACCATTCACCCCATTTCTTCGTCAATATTTAGACCTTTCGTGCTATTTAGGTGTCGATTTTTTCCCTGTGCTATTTAGGGTGTCGATTTTTTCCCTGGTGAACGATAGTGACCCTGTAATGTTGGAAGAACCGGCCTTCAGCCGGGATATTTCTCTACCAAAAAATGTACAAATTAATCTAGAAGGGGGATCTAATGGATATTTTTTTTTTAATATGATGGAGCTCTAGGGAGGAAACTAGAAAAATAACGAATACATGCCAAAATCGCCCAAAAAGTGAACCATCTCCCCTTAAGAGCCTGGCTGGAGTCCCTGGGTTGATCTTGGTGATTGTATAATTATTACTATGAAAGAATTGTGCATTTCAATCAGTAAAGCAACTGCATTATTTATAGAACCAAGACCAGGTCTATTTTAAAACTAGATTGGCTGAGATTGTGTGTGCACTTTTAAATTAACCCCCAAAATGCATATAATAGGTACAGACTTTATTAACACATTAAATTAAAATTCCATGGGCCAGATTAGATTGTGATACAACCACAGGGGGCATGCAAAGCTCTAAAGAACATTGATTAGATCAGATCAGATGAAAGTATTGAGGGATAAGCCTTTACAGCGGCACCTCGTATCTACTAAATTCTACTTTTCCTATTTTTCTGAAGAGTGTAGAGAGGGGAGGAGGGGTGTTGGATAGAGAGAAAGCTGTTGGAGTGGCTTTGTTATGTGTGTTTGGTCTGTATACGTCGTCAGGATGTCCCCTGACTGGGTGCGAGCATGTGAAACATGCTAGGACGTACTACCACACCCACTAAATGTCCGCCGTGGCAGGGATTCGATCCCGGGTCTTGCAGATTCACACGTGAGCGTGCTCACCACTCGACTATGTAATAGTAATAGAAATGAAAGAGGTATGCAACACTGTGGCGAGTAGAAAGAGATTGAAGAGATGGAGTGTTTTGGACTTTCGAGAAGTGCTGTGTGGGTAGAACTCTCTACTCATACAAACAGTATGTGATACATGAGCGTGCCATAATTCTGTAAAGAGCAAGAAACTATATGGAGGTGAAGAACTCGCGGAGACGTTTGAGCACACCTAACTTACGTGAAGCCAATTTTGATAGAGCGGTAATATGCTCCTTGCCAGAGAGGTCAGAAGAATTAGAGATCCCAAGTTTATTGAGAGATTGATTTGTGTGATGTTGAAGAGTAAGGGATAGTCTTATGGAAGCTTGTGGTGAGTAGATAGAGGAAAATATTGAGTTTTGGATGCATTGAAAACAACGAGGATATCTTTGCCCCAATAGGCGTGCTCACAGAAGCCACATGTCCGTCATTATTTATGCGGTTAGTTTTACTGATGGTTAAAATGGGCCATCATGACTATACAAAATCTTTCCAGGGCACATTAATGTTACGTAAAATGTTTACCTTTTCTACCAATTGATCATGGATAGCCATGTTGTGCAAAACTAAGCTTTTGGATAGCATAGATAAGCACCCACTCCTTATTTCAAGCCTTTTATCACATGACCCATGTAGGAATAGGTTTTTACACCATACCCGAAAGAGGATTTATGGAGCTCCTATCTTACTCTCAACCATCTTAACAATTTTACCAACACACCTAAACTTCGTTAGATGCTGAAATAGCCTCCCGAAAATATGCCCTGGCCGAGAATTGAACTCGGGACCCTTGGGGTATGAGGCAAACACTCTGCCAGTTAGACCAAGAAAGATATCTCACTTGGCCTGGTCTGCTCAAGTTATTTCCGCATCTGGTTCTGTTTAGGCTGACCTATTTTTACTGACTTTATACCCAAACACAACATCCACATCTGTGAGCGTGTGATTCTCACGATATATTTCAACACTTTCAGAAGAAGATGATGCTATATATATTGTGTTCTGGTTGACTTTAGACAATTTTGTTCAGCTTTGGAAGGACCTCAAAGTATCGAATGAGTTACAAACTATGTCATGTATATGTATAGCCCTTTCAACTCCAATATATCCTTCCTAATCTTAATAAGATTGACTAATGTTAGCCAGAATAAATCAAATAAATGCACCCTAATACCAAAAGGGTTAACTAAGTATTGATGTCCATCATTCGGCTACGTTGCATCTGGTTAATTTGAAAGGTTTATACTTTCCGTATTTGAGAACGCTTTTTCACTTTAACACCACTGCGGTCAATGTATACATACTTCCTATATCAAAAAAGGCCCATACTTCAGGTGATGTACCCGTACGTATTGGTAATACCGGCTAAGTTGGTTGGACCAACCCACCCTACTTGTTGCCAAATGCTTCCAGGAGATTCTCAGCTTGCCACTCATACTCAGATCAGTATGCTCTATGCATTCGTTGCAGGAGAGTGTGAGTCTAAGCAAGAGGTGTTTTAGAAGCTGAAATACACCAAAAACAGTGCTAATTCAACATATATTTTTGACAGTGGTGGTCGAGTGGTGAGCACGCTCGCGTGTGAATCTGCAAGACCCGGGATCGAATCCCTGCCACGGCGGACATTTAGTGGGTGTGGTAGTACGTCCTAGCATGTTTCACATGCTTGCACCCAGTCAGGGGACATCCTGACAACGTATACAGACTAAACACACATAACAAAGCCACTCCAACACCTTCCTCTCTCTCCAACACCCCTTCTCCCCTCTCAACACTTTTCTGAGCTAGTGCCGATACAAATGGCATGGACAGTCCTGTTTAGAATCGTAAGATTCAGAGTCGTAAAGATTCCAGGACGAGCTCAATAGCGGCGGATCCCCAGATCGACCGTCGTGATTGTCACCTAAACATCTACAAAAGTACAAAGCTATACACCAAGTACGAATGTGAGGTTCATTTCATGTTAGAACATCATTCATACTGTCTATCCAACACATTATTTGCTAAAAATAAAATTACTAGTTATTTCATCAAGGTATCGCGAGCATAAGGATACGATAGAGGGAGACAGAGACCGTTACAATAAGCTTGATGAGTGGCCGCTCATCGAGAAGGAAGGAGGAAAGTCTCACTCGAAATTCCCAAGGTTGTAAGAGGAAGAATGAATGACTGAAGACCTAATTTTTCATTGGAACTTGTTTGATTTCAGTCAGGGCTACGGATATGGTGCAAGGGTGAAGTATATTGGACGGAAATAGCGGGAAAAGCCCCAAGTTGGCGTATTTTTGCTTATAGAAGGCCCCGCACTGAAAGGGTTAACATGGCTGACATTAGATGATTTTCCTCTATTATAGAAGGCCCTCTAGGAATCAAAGGAGTAAAGTATATCTCAATTAAACTTCTGACTTCCAAAACTCATGCCTAATCTGAACAGAATCATCTAATGATAGCCAGCATAAATTGAAGACAGGCGTCCTTATACTCTAAAAGGGTTAACATCAACTCTTCACTTACCCAGATCGCTTGAGTCCAGTTCTGGCTCAAAGAAGGTGGGGTCCGAATCTGGAAAAAATGAAACTCCCATTAATTACTGAATATTTATTAAATCCTTTGTTTACAATTTGATAGTGACCATATTCTTTCATTTTCATTAATCACTGAATATATATTTAATTCTTTGCTTTGAATTTGATGGTGACATTTTTCTTGTATTCTATCTCCCAGCAGGCCAATTCCCACTGCATAAAACGGCATCTCAAAGTTAACTTACAAACCTTATCTAAACTGCATACAAATTGTATTATGTTACCTTGGATGAAATGAAAATGACGGCATCATGTGGAAGGGATACCATCATGTGGAAGGGATACGCCTTATCAAACCTGTTGTTGAACGATTTGAATACACTGTAAAGCTCATGGGAATAAAAATAGTATGAAAAAGGTATATAAGATCAATAAGGATATTAATACTGGTAGTGATTTTCCTTATATTATATGGGTGTATTATTACCATTATGCCATTAACACCTTATTGGCGGGCTATGCGGTCTATTTGACCGTACCGCACAGCGTTGTTTTTTTTTACCCTAAATAGGGTTGTTTACGTGATCATTTTCATGCCTAAATAAGACCCAGAGCATAAAACAAATATCTATCCCTGAAAGGGCGTAAACAGAGCTTTCCAATGACACCCGAACCATCCTTGTACGACCACTGGTTCTCTTGCAACGATCGTGCAACACGAGTGCAAAAACCCTGAAATAAGGTAATTTCCTTACATAATTCCCTGTGTAGCGAGTGAGAAAGGAGGGGGGAAAGTAGAATACAGTTCAGTATGTCCACAGTGGTCGTGGGGAGCGGCCATAGGGTTACTACGCTCGTCCCACCGCTCAGCTCTCTCTCTCAGCAACATTACGTGCTGAAAATGGCACTTGACAGATGTCGAGCGCCGCAACTTAGGCCAGATTTCATTCGACATATGTTGCGCGCCGCCAGTTAGGGGTTAAAAGGATACATATATATGGACAGTATAGTCTAATTTTTTCCAGCTGATGGAAAATTGCGGTTACTGTCTTGGATACTCAGCTATTACGTAGATTTTGTAGCGAAATGTGTTGTCAATTATGAAAACTTGGCATTAATACGACGCAGGGACATAGTAGATTCATATTTTTCCATAAAGTATCGAAAAATCAGTTGATGCAATTCACCATCAGCTAAAATATAACTGACTATACTTTTATCATACCCATAATATTGTTGACAGTGCAGATTGACCAGGCTATGCGGCTATTGGGGTGGGATTCTTTAAGGAGAGATGGGTCGTTTTTCTAACCCCCCTTCTTCCTCATGCTTAGCCCCGTTAGTTTCCAGATCTTATGACGTTCGGCCCATTAGTTTGGCGATTTTAAGAACTTTCGCCCCATTTCTTTGTCAATAATAAGACCTTTCATGTCATTTAGGTGTCGATATTTTCCTGGCGAGAGTCGGGCACCATAACCACTTGGCCATGAGCGGATAGTCCGCTCCTGGCCGAGTGGTTACGGTGCCCGACTCTCCCAAATATACCTGGAGTGAGTGGGTTTGCATTCTGGTCAGGATATCTCTCTCCCAACTATTAACTCTTAATCCTTTACTTGCCATGCCCTCTCTCCATCTCCTGAACATGGCCTCGTCCTCCTGCACATTATCAGCGATAAGAACTAGGTCATCTGCGTATAGCAGTTCCCAAGGGAGCCCAGTTCTAAAATCTCCAGCTAGTGTCTCCAGAACCATAACAAATAGGAGAGGGCTTAATACAGAACCCTGATGGACTCCAATGCAAACTGTAACCTCCTCACTCAGCACACCTTTCACTTTCACTGCCGTTTGTGAGTTCTCATACATCTTCATTACGACGCACGCACCAGCCTTACATTCCCATAATATATTATGTTTCCTTTGACTGTTGACTGACACCTTATCTTCCCATATATTATGTTCCATTTGACTGTTGACTGACCATCTTATCTTCCCATATATTGTGTTCCCTTTGACTGTTGACTGACATCTTATATTCCCTAATATTGTGTTTCCTTTGACTGTTGACTGACCATCTTATCTTCCCATATATTGTGTTTCCTTTGACTGTTGACTGACCATCTTATCTTCCCATATATTGTGGTCCCTTTGACTGTTGACTGACCATCTTATCTTCCCATATATTGTGTTTCCTTTGACTGTTATCTTCCCATATATTGTGGTCCCTTTGACTGTTGACTGACATCTTATATTCCCTTATATTGTGTTCCCTTTGACTGTTGACTGACCATCTTATCTTCCCATATATTGTGTTCCCATATATTGTGTTCCCTTTGACTGTTGACTGACCATCTTATCTTCCCTTATATTGTGGTCCCTTTGACTGTTGACTGACCATCTTATCTTCCCATATATTGTGGTCCCTTTGACTGTTGACTGACATCTTATATTCCCTTATATTGTGTTCCCTTTGACTGTTGACTGACCATCTTATCTTCCCATACATTGTGGTCCCTTTGACTGTTGACTGACACCTTATATTCCCATATATTATGTTCCATTTGACTGTTGACTGACCATCTTATATTCCCATATATTGTGTTCCCTTTGACTGTTGACTGACATCTTATATTCCCTAATACTGTGTTCCCTTTGACTGTTGACTGACCATCTTATCTTCCCATATATTGTGGTCCCTTTGACTGTTGACTGACATCTTATATTCCCTAATACTGTGTTCCCTTTGACTGTTGACTGACCATCTTATCTTCCCATATATTGTGGTCCCTTTGACTGTTGACTGACATCTTATATTCCCTAATACTGTGTTCCTTTGACTGTTGACTGACCATCTTATCTTCCCATATATTGTGGTCCCTTTGACTGTTGACTGACATCTTATATTCCCTTATATTGTGTTCCCTTTGACTGTTGACTGACCATCTTATCTTCCCATATATTGTGGTCCCTTTGACTGTTGACTGACACCTTATATTCCCATATATTATGTTCCATTTGACTGTTGACTGACCATCTTATCTTCCCATATATTGTGTTCCCTTTGACTGTTGACTGACATCTTATATTCCCTAATACTGTGTTCCCTTTGACTGTTGACTGACCATCTTATCTTCCCATATATTGTGGTCCCTTTGACTGTTGACTGACATCTTATATTCCCTAATACTGTGTTCCCTTTGACTGTTGACTGACCATCTTATCTTCCCATATATTGTGGTCCCTTTGACTGTTGACTGACATCTTATATTCCCTAATACTGTGTTCCCTTTGACTGTTGACTGACCATCTTATCTTCCCATATATTGTGGTCCCTTTGACTGTTGACTGACATCTTATATTCCCTAATACTGTGTTCCCTTTGACTGTTGACTGACCATCTTATCTTCCCATATATTGTGGTCCCTTTGACTGTTGACTGACATCTTATATTCCCTAATACTGTGTTCCCTTTGACTGTTGACTGACCATCTTATCTTCCCATATATTGTGGTCCCTTTGACTGTTGACTGACATCTTATATTCCCTAATACTGTGTTCCCTTTGACTGTTGACTGACCATCTTATCTTCCCATATATTGTGGTCCCTTTGACTGTTGACTGACATCTTATATTCCCTAATACTGTGTTCCCTTTGACTGTTGACTGACCATCGTATCTTCCCATATATTGTGGTCCCTTTGACTGTTGACTGACATCTTATATTCCCTAATACTGTGTTCCCTTTGACTGTTGACTGACCATCTTATCTTCCCATATATTGTGGTCCCTTTGACTGTTGACTGACATCTTATATTCCCTTATATTGTGTTCCCTTTGACTGTTGACTGACCATCTTATCTTCCCATATATTGTGGTCCCTTTGACTGTTGACTGACATCTTATATTCCCTTATATTGTGTTCCCTTTGACTGTTGACAGACCATCTTATCTTCCCATATATTGTGTTCCCTTTGACTGTTGACTGACATCTTATATTCCCTTATATTGTGTTCCCTTTGACTGTTGACTGACCATCTTATATTCCCTTATATTGTGGTCCCTTTGACTGTTGACTGACATCTTATCTTCCCATATATTGTGGTCCCTTTGACTGTTGACTGACATCTTATATTCCCTTCTATTGTGTTCCCTTTGACTGTTGACTGACCATCTTATCTTCCCATATATTGTGTTCCCTTTGACTGTTGACTGACATCTTATATTCCCTTATATTGTGGTCCCTTTGACTGTTGACTGACCATCTTATCGGCCCTTATATTGTGTTCCCTTTGACTATTGACTGACCACCTTTTATTATCTTATATATTGTTCCCCTTCATTTGGCTCACCATTATATATTCACTTAAGACCATGTCACACGAGCAGTTTTAGTATCTCGTGTACTGGAGTCACAGTAACAGAATATATAATACATTAAAATAACATCTATTATCTGACATTTTCTCCCCTATTTTACCTATATTTTGAATCCTGAAGTTCATAATTTTGAAGGAATATATATAGAGACACATATCCTCCATTATAATACAATTCACCACTAGAACTATGTGTGTGACTCCAGCATTATATTTTTGTTTTCCAGAGTCAATTTTTCAGTCGGGTGTTTTTGGTCTTGTTCATACACGACAAATCCACAAATCCGGGTATTCCATATGTAATCATTATTAATGAGAATTACTTATAAAAGACTTGTTACAAATAAGTCTGTTTGGTATTTTGAGATCAATCATATGAAATGAATTACAAGTATCTCTAAGCTACCCAAATATAGAAAACACTTGCTTTGAAATATGTATTTATGATTACCAAAATAAAAGTAAGTTTGATTCTCAAAAGATAAAGTTGAGGTATGCTTTACGTAAATTAATTAATGACAGATAATGCAAAAAAACAATAATAATTATAAATACAAAAAATAATGATAATAATATGCATAAAAGCTGAATGTGTTTGTAGGCGCAAGCCCAGAAGTATCGGACTTAAATACTGGTTCTCTGTTGACTGACCTGAGAATGTCCAAGTTCCGGTGGATCCCCAGGCGGTGCAGTAGCCGTAGTGGGTCGGTCGGAGGCTCTTGGTCGGGTCGTTGTAGAACATGAAGGGAGTTGTCTCACCCTCTTTTCCAACCTGTTCAAACGGAATATATATATATATATATATATAACTAAGAGATCATTATTGGTTTCTGAATCTGGATATATCTCGCATGAGGACACTATTCCAACCCATCACACATTTCTAGACTGATATTCCAGAATATGTACAGTACCGGTACCGTACATACATATTTTACATTAGGCCCAGACAACTCAATTATGAAGGACTAATTTAATCAGATCTATCTATCTATCTATTGCCGGACGCCTTACTCCCCTTACGAGGGTGGCCATACACAGAATGCCCCAAAGTGGACCTATTCCCTGTGAGAGGGACAACCCGAGCCAGTTTAGTGAACGACTTACAGGATTGACCACTCAATTTAGGATCCGTCCGACTCCGAGGCCCTCTGTGCATCAGATATGTTTGTCTTTAATTCACTTTGCGTTTATGCACATTTACTTTCAGACCTCGTCTTTCAAATACTTCCACAAATATCTCCACCAACTAGTATAGGTGCGAATATGAGTATGACCTATGCCAGGTGGTGGAGATATAATAATTATGTGGAAGTATGTGATAGACAATAAATACAAGCAAAGTGATGGTAGTAGAAAGAGAGACTCTGTTTATAATGTTATGGTCAATGGAGAACAATTTGAAGTAGTAGAAGAGTTTATGTACCTTGTAGCTATGATTGAGAAATGAGAAGCAGAAAGCAGAGTAACACAAAGAAGATAGGTAGCTGGAGCAATGAAAGCCCCCAATCAAGAAAGCAGTTAATCAATGGAAGCAGTGAGAGGATTACATGAGGGTGTGTTAGAGCCAACATTGATGTATGGCTGCTACACTCTGGTGAGACCAGTTGAAATGGATTTGCTAAGAAATGCCTGTGGAGTACGAATAATAGACCGAGTAAGAAATATGAATATAAGGGAGGCAGGTAGAGTTAGGAACTCTGTTGATTAAAATGTAGAAGAAAGTGTTCTCAGAGGGTGTGACCACATGACTAGAATGACAAGAAAGAGTAATGAAAGGGATGTATATCAGTGAAGTGGAAGGAAGAAGAAGACGTGGAAGGCTGAGGAAATGGTATGATATGGTGTCTGAATGTGTGTCAAAGCGTAGAAAGGGAATGGATGAAGCAAAAGGAATGGCAAATGATAGGAATGAATGGAAAAGTTGTTAGGGAGAGCACATGAAGGTTTTTGTACCCTTTTAAATGACAAACCTGGAAGGTCTTCATCCCAGAATTTGATGTGAAGTGACTTTCTTGTGGAAAATTTATAGAATCTGAAGTGAAACCAATGATTTTGGAGGCTGGTGAGTGAATGGTGTTCCGAATGCTAGAGAGCTTGATTGTGACTGGCAGCTATAACATGTATTCTTTCCCTGTCCTCTCTGTTCCCATTCCTATTGATATGCTAGAATGCCAGGTTGCAGATAAATATACAGTACTTCTACCTTAATGTAAGGTCTTATAATATACAACACCACTAGAACACATATTAGCTGCCCTTCCAATGGAAGGCTTTCATGCTCCCCACTCTCCCTTCCTTATATATGTCCTGCCTTTTTCAGAATCTACCTTATTATCAAATTATATACTAAGTATCCCCTCCATTCCTATTAATTACAAGAATTAGATAAGTCACCTTCAATATACCTGTTTGCACATCTTTGTAAGTTATAAATATAACCTTATACCCTATGGACGTGTACTTTGTCCTAGCTTTCGTCCTACACTGCACCACTAAAAGATTATTAGCTGCAGACCTATGAAATCTATGGCCTTTTACCTGTTTCTTGCTGATCCTCCCTACTCATTTAGGGGACTGTGGAATTAGCTACTGATTGACAGTAGACACACAGACACACGAGACACACAGTCAGTCGACTGTGTGTCTCGTTCGAGATGTATCCAGATTAAAAATTAATAATGGTTTCTAAGATTTATCAGGTCACAGCATGGTGTATGTTAAATGATATATGTAAAGCATAATTTTCAAGCTATTAATTAAAAGATCGAACAAATCAAATTCAACAAATCAAAATCAATGAAAACATCTAAAAAAAATATAATTGGAAAACATATGATGAACAACTATAATCTTTCTGTCAGTCTCAAACAATGAATTTTGATCAAATCTTTAATTTTTATCAGCAGTTTTCACTCTCTTCGCCTTCTAACTATTATAACAAGATTTTAGCTCGTACAATAAACCTGCATAAATTGTTTTAGCTTATCAAGACCTAAGATCCATATACCTTAATGGCGCCCCTTGAGACCACCAGCCAGAATCCCCTGAACTCGTGATGGCTGAGGATATCCGGAGTCTTGACTTTGCACAGGTCTTGAGTCTTGTCCCTCCTGATAGCAGACTCTCGGCCGCCCCAGCCTCCCAGGAACACCTCATACATGTTGCCGGGAGTCTCGGCTGCCGCAGTGGTTAGGCAAATGCTGGCGTTGCTGGAGGCTCGCACACGGAACCGGATCTTTTGCCCCATCCTTCTGCGAAAATTGTACGACCGCTTGCTGCCGCAGTCCCTGGTCTTCAAGGCTGTCGACAGAGAAGCATTGTCTATGTTATTAACCTTTTCAATCAGATGGCGATATCTGTACTTTATTGATGCTACTGCCAGATGATCTTATCCATTTTAGAAGGATATATGGTAATGGCTGTGATAAGGAATCTAGTCATGCCAGAACGGTTTAACACCTGAATGGGGTCCAGACATGGATTTTCGGTGGTCTAACTGATAATTAGGCTTGTACAAGTTCTATTTATTCGATTTTCACAAGTGATAATGTCATATTACCATTATATATGACTTATTTATCATTATTTATAATGCCCCTTAATTTGTCCACGGTCCGCTCAGCAAGATACAGGGATGTGTACATACAGTATATACGAAATGAGCTAACTGCAAACTCTTACTTTAGTTTATCTTACAAATTAACTTTCTCTAACTAATACAAGAAAAGCACAAAGAAAACGTACTACTTATGGCTAAATATACTGTACAAACTCGGATGGGTCTATTCAAACCTATTTTTGCGCTCAATTGATTAAGGCAGTTATACAAAGGGTAATCGGCTGGGTGAAGGATACGAAGGGATGCACATTTTCAAAGGTTTTATTTATACACAAGAATAGCAATCAATAGGTTGTGAGTTCCAATTAGGATTCAGATTACAGTATTGGAATACAATACGAACAATGACTTAGCAATAGCAATGGTGTACCACATACATTTACAATATCTGGCGATACTAACTAAGGAACCTACTGATGATAAAAAGGCAGTGCCATCCGTTAACTCTAGCCATAATTCTGGCCCAATCAATAGCCAGAGACAGTGTTGGGAAACTATCTCTGTTGGAGGCAAAAAGGGGGGGGGGGGGAGGTGGAAAGTAGCATCAGTAGCGAGGAGGTAGGACAGGTATTAAAAAAAGAAGCTGAAAGGAGGGGGGAGGGGACAGAGGGAGAACTGGGATGGAGGACTGACAAAGGAGGTGGGAAGATGTGGGGTATCAAAGGAACAACTGGAGAGGGGGGAGCAAGGTGTGTGTGGGGGGGGGGGGGGGCCGTGGGATGCAAGCATTCTTTATAATTGAATAAATGACCAGCTGAGCGGATCTACTTTTTTAGAAAACTAGGAAAAATGCTTGGTGTCGCACAAGCTCAGTTGTGAGGAGGGTAGTGGGAAAACCTGTTTTCTTCCAGCTGGTTGGAGAAGGGAGGCTCTTCTCTACCATTCTATATGGTCGTGGTGGCCTGAGGAAAGCGGAAACTATGTTATTCCAGTGGTTAGTTAGGTCGTTCTTCCTCGGGGTATCCAGCAAAGGCGAGACCAAGGGCAGGGTGTATAATGAAGGGTAAGTGCTGGTAGTGTTAGCCCGGAGTTGTTCGTGGTGGTTACAGACCTGGCTGCAATGGTTGCTATCCTGTGGAGATTTTGTTATATATATATATATATATATATATTAAAATTCAACGAGGAGACGCATGGAGGCAAAAGAGAAAAGTAAAAGAAGATAGCAAGAGAGAAACTAGAATAGGCGCAATACAACAGCAACTTAAGTCACCTCCTACCCTAGGCCACTCTAACACCAAAACGGCCACCACAGAGCACACTCGCTCATTGAAGGGCTTTACACCTTGCCCTTAATGAGATCCAAGACAATTTCCAGTGACAACTCAGCCATCGCTGTGACCATTCCAGCTAAAATCACTGAAAGTCAGGTTGGGGTGGAGAGTAGTATTGACTATCATAATCCACTGAGAGATCCGTGCATTGTCTAGACTGTACCCCTACCTCCCTCTGTCGAGTACAAGGATTGTGCTTGCAACAACCAGGTTTAGACCAGATTGAGAACCAGGAACCTATTCTGAAAGGGAAAAGTTACCCAGAAATCGTTTTAATCATGTTGACTACTATACAATAGCTGTTGTTGAGCTTTGTCCGACATAAATTATTGTATATGGAAAAAATACTGTTCTGCCTCTGTACTCCCACGCATTAGCTGGAAAGACGAAAGGATAGATCCAGTTCTTTATACAGTGGCGGATTAATAGGTATTGGATTGCTTTTGCATTGGCCATTGTGATCCCCTATTAATCAACTCTGGTGAATTTTCCTCCCAACTCAATAAAGCAGCTCGCTACACGTCTACCTGCCGGGACCCATAGGCCTGCCACCACCCAAGGAATTCCACCTGATTGATGCCACCACGCCGAGGAGCCAAGGCCTGTGCAGCCACCAGCCAGACGTTGATGAAGGATCCAAGACCAAGAAGAAAGTGTTAGCTTGTTTGAGGCTGTTTTACAGACCTCCCTTCTAGCTTGATAGGCATCGCTTGCTGAGGACACAAAACACATAATACTATCCTAGTATCCTGTTTAATATTTTGCACGCTCTTCTTCTCGGGTTAATTCCGTAATTAATATAATCTAGGCATAGACTACACACACCCAGTGATACGTGTAAAATCAAATCATCCAAGTGACACCCTTTCCTCTTTTTCTTTAGTGACCCCTATAATTGACATTCTCTCTGGAGACTGAGTGAGATTAACTTATGTGTGCGCGACCAACATTACTGAAAACTCTGTGTTTGAGAGTACTTCTATGTATTATATTATTTGTGTATAATTGTAACTATTGCATTCAACGTTAATCCTATATCTTTGACTAATATTTTGCTATTAGAGAATTTCACCATTTGTGCATGTTGTAATAAATTCTGGTGTATATATTATATAATATAGGCTATACTGAATATTGTATTATTTTCTATGTGAATGAAGGAGACTAAAACCCAGGTTGCCTGTAATGAGTCTCTCCTCCTAAGCCAAAAGAGTGCCACATTCAAGGGACGTTGGGGTCAAAATGCCTGGACACACGAAATTTAAAGCAGTTACAGTCATAGGATGAAGAAAAGATTGATTGAGAGAAAGTTCCAAAGTTCACTTGTTGAGTAGAAGAAAGATTGAGAAAATTTGCCAATTCTTGAGTTGGAGAGCTGGATAGAATAGGAGTGGGACTGTGTTAAAAGGCGGGTCCCTCGTAGAGTGAAAGATATGCAATATTGATATGTGTAGAAAGATTGTAGGGAACTAGTAAGAGGAGGTGAGTTAATGAGGCAAAATGTTTTTTATTTTACTCTTTGAGAAGTGCTGTATGGGTATAGCCTCCACACACATGCGAACAATACTCAATACAGGGGTGCACTGTGCCCCGATACAGAGCAAGAAGCTGTGAGAGGGTGAGGAACCCAAGGAGACGGTTGAGCACGCCTAACTTTTGGAAAGCTGTTTTTTATGTGTTCATGTGTTAGTGTATTTTGCTAAGCTTTTAAATATTTAATTATAATGGATCCGCTTTTACTTTGCATTAATTTTAGGCTTCATTTTTTTAAGGATCAAGTGTTTTACCTGATTATGGCTTCCCTAATGTGGGTTGAAAATAGTGATAGTGAAGCACTCATTGGAAAGAAATTGTTTATACAGAAATTATTTCAAATAATTTTTAATTGTGTGTCTCTGTAGCTTAGTGATAATGTCATTTAGGGTGTATTGTAATGATTAGGTGTGATTTCGAAGCTTTTAGTCTAGATAGTTGCTGATTGGTAGCTATTTTCTAAATGTTTAGTTTATTTCTTAATTTTCAGTGTAAATCTATCAGCTAAATCTATCAAGTTGGGAGAGAAAGGAAGGATAATGGTAAAAAAAACACTCCCCTTGTCCATTTTCGCCAGAAATCAGGTCCCCGATGGTCCCGAAAGTAGCTGAAAAGACACTATAGACTACAGAGACTTTTATGGTATCGGAATGTATGGGTAGGAGGGACGTTGGAGGGTGGTTTGGGGTATGGTGGGGGGAAGGTAGAAGCTAATTGACTCATGTTACAAATATGAAGCCGATTGGTGAGGTAGTTTCGCCACCACGGATTTTCCTTTTTTTCCTTATCTTTGTATGGATACGCTGGAAGTGGGTGGTTGGAGGCGGTTGGGGGTGTGGTGGGGGGAAGGTAGAAGGGTAAGGGACTTGTCACACAAATATGGAACCGATTGGTGCTGTCGTTTCGCCGCCACAGATTTTCCTTTTTTTTCCTTCTGACGGGACCGACAGTCAGCGAGTGGGTGGGAGGAGGGATTTGGGATTTTTGTGGTGGGTAGCCAAAAGGGTAAGGTACTTGTGGTAAAAATATGAAAGCCATAGGTGCAGTCGTTTCGCTGTTACGATGGTTTTTTCGGCGAGGACGTATATATACGTCCCTGGCACTCAGCGGGTTAAAATTTAAATTTTTCTACCAACAAATGTACAAATTAACAATTAAACCTACGAAGATGCAAGCCAACTGCATGCTACTATACAGTATTAATAAGGGCAGATTTCCACTTGAGGGATTTTTTATTTTGATGGCGGCTTGGGAACTGAGATAGGACCACACGCGGCTGGCTCTTTTATGGACGCTTGGTGGGCAGGGACTAGCGGGGACGCGCGGGGTGATCACGTGAGGCGACGTTGGCACGTCGCAGTCTCAACTTTCAAATATTTTGGTCGGGGCATAGACTACGTCTGGTAGCGTCTAGGCGGCGCATAGAAGCTTATACACGGCGCCTATGCGCTGACCAGTCACGTGGGTGACCCGCCCTTGAACCGATTTTGGCGGTTGGTCCGTCCTGATCCGTTTATTTTAGGTATGTCAATAATGTTCGGCTCCCTCGCCGCCGCGGCCCGTGTTGTGGCGTCACTGTACGTTCATGAACAGACCATACCCGTTTATGTCGTAGTCCTTGCACGATTGCATACGTTTTCAGTGGTCGGGGCAGGACGGGAGCTCAGGACGGGTATGTGTGAACTGAGCTTTAAGGGTCGCTCTACTGGTGATCTTCTTTCATATCTTACTAACTCTTGGTCATCCTCCTTTCGGGACTTCGATGAGACCTTTTCTATTGCACTAGACATATCGAAGGCCTTCGATAGAGTCTGGCACAAATCTTTAATTTATAAACTACCCTCCTTCGGTTTCTATCCCTCCATCTGTGCCTTTGTCTCTAATTTCCTTTCCGGCCGCTCCATAGCTGCGGTTGTGGACGGCCATCGCTCACTTCCTCATCCTATCAACTCCGGTGTTATTCAGGGCTCTGTCCTATCTCCCATTCTCTTTCTAATTTTCATAAATGATCTTCTCATCTGTACCTCCAGTCCCATCCATTCATACGCAGACGACTCTACCTTACACTTAATTAGTTTTCCTGAACGCCCCAGCCAGCAATCCCTCAAAGACAAACATAATGAAGCCATGCAACACTTGTCTTCTGATCTAACTACTATTTCCAATTGGGGCAGAGAAAACCTTGTTGCCTTTAATGCTTCCAAAACACAATTTCTTCATCTTACTACCCGTTCAGAACTCCCAGAGGACTATCCCTTACAATTCAACAATACAAAAATAAATCCTTCATCTTCTCTCAATATTCTCGGTGTCTCTTGTTCTTCTGCTCTCACTTAGAAGGACCATATTACCAGTCTTGCTAAGGCAGCCTTCCAAAAGCTGGGTGTGCTCAACCGCTTCAAGGGGTTCTTTACCCCTGCACAGCTTCTTGCTCTGTACAGGGGCATGGTGCATCCTTGTATTGAGTATTGTTCACATGTGTGGGGAGGATGCTGTCACACCGCACTCCTAGACAATGTAGAAAGGAAAGCCTTTCGTATCCTTAACTCCCGCCCCCTCACCAACTCTCTGCAATATCTCTCTCTCTTCGCCGCAATGTTGCATCTCTCTCGCTTTTCTATCGCTACTATAATATAATCAATGTTCCTCAGAGCTTTCCCAGTGTATACCACCTCCTCTACGTAGGTACTACGTACCCTACGTATACACTGAGAGAGCTCTGAGGAACACTGATTATTGTAGTAGCGATAGAATAGCGAGAGAGATGCAACACTGAGGCAAAGAGAGAGAGATTGCAGAGAGTCGGTGAGGGGACGGAAGTTAATGATACGAAAGGCTTTTCTCTCTACTTTATCTAGAAGTGCTGTGTGAGAGGATCCTCCCCATACACACACACATATATATATATATATATATATATATATTAATAACACACGTCTATTAACTCTATGGATTGTTGAAATGGGTTGCTAGAACGTCACCTCGGACTGACAAATGGTATAACGATGTAAAATGTGTCATGAAATAGAAGAAGAAAAAAATGGATACTAATCCGACCTGCCATATTGCTGCAACATACATACAGTACGTTATTCTCACCAGCTGAGATCTAGGGAGGTATAGCGGTGTTGTTGTTGAATGTTGTTGATGATGATTGCTTTGGTGATTTTGACGATAATCATGATGGTAATTATGATACTGATGAATTAAAGGGGGAAATTGATGATCTTGCTTTGCTATCGTAGTGTAATAGATTATCAGTTCCTATCTTCAGGTGAAACAAAGTAGTGCTCTTGAAATTTAGGATGATTGCAACGATGATTTAATGATATGGCCAATAATCTGCTATTGTGGTGCATTGTCTGAGAGTTACCCAAGCTGAAAGAGGAAGTTCGTGTAATGATCATGACGATGATTGTAATGATGATTTGGACAAAAAGTGATTATGATGAAGGCAACTATGTAAATGATAAAGTGTATGAAAATGGTCTATATAATCATTGGGTATATTGATGGTAATTTACCGTTTATACTAGTACAAGATGGTTTAATTACCACCAATGTAGTTTATTATAGACACTTTAATTGACCTTTCTATCTCATATAATTTACAGTGTATCATTAATTGTATTATCCTGACCTCCCATCATGGTACGAGCTATAGCTCACCTAGAAAAAATCGACACCTGAATGGAGTGAAGCGTTTTATTATCGTAAGCTAATGAAGTGAAATGTCTTAAAATCTCCAAACTAATGGAGTGAAGTGGGGAGGTTAAAAAACGGTCTGCCTTGCTGGCTTTACAAGAACAAATATTTTGGTGAATTGTATTGAAGTCTGAAATCCAATACTAGGCTATATAGTTATCATATCATTTTATGAACTTGTTTCAGTATATTCATGTATTACATGTGATTATTCGTAATTAGGTGTACAAAATCAATATTATTACAATGGAGCTGAAAATAGATAGAAAATAATATTTACCTAAGCATTATTTTGATCGAGATACTGTGACTCCAAGAAAATCACATTATGATAATGCACATAAGACCTCTTCTAAGACTGTGACTAGTAAATCGTTGAGTCCTCCCCCTACACCCGGTAAATAACTCTTTCGAGATTAAGGGGGGTCACCTGCTTTTTTTATCTTTCTCTCCTTTTCTCTCTTTCTCTGACTTGTATCCATTTGACAGTATAGCCAACTGTTTTAAGACGTGTATCCCCATCCAGGTGTCAATTTGTTTGCTGGCTAGCGGTAGCGAGCCAGCTTTGTATGGAGAAATCCGGCTTCGCCGGAGAAATTTTTCTACCGAAAAATTTACAAATCTAGCTTGCTGTAAAACACAAATATATATATGCTGGCTCGCTACCGCTCGCCAGGAAAATATTGACACCTGGATGCGGGTAATAATAATAAACGTCTTAAAACAGTAGGCTGAATGGGGCCGAATGAATACAAGCCAAAGAGAGAGGAAGAGAAAGAGAATAAAAGCGAGGTGGGCTCCCTTAATGTAACTCCGTCTCTATTTTAGAGTTCCTATTTGTGCGCACATTATATTCCATTAGGAAAACACAACCCACTCTATCCTTGACATCCCCTATCTAATATTTTCACTGTTATAGTTGGACATTCTAGTGCCAAGGTAACGATAGATAATTGATAGCCAGATATCATTTAAACACCCCAACATCCAACGTGATACATTGCGTTAAAGTGATTTCGTTAAGTTACCCGTTCTATGTGGCCAAAAGTCTAGTTGGGCAAAGAAGGAAAACGTATATTCGGCATAGACGCGCAGGCAAACTAAACTATATTGTGTAATATTTAGTCGCAAGAACAAGACTTCAAAGTAATCGTAAAACTCTTTCCATGGTATATAGTTATGTACGTGATAGTAATAATATTGTTATTAATATAAATCCTTGTAAATTTTGGCAAACAGGAAAATCTTGCCAAACAGGAAAATCTTGTCAGGCACGATACAACGTCAACCATAAAATTCTTGCCAAACAGAAAAATGCTGTTAAGCAGAAAAATATTGTAAACCAGGAAATTCTTGGCATCAGGAAAATCTCGGAAAATCTGTAAATCTTGTCAAACAGGAAAATCTAGCCAAGCAGGAAAATGTTATTAGGTAGGAAAATTATATCAACCATGAATATTTTACCAAACAGGAAAATCTTGTCAGATAGGAAATTATTACCGAATCAAGGAAGAAAATTTTGCCAAACATGAAAATCTTGCCAGACAGGGAAAACTTGTCAGGCAGGATAATGTTGTCAACCAGGAAAATCTTGTCACCCGGCTGAAGTTAGTTGCCGTTTCCCAGTTTCCGATTCGAGCGTTAAAGTCATTTACCAAGTTAAAACATCCCAAATCGTTGGTATACTTATAGCAGCAGATATGAGATACATGTCCTATAGAAGCAATAAGCATAGGCTTTTGAATGAACTTATTACCAACTTGCAAAGAACCTAAGAACCGCCTTGAAAAGGACCGAAATATATATAAATATTGGCATTTAGTCAGTTCCCTTAACTGGGGAAATGCTATTTCTTTATTGTTTCGATCAGTTTCGAGGTGGTTTTTAGAGTCGTTGCAAGTTGGTAGGCTAATAGGTTCAATGGAAAGCCTATACTTCTATAATGGCATACTGTATATCTCATCTCTGCCGCTATAAGCATATAGACAATATAACAACGATTTGGGATGCTTTAACAGGGGGAAATGCTATGTTTTTATATTTCGGTTTTATTTGAGTCGGTTCTTAGGTTCGTTGCAAGTTGGTAATAGGTTCAATGGAAATCTTATACAATTGGCTTCTATATGGCATATATCTCCTATCTGCCGCTATAAGCATATATACAATATACCAACGATTTGGTTGTCTTAAGATATCACAAATCATTGTTATATTGTCTATATGCTTATAGATTCCAGGACGAGCTCAATAACGGCGGATCCCCAGATTAGCCGTGGTGATTGCACCTAAACACCTACAAAAGTTACAAAAGTATAGCGGCAGATATGAATTATATGTCATATAGAAGCTTTATGTATAGGCTTTCCATTGAACCCATTACCAACTTGCAACGAACCTAAGAACTGCCTCAAATGTTACCGAAATATTAAAGAAATAGCATATCCCCAGTTAGGTTCTTAGATTATTTGCAAATTGGTAATAGGTTAAATCAAAAGCCTATACATATTGCTTCTATATTATATATATATATCATTTCTGCCGCTATAAGTATATAGACAATATAGAATCGATTTGGGATGTTTTAACTTGCTAAATGCAAATATATTTAAATATGTCGGTCCTTTTCAAGGCAGTTCTTAGGTTCGTTGCAAGTTGGTAATAGATACAATAAAAAAACAAAAATACATAAAGCTACCATATTGTATTTATGTCATCTCTGACGGTATATGCATCTAGACAATATAACTACGACTTGACTATACCTATTGTAACTGGGGATAGGCTCATTTTTATAGAATTCTCTCATTTATGAGCAGGTTCTGAGGTTCGTTGCAAGTTGGTAACAGGTTCAATGGAAAACCTGTATACATAGCTTCTGTTTGGCATGTATCCCATCTCTGTCACTATCAGTATATAGACAATATAGCTACGTCTTTAGTTGGTTCAACTGGGGAAAATGCGATTTTTAAATAATTCGGTCAGTTTCGAGGAGGTTCTTAGGTTCGTTACAAGTTGGTAATAGGCTCAATAGAAAGCCTATACATATAGCTTCTATATGGGGCATATATCTAATTTCTGCCGCTATGTTCACATAGACAATAGCCTATAGCAACGATTTTTTTATATTTTAACCGGGGATGTGCTATTTTTTTATATTTTAACCGGGGATGTGCTATTTTTTTATATTTTAACCGGGGATGTGCTTTTTTTTTTTTTTTAACCGGGGATGTGCTATTTTTTTATATTTTAACTGGGGATGTGCTATTTTTTTATATTTTAACCGGGGATGTGCTATTTTTTTAATACTTCGGTTCTATTTGATGCGGTTCTTAGGTTCGTTGCAAGTTGGTAATGTGTTCAATGGAAAGCCTATTCATATAGCTTCTACATGGCGTATATCTCACCTCTGCCGCTATAAGCATATAGACAATATTATACTGTATAGTAGCGATATGGGATGTCCAAAGTGATAAATGCTATTTTTTAAATATTTCGGTTCTATTTGAGGCAGTTCTCAGGTTCATTGCAGGTTGGTAATAGGTTCAATGGAAAGCCTATACATATAGCTTCTATATGGTATATATCTCATATCTGCCGATATTAGCATAGCAACGATTTGGGATGCTTTAACTTTGTAAATGACGTTAACGCTTGAATCGCGAAACGGCAACCAACTTCAGCCAGGTAATCATGTCAACCAGAAAAATCTCGCCAAACAGGATAATCTTGTCAGGCAGGAAAATGGTTATCAACCAAGAACATCTCTACGCCAAACAGGAAAATCTTGTCAGCCACGAAAATCTGTTCAGCCAAGAAAATTGTGTCAGCCAGGAAAGTCTTGTTGACATAATATCTAATCAATCATAATAAAATGTCTTCCAATCAAATCTCGTATTTTGTCAACATGAAACTCAAGCGATTACTTCTTGGGTTTGGTACGTGGTGATAGCGGTGGGGGTGACAATGATAGGCCTACTTTATATAAAGAGGATAGTGGCGATAAGCAAGAACAAGATGGTGGTGTTTTTGGTAATGCATAAATGTGCGGAATTTCGGTGTGAGCATCCTAGGTTCGAGTCCTTGGAGTGCCACATGTATTGGTTGATTTCATTTATTGAGTTTAGATGTAAAGTTGGTTGGTGAAAAAATATAATTATGGTGGTGCTGGTGATATTCGTGATAATGAATGGTACGGATACAGATGGTGGTGACGATGAGCACGGCGATGATCATGGATGTTGATAATAATGGTGATGATTGTGATAAAGATGATGATGATGGTTGTAATGCCCTCGAAAATATCCCGCAACCCCAATAATGTACTTCCCATCAACGTAATTACCAAGGAAACAGACCGCAATACTCATCTCAAGGCCGCCCCCAACCCTCATCGTCAGGCCGCCCACAAGGAAATTGGCGAATCTACCCTAACCGCCAACACACCGGTCGTCCTTACCAGAGCTACCAACAATGGAACCGAGGACCTCAACAAAACGGGCCCCCCAAAAACAACCGTGACAGCCCCATCGTTATGATAAGCCCATACGATTTCAAGGCCTGTACTTCCGCTTGCCCGATCCATGATATAAGGGATCAAGCTAAGAAGAGAATGTCGCTCAACAGGATCCTAGCAGCCAACGAGCAATCCCAGGACGTGGATACCGCGTATACGGATGAAGAACACTGTCCCCCAGAGATAATGGACCATATTCAAGCCATCGAAGACAACCCAGAAGAAGAGGACAACGAGGAGATGGAAGACCCATCCCAGGGTTTTTAAAGCCTCCCCCGCCCATTATGGCCTCAGCGGGGGAGTCTGTACCATGGAGTACTCCACCCATCTATCACCTAGCTAAGATAAAGGGCGTCGCTGTGCGTCTTCTCATCGACACAGGAGCCGCACGGTCTTGCCTGTTTAATTCTTTTTACAAACAGCATCACAAAAGATTTGGAGCACTGCACGCATTCAAAAACAACTTAATCAGTGCCGGGGACACACCTTTAGCTATTCGAGGAGAGACCACGCCCCTGCCCGTCACGACCCCCAAGCGCGAGGCCAACTGTCACCACCCTTTTGTAATTTTCCACTCCAACTGCACCCTATATGACGGCTACATGGGATTAGACGTCATGGAAAAATTGCAAGTTCAACTAGATTGCGGGGACCGTTTAATTACATTTAAAACAAAGAAGAAAAGCCTCCACCCTCGAATCACAGAAATCTCCCCAAAATCCTCTCAACAACATCCAACATCCAACATCCAACCTAAGCCCACTTCAAAGCCTACTCATCTGCCACCACCTACCCCACCAACGGCCTCTACCACCGTGATGACCCCTGCTATGACATCTCAGAAAGTGGTAATTCCAGCTCAACACCAACAATGGGTGCCAATACACCAACCCATAAACTCCACCATGATATTCACACTATACCAGACGTCAACTCGGGTAGTACATTATTGGGGTTGCGGGATATTTTCGAGGGCATTACATTGAAGAAGGTAGTGAAATAACGGAGAAACAGTTACCCAAACATTCACCACCATCAAGCCGTTTTCCCTCTCATCCTACCACACCTCCTCATCACAGTAGAAGAATGGGAAACCGTGGCCGAGTAGAGGAAAGAACCAGGAACGAAAGGACCCGCGGACACCACCAGGTGACGCAATGGAGGCAGGGTTCCCCTCCACACCACCAGGGGAGAAACCACTCATCTCCCTGTACCAACAATGATATATCCTACAGATCCGGAACACGAATTGCCACCATCAATATGACACGTCCTCCAACACCAGAAAGAAACTTTATCATCACCATCAACAATTCCAAGGTCCAGGAAAATAACAGCAAGAAACGTAAAAGGCAGGACCCCCAACTCATCAAAGACACAACAGCCAGCCCAGACAAACGTGCTCGGGCTGTTACCATGGAGAGGGACTGTCCTCCAACACCAGGAAAGGATATAATCGTCAACCAGGACAATGCCAAAGCACCAGGAAAAGAGAGAAGTGAGATAGACAGGGGGCAACAAGAATGGCACCACCAACACCGTATCTACCCCCGCCCTTGTTACCCGCCCCCGCGTCCACTCTGGGACAAAAGAAACAAGAGGGTACGGTCTAGGCAGTTCCCCCCCACTCCAAACCACAAGGAAGTAACCATCCCAAGTTACCAGTTGCTAGGTGCCATTTTTGCCCCTAATCCACCCACCTACCTGGCCAGGTAAAAAGGTGCAGATATACTCCCACCAACTTTATTTAAGTATCTCAATCTAGAGCTGTTCTTGACACCCCGGGTAAAAGGACAGATTCGAAAGTTGAGGACGCAATTGAAGATTTGGTTCAGTTGATCGCAAGGCGTTGACACAATTACGAGACTGTAGTGACCCATTATACTATTTTTTTTAGTGGGTATCAACAAGCTGGTTTATTAGAGCCTTCTGGGTGAAGTAATCTAATATTCTCGGCCTACCTCAACCCCGGCACTATTGTGGATATAAGCAGACAGTCAGGTACTAACTAGCTTTATCCAGGATAGACCAAACCACAAGAAATTCATCAAAGTACTTATAAAGACCAGAGTAGACAGGAGTTCACTCCTGCGTTCGCTCGATGCTATTTTGTCACGGCTTGGGCTAGGCAATTTAGTTATTTAACACCTTACGAGCGGCCTATGCGGTTTATTATATGTACCGCACAGCGGGGTGTTTTTAGCCAAAATAGGGCTGTTTACGTGATCATTTTCATGCCTAAATAAGACCCAGAACGTAAAACAAGTACCTATCCCTGAAAGGGCATAAACAGAGCTTTCGAATGACACCATAACGATCCTTGTATGATGGATAGTTTTCTTGCAATAACCGTGCAACGCGAGTGCAAAAAGCAGGTAATTCGGTAGTAGTTTCGGTACATAATTGAGTATGTAGCGAGTGAGAGAGGGAGGAGGGAGCTGAGATTTGTGTCAGTAGGTTCGCCGCGGTGGTCTGGAGCAGTCATACGCTCGCTAGTCTCCTGCCACCACTTGTCTCTCTCTCTCAGCCACATTACGTG
The DNA here is from genome assembly GCA_032716605.1 of Paralithodes platypus. Classification (NCBI taxonomy): domain Eukaryota; kingdom Metazoa; phylum Arthropoda; class Malacostraca; order Decapoda; family Lithodidae; genus Paralithodes; species Paralithodes platypus. The sequence continues at coordinate 18,558,108 of CM064548.1, read as the reverse complement.
CTGAAATTGCCACTCGACCTATGTCGAGCGCCGCCACATAGTCCAGCTTTTTTTAACTCGACTTATGTTGCTCGCCGCTAATTAAGGGTTAAGGTCCCAAACCAAAGTGCTCGAGTTACACTGTGGGAACCCAGTGGCGTCAGGACAACCCCACGGCCAGCGGATCTACCCCAGATTGGATTACTAATTCTACACCCATTGGATTAATTATTCTACACATCGAAAGTGAAGTTATTATACCGTAAAAGTTATAGAAGATCTAACTGTGAAAAGAAATTATACTTGGCGTGTTGTCAGAGAGAAAGTATATAAAGATCGAAAGTGAAAGTAATTAAAATATATCTACTGCGTATATGATAAAAGGTATTCTGGAAACATCGGATACTACGCACGTATATAAAAACGAGAGAAAGGAAGCTCTAGTGAAACTCAAAGAAATTAGGGAAGTACTGATAATAATTCTGCTAAAATTAATAACAAATAAATTCAAGTTAACTTATGCATAAGCACCACAGTGATTTAACCTCAGGAAAATAATTACGTTTAGCTCCCAAATTCCAGAACCACTCTACGCAGGTAAATACCAATAGTTCACATATCTAATTACTATATAACCTTTCTAAGCACAAGTGTAAATCCTCGATTGAAAGGAGTGCTACTCTTATCTCTGAAAAAAATACAGGACAAGTGTAATCTTTCAGTTAGAAAGCGGTCCCTAATACTTACTTAGATATTACATAGAACAATCCAGTCTTGCGAGTCAGACGTAGGGGAGCCTCGTTCGTTCACTTTAATTGTTTTGTTCTTGACCATTATTGTTCTAGCTTTTACGTATGCGATATTCTTGTGCAAATAAACGGAATATGAATACACGTCTTGTGATAATTATCCTCTATTGTCTTTCTGTGTCTGTGGTAAAACAACATAACTTCTCCAGTTAGGAACAGCCCACTTGATCAAAACCAATTAAACCCCAGTAAAAACCTGGCATAACATTGGTGGCAGCAAATGTAATGCCCTCGAAAATATCCCGCAACCCCAATAATGTACTACCCGAGTTGACGTCTGGTATAGTGTAAAATAGTCGTTGATGGGAAGTCCAATAAACTCATCACGTGAATCACCACGAGACTATCACCTGGTTCCTACAAATAGGACTAAGGTTACTATACTTTTGTACGTCCGTGGTAGTACAGTGGGTTAGCGCGCGGGCCTGGTTGACCTATGGAGGATATGGTTACTAACCAGGGTTCGAACCCCACCCAAGGCATCTCAAAACCTTTGGGTTTTTAGGAGGGTTAAACTCCCTTCAGAGGTTCAAGCCCCGTGCCAGGCACCAAGGAAGTGGGCATGGGGAGTTTTCAGGAGACCATAAATTCCCTTCACACCCAGCATTTCATTGGTGGCAGTCACGGAACGTGATCTGGTAGCTACATAGAGCACCCATCACGCGGACCCTAACAATATTGAGATTACTGAGGTGATACAGCTACGATACCTTATGACCTTAAAGAGGCTAGGGACTAGCCTAGTTAAAGAAGGATGTAATGTAATGCCCTCGAAAATATCCCGCAACCCCAATAATGTACTACCCGAGTTGACGTCTGGTAAAGTGTAAAATAGTCGTTGATGGGAAGTCCAATAAACTCATCACGTGAATCACCACGAGACTATCACCTGGTTCCTACAAATAGGACTAAGGTTA
>CM064548.1:17832446-17844946 GCA_032716605.1 Paralithodes platypus | reverse complement strand
CACCTACTGGACTTATTTTTAACAACCAATTCAGAAAATTATGATGTTACAGTGAGGTCCCCGCTTGGATCTTCTGATCACTGTCTGATACAGGCCACCTGTCTATCACCTACCACACCTTCCCACTCTGAACCTGTTTTGGTGACTAAATGGCATTACGATAGGGCAGACTGGGAGGGTCTTCAAGGTTTCTTTATTGATATTCCCTGGACCTCTTTCTTTTCTAATGATGCACACTCCACCTTGAGCCACATACAAGATTTTGTAAAAATTAGAATGGAAACTTTTATTCCTCGTCAAAAGTACAGTAAAAGATCTAATTCACCTAAATGGTTTGACCATAATTGTGCTAGAGTAACTGAACAAAGAGCAATAGCCTACAATGCATACACAAGATCAAAAACACAAGAAGCCTTTAATTACTTTAGAAACATCAGAAATCATGCCAAAACTGTATTAAACCTAACTAAATCAAACTTTCTCCACAAGCAGGCAAATAAACTTCTAAATAATCCAAATGATAACAAAATATTTTGGTCTACTCTTAACTCATTTAAATCCAACTTCACAACTGCTTCATCCATTCCACCATTAAAATCTCCGACTGGCAATCTTGTAAGTGACCCACGAGGTAAAGCTAACCTTCTTGCGGATATTTTCTCCACCAACTCAACCTTAGATGAAATAAATCAAGATGTCCCTGTACTTAATTTTAATTCGCCTGAAATTCCCTCACTTAAGATCCACACCAGACATGTCAAAACTATTTTGCAGAATCTCTCAGTAGATAAGGCTCCTGGTCCAGATGAAATTCCTCCAATAGTACTTAAGAATTGCTCCTTGGTGCTCGCTCCTGTATTGGCAAAAAATTCCGTCTATGTACTCATACCTCATGCTTCCCAGTACCCTGGAAAGAAGCAAACATCCATCCAGTTCCTAAAAAAGGTGCCTCTTCAGATCCATCAAACTACAGACCAATAGATATAACTTCCACTCTTGGTAAAGTCTTTGAAATTATATTAAATAATCACATAATTAAGCATCTTGAGAATAATAAATTAATCAGTGATAGGCAATATGGTTTTAGACGATGTCGATCAACTGCAGACATTCTTTGCCTTCTTACGCATCAAATCAACCAAGCTACAGACCAACATGGTGAAACACATACAATAGCACTGGATATATCAAAGGCATTTGATAGAGTCTGGCATCAATCCTTATTGTCGAAGATGTCACACTACGGCCTTGCATCATTAGTTCCACTAATTTCTTCTTATCTTCATAACAGAAAAATACGTGTAATGGTAGATGGCCTTTATTCTCAATTTCACTCAATAAATGCTGGTGTTCCCCAGGGATCAGTTTTGGCCCCAACTCTGTTCCTCATTCATATCAATGATCTCATATCTACCACTCATAATCCAATACATTCCTACGCAGATGACTCAACACTCCACAGTTCCTTCACATTTACCAATTCTTTCACCCAACCCGATCTTATAAATTCAAAAATAAGCACTGCAATTTCTCTGAACCAGGACCTTTCTAGAATTGAAGAATGGGGACAAAAGAATCTAGTTTCCTTTAATGCACAGAAAACCAAGTACATTCAATTTTCTAACCGACAGAATCTCACTGACTCCCATATATTTTTCAATGATGTAAATATTCCCACTTCCCCTAGTATTGACATTCTCGGTGTAACATTAACTACTAACTTGAGCTGGACACATTATGTTAGAAGCATTGCTAAGAATGCCTCTAAAAAACTGGGACTCCTGTACAGAGTTCGAGAATTCTTCACTGACGAGCAGTTGGCCGTAATATATAAAAGTCATGTGCGTTCTCAGATGGATTACTGTTCACCTCTGTGGAGTGGAAGTGGAGTGGTTGCATTGAGGCAGTTAGACAAAATTCAAAATAAAGCTATTAGATTAATCAATAACCCTGCAATCACACAGGACCTTCCTACATTATCCATACGAAGAAACGTTGCATCCCTTGCATTATTCTACAGATATTTTCACAGCAATTGTTCCGAGGAACTTGCTTCAATTGTGCCGCCTCTCCACATCTTTCCCCGTAGAACTAGGGCAGCTGAGAGCGCCCATGAATTTACACTTTCTCCTCCACAATGCAGAACTTCTGCTTATCAAAATTCATTTATCCCTAGAACTACTACTCTTTGGAATTCACTTCCCTCGAATTGCTTTCCACAAACTTACAATCTACAAATGTTTAAATCCAGTTGTTACAAACATTTTATGAATGGAGGATGCCTTTAGGCACATGGACCTTTTTGTTTTATCTGTGTTTTTCCTTCCTCCGTTCATTGTCTCTTAAAAAAAAAAATTGTTTGGTGGTTCTCACAGGTAAGCAACGGTAGACTTGTCCGTTTCTTAGTCATTAATGTGTGACTTTAACCTCATGACACAGGAACAAGTGGCTTATTTCTACACTTTTGGTAATGCACTATATTGACAACAATTAGGGGACGGTGTGAATAAAGCTGTGTCAAAATATCATACTGATCCAACTGTTTGTTAATAAGTTATTCCCGAAAAACTATGCCACTCGGCCTCTGAAACCCATATAGTAGAATTAAATATTGTTAAGTGGAGGTTTTTAGTTCGTTCCCTAGAATTGTACATTTTTCGGTAGAAAAATTTCCCGGCCAAAGGCCAGTTCCTCTTAAATTACAGGCTCGCTATCGCTCGCCAGGATAAAATCGACACCTAAATGGCACGAAAGGTCTTAAAATTGACAGAAATGGGGCAAAAGTTCTTAAAATCACCAAACTAATGGGGCGAACGTCTTAGAATATCAAAAGCAATGGGACTAAACATGAGATAAAAAGGGATCCAGAAAAAAATACCTCAAGTGGAAATCTCCCCTTAAGTGGACATGGGCCGTTTTTCTGGTCCCCCTTCTTCCTCATGTTTAGCCCCATTAGTTTTCAGATTTTATGACGTTCGGCCCATTAGTTTGGCGATTGTAATACCTTTCGCCCCATTTCGTTGTCAATTTTAAGACCTTTCGTGCCATTTAGGTGTCATTTTTTTCCTGGCGAGCGATAACGAGCCTGTAATTTTCAGAGTAACCGGCCTTCAGGCGAGACATTTTTCTATCAAAAAATTTACAAATTTATCTTCAAGGGGAGTCTAGGCACTGTTTTGCTAAGCTTGATGGAGTTTTAGGGAGGAAACTAAAAAAATATATGAATAACTGAATTAATAGACCAAACAAACGGTCTGCCTCTAACTTCCAAATTCCTTCCTAAGCTAAATAAAGTCATCTGGTAATAGCAAAAACCAGAGTAAATGCGTCCGTAAATACTAGAGGAGTTAAGGGAGCCCACCTCGCTTTGTTTTCTCTTTCTGTCCCTCTCTCTTTAGTTTGTATCCATTTGGCCCCATTCAGCCTACTGTTTTAAGACGTTTACCCCCATCCCGGTGTCATTTTTGTTACTGGTAAGCGGTAGCGAGCCAGCATAATTTAAAAACAAAATTGACAGCAGGCTAAATTTGTACATTTTTCGATAGAAAAATATCTCCGGCGAAGCCGGATTTTTCATATAATGCTGGCTCCCTATCGCTCGCCAGGTACAATTGGACACCTAGATGGGGATAAACGTCTTAAAATAATTGGCTGAATGGGGCCGAATGGATACAAACCAGAGAAAGAGAATATTTCAGTGGTTGGTGGGTTATTGGATTTACAGTAGATCATGTATTGGCTGCTCGGGGTGGCTGCTCATTTTTGATGGATTTATTTACTTTATTTTATTTGTTAATTTATTAATATATGTTTTATTATATTTTCATTTTTTGTGTATGTGTGTGTATATAAGAACATAAGAACATAAGAAAATGGGAGTCTGCAGAAAGCCGATCGGCCCACACAAGGCAGATCCCTGTTCTTAGCTTTTTTTCTTCATATAACTTGGTGGTTTGACGTGGGTCCTCACAGGTGTGATATGTGACATTTGGTGCCAATTTGCTATATTCTCCCTGCTATTAGACAATGTTTTTCTTTCAGTTTCAAAAGGGCCTCCAGGCTTCAAACTATCTCACTTAACCATTTTTACTACCACAGATCCTTCTTAAACTGCAAATAATCCTCTAATTATAGCTAGAATAAATTTAAAAATACGTCCCCGGTACAGTAGGGATTAAAAGACGTCGCCGGTACAGTAGGGATTAAAAGACGTCGCCGGTACAGTAGGGATTAAAAGACGTCGCCGGTACAGTAGGGATTAAAAGACGTCGCCGGTACAGTAGGGATTAAAAGACGTCGCCGGTACAGTAGGGATTAAAAGACGTCGCCGGTACAGTAGGGATTAAAAAACGTCCCCGGTACAGTAGGGATTAAAAGACGTCCCCGGTACAGTAGGGATTAAAAGTAATCAATCAGCAATTTGAACACTCCAAATTTTAAGACTTGACTTTTGATAGCAACGAATTGTTCATATTTATGCTAACTGCCATTTTAGTAAGTTCTTAGGAGTTCATGGATAACTTGCAATATTTGTTCTCTATTTGTTTCATATAGAGAAGGTGAAGCTGAGGACAGTTTCCCGGCGGATCATATATACTTTAATTAATTTCATTGGGGGTGTTTGGTGTTGTGGTGAAATTAATAAAATATAGATTATCAGTAGGTTCAGGGATATTTCGTAGCGAGGCCGGTCTACTGTATATGATCTGTGCCCCATGAATATTCTTTCCTCTCACTTAAACATTAGGCCTACCATAGCGCGGTTGGGAGTATGAACATGATTAAATTAATATCCAGTATTCGAGAATTGATAATAAGTCGTAGGCGCGTGCATAAACCTTTAACCGTCCTGGTGGTGTAATGGTTAAGGTGGCAAAAATCTGTGTGTGATAACTCGGGTTCGAATCCCGGCGGATCATATATACTGTACTTTAATTAATTTCATTGGGGGTGTTTGGTGTTGTGGTGAAATTAATAAAATATAGATTATTGTATATGAGAGAGAGAGTGAGTGTGTGTGTCTGTGTGTGTGTGTGTGAAAGTAAGAGTTAGATGGAGTTACAAGGAATAGTTAATATCTCAGAGACCTTGCGGTCCATTCCAAGGAGATACTCGAAGTGGAAGGAGAGATACTGTTTAGTGCACTACACTCTTTACAGAGTGTGCAAAATACTATCTACTCTCTTTTTGAACTGTTCTACTGAAGAACTATTTACCATTTCGGAGGGAAGTTTGTTCCAGGTAGAACAGATCTTATAATTATGTGAAAACGTTTCCGCAGATACTAGGGCTGAACCTTTTCAATTTTAATTTCCAGCCATGGTTGCGTGTTACATAAGAACATAAGAACATAAGAAAATGGGAGTCTGCAAAAAGCCGATAGGCCCATACAAGGCACACCCAACCCCAATTACAAGGACCAATTATAGGCCCAACTCACTAATACCTTGAGTACTGCCCTCACCAAAATGGTCAGGGATTAACACAAGATTACGGGGGTCTGCTGAACGCCGATTGGCCCACACCTGGTAGATCCCCCTCACACCCAACCCATCTCGTCCATATGCCTATCTAATTTTATCTTAAAGCTCCCTATCGTTCTTGATCCCACTATATCACTTGGTAGCCTATTCCACCCATCTACAACTCTGTTACCAAACCAATATTTGCCTATATCTTTTCTGAAACGAAATTTATCTAATTTGAAACCATTTGTACGAGTTCTTCGCTATCACTGAGCTTTAGTACATTTTTCATGTCCTCTTTATTAATTCCACTAACCCACTTGAATACCTCTATCATGTCACCTCTAACTTTGCGTCTCTCTAACGAATGTAAGCCTAATTTCTTCAACCTTTCTTCATACGGAAGATTTCTAATATTATGGATCATTTTTGTCATTCTACGTTGTACTCTCTCCAATGAATCTATGTCCATTCTGTAAAAAGGACACCAAAATTGAACAGCATAATCCATATGGGGTCTCACTAATGACAAGTAAAGTTTTAAGATAACATCAGCAGTTCTGTTACTCACACTCCTAGATATAAACCCGAAAATCCTATTTGCTTGTTACGAACGCATATACATTGTTGTCTAGGCCTCAAATCATTGCTAACAAACACACCTAGATCTTTCTCACAGTCTGAGTTTTCTAATTCCATATTAGCTAGTTTATATTTAACATTTGTATGCATCTTCCCTATCTTTAATACCTTGCATTTGTCAATGTTAAACTTCATCTGCCAATTTACTGACCATTCGTGTAAGGTATCTAGATTCCTTTGCAGACACTCTATATCTCTATCTTAATCAATCTTTCTCCCCATTTTGGTATCGTCTGCAAATTTACTTATCCTACTAGTTATACCTAAATCAAGGTCATTTATGTATATAATAAACAAAAGAGGACCTAATACAGATCCCTGGGGGACACCACTTTTGACTGCTCCCCATTCTGACTTGGTACCATTTATGCTGACTCTCTGCTTCCTACCAATTAGCCTTGACCTAATCCATCCTAACAACGCCCCACCTATTCCATGTGCCTCAACCTTTCTCATCAATCTCTCATGAGGGACTCTGTCGAAAGCTTTACTGAAATATAAATATATAATATCATCTACTGCTTCATATACCTCTGAGAAAAAACTAAGCAAATTCGTAAGGCAAGACCGTCCCTGAGTGAATCCATGCTGAGAAGAATTGATTAAGTTAATGTTTCTAAGTGGTTTCTCATTTTCCTAGCAATAATTGACTCTAGCAGCTTTCCTATGATTGAAGTGAGGCTAATGGGACGGTAATTGGATGCTATTGATTTATCACCTTTTTTGAAGATCGGAACTACATTTGCAAGCTTCCAAGCTTCTGGAACTATACCTGTTTCTAATGACTTGTTAAATAGAAATGTTAATGGATAACTAAACTCATCTTTGCATTCTTTTAATAGTCTAGCATATACCTCATCAGGACCAGGCGATTTATGAGGTTTCAGTCTGTCAATTTCCTTAAGCACATAATGTCTACTTATAGTAACCGTACTTAACCTATTTTCTATACTATCGCTATATAGCTTACGGACTTCTGGAAACTGTGCCAAATTTTCATTAGTGAAAACGGAAAGAAATTTACTATTTAATGTACTGCACATTTCTAAATCATTTTCTGTCATTTCTCCTGTCGAAGTTTTAAAGGGGACCAATTACATCTCTAACCTTCGATTTATATAGTTGGTAAAAAGCTTTAGGATTATTTTTTGAGTCATTGGCAACCTTAATTTCATAATTTCTTTTTTCTTTCCTAATATCCTTTTTTACCTGTCGTGATAGATTCTGATAGTAAGCAAGTAGGTTAATTTCGCCTTTCTTAATTGTTCTATATATTCCTCTCTTTTTTGCTAGAAGATCTAATAGTCTATTATTCATCCATTTGGGTTGGTTCTGTGTTGATCTAAATTTTCTTTTGGGGATATATTTATGTTGCACATTGAATACTGACTTGATAAAATTATCGTATGTATCTACCAAGTTCGACGTCTCTTCCTGACTTAAGATGACAGGTGCCTGAGAAGGGATACACTCATTTGGACACCTGGATCGGCTTAATTTTTTGACCATAGGGTCCGCTACTAGGGCTCTTCTTAACCCACCATAATTGGCTTTTCTGAAGTCAGGTATTAATGTTGTATTCTCTCTGGTATTACCTTTCCATTGTATATTAAAATACACAGAATTGTGATCACTATTTCCTAGGTGGTCCCCGATTTCTACACTATTTATCATATGTTCATTGTTACTGTAAACTAAATCGAGAATATTATCACCTCTAGTCGGCGTATCTATGAATTGAGATAAAAAAACTATCTTGTACTACCTCAATAAGCTCCTTTGAATCAGAGTCGCCTATTTGGTGCTGCCAATCTATATTAGGGAAATTAAAATCCCCCATAATGCACACGTTGCTAAACCTTGATGCTATTTTAATTTCCTCCCATAATGATGTTCCGTCATTTCTACTAATATTTGGCGGTCTATACATAACTCCAATAACTATGGTCTCACTACCTTCGTTAACCTCTACCCAAACACTTTCATTTTAATTATTTACTCTAATACCTGATTTAATACAGCTTTTTAATGAACTCCTGACAAACACTGCTATACCGCCGCCCCTCCTACTTGTTCGGTCATATTTAAACAAACTATATCCCGGTATATCAAACTCTGCTAATAAATGCCTGGTTTCTGTATTAATCCATGTTTCAGTTAGCGCTATTATGTCTATATTTTCTTTGCTAACCAGTGCTCTAAGTTCGTTCATTTTGTTACATAAACTCCTACAATTTGTATAATAAACCCTCAAACTATTACTTGAATTTGCAACTATTTTTCTATTGTTTTTAACTAATTTATTTTTACCTGTTGAACTACTAGACCTAGACGGAAAATCTACGCTATCAGAATGTTCGTTATTACTATCAATTACATGTGGCTGGGATTCTATTTTACTTACACACCTATGGTTTATTAACAAAACCCCGCAACAGACTTGTCGAGTGAGGTGGCTAAGGTCGAAACTCCTAGTCGAGAGAGATGTACTCCATCCTGGGCATACAGTTCATCCTTACCATAGAAGAGGGTCCAGTTATCCAGGAATGGAATAGTATTTGCCTTGCAATACTTCTCCAGCCGGCTATTTACACCAATAGCCCTGGAGGACCATTCCTTCCTTACCCCTCTTCTTGGCAGGATACTGTGTATCACAGGAACTCCACCCTTCTCCTTGATCCTCTCCAACATTTCCTGGTACGTGGTGAGCATATCCTCAGTCCTGCATTTCCAAATGTCGTTGCTCCCTGCGTTGAGGAAGATGATGGGGTCCTCCCCACTCGCTTCCATGACACCATCTAGCTTTTCTGCCACCCTCTCGACTCTGGCACCAGGCAGACAGACAACTTTACCAACATGTGTGTTAGTAGCCCTGCCAAGGTATTTAACCATTGAATCCCCTACAATTAAAATAGACTTAGCTGTTTTCTGTTGCCGGCCTGTAGCATAAGTAGTAGCAGCAGAAGTAGCTACAGATTTCCTCCCCTCCCCTCTCACTGCCCCGCTGTAAGACGGGTTCATCTCCTTCCTCCTTTCCCCCTGCACTGCCATCACACTCGTCATCCAGGGCGCTATACTTGTTTTTAACCGTCACATACTGCTTCTGGAAGGTTAATTGCATTCCTCTTGAAGGCATCACCTTCCAGGAAGAGTCCAGTTTTCCTACACCAGTGGCATTTTTCGTTTCCTCTAATGCCATCTTCAATGCTAAGTTCTCGTCCTTCAGAGATTGGACCTCGAGCTCAACATTCTCCAGCCTGTCTTGAAAAGCAAGACAAAGCTGGAGAACATGGGAAGAGGAGACAATCTCATCAGCACAAGCCATCACTAAGAATGTTGTATTCATATTGATGCTAAACATTTGGCTATAATCCACATTGTCAAACCCATTAAGTATTTTAAAAACTTCAATGAGCTGACCTCGTAGTCTGCGTGTCTCCAACGGGAAGAGATCAAGAGCTTTCAACCAGTCCTTATAGCCCATTCTTCTAAGCGATGGAATAAGCTTTGTAGCCCTAGCTTGTACTCTTTCCAGTCGCTCTATATCTTTCCTGAGTGCTGGAGACCAGAATTGAACAGCATACTCCAGGAGAGGCCGTATCAGAGCGTTGTAAAATGTGAGAACTATTTCCTTATTTCTATACTTAAATTGGCTATTAATATATCCCAATAATTTATGAGCTTTCTTCTCTAGTTCAATGCACTGCTGGGAAAACTTTAGGTCACTGCTAATCTGAACACTCAAATCCTTTTTCAGGTCAGTCACTTCCAGAGAAATTTTTAATAGTGAATAGCCTGAATTGGGGTTTGCTTGGCCAATATGCATCACCTTGCACTTTTCCAAGTTTAGAGGCATCTTCCATGTCTCCGACCATTCACCCAGTCTGTTGAGGTCCATCCTGAGCTGTTCAACCCCTTTGAGGCCTTTCACATTCATTCCAAGATTTATGTAATTTGTGTGGGCAGAGAGAGAGAGAGAGGTGACTGGGGGTGGTATTACTACAGGCTTAGAAGATAAAGTGAACACCTGCCAGACCTCTCTCTCTCTCTCTCTCTCTCTCTCTCTCTCTCTCTCTCTCTCTCTCTCTCTCTCTCTCTCTCTCTCTCTCTCTCTCTTTCATACGTCAATAAAATTGAGCTATGCCGTGACTGCCGTCAAATATACGCAAACATAATACAACATTATGTGTAATGAAATGTGAAAACAATCAACGGCTGAGAAATCCATCAATATATATTTTGTTTTTCTTTTTTAAGATGTGGCTAAACATTTAATACATCGGAATACATCGGTGGATCTTGGAAATATATCCAGATTATGAATAATTGTAAGTAAAATGCCTCCCCCCCCCCCCCCTTCAAAAAAAAAATATATATACAGTATATATGTTTATATTTTAATCCTCTCATTGAGCTTTAAATTTGAAATCAATAATGAATTTTCAATTCATATAATATGTTAAGCCAATATTCATAAGCTTTACTTTCTGAATCTGTAATGTGTCTGAAATATATATTGTTTATTTACATATGGCATGAATTTATATTTATATATGTCTATAATACCAGATCAAAAGGAGAAAGTTGAATAATGCCAATTTAGATTGTAAATACATCTTCAATTCAATGATAAACATTGCTATGCGTCAATTGTGTAATCAAGAGGCATATAGGTTTGAGTCCTTGGAGTGACACATGTATTTGTTGATTTCATTAATTGAGTTTGGAGGTGAAGTTGGTTGGTGGAAAAAACATAATAATAGTACCTGGGCCTATTATGTACTGTATGTTTATAATGTGTTATTTGGTGCATAATAAACATATCAAATTAATCAATCAATCAATTCCTCTCTCTCCCTTCCTTTCTTTCCTTCCACCGCTTCTATTCTCCTTCCTTCCTTCCTTCACATCTTCCTCTTGTTCTCTCTTGTTCCTGCTTTTAGTTCGTCCCCACCCCTCCTTTTTTACATATACGGTACAATAACATAAGAACATAAGAACATAAGAACATAAGAACATAACGTTTCTAAGACGATTATGCTACATGGAAGACAGATTACCATGCTTAAGCTTAATCTACCCCCTTCCCCCCCCCCTCTCTCTCTCTCTCTCTCTCTCTCTCTCTCTCTCTCTCTCTCTCTCTCTCTCTCTCTCTCTCTGATAGCTACACACACAGTTATATTACATCAGATATCCGTCTTGACTTTGTTATTATTGAACATTCCTTCCAACATTCAATTATCAACATATACTGTATGTTTTGTTTTAAAATATACAGTATATATATATATATATATATATATATATATATATATATATATATATATATATTTACTCTCAGCAGGACTCAAACCACCGACAGTCAGGACAAGTGTCTATGCTGTAACCACTACACCACGGCGTGATTCGAGCCCGGCTGGGAGTATATAAACATTTAGTAGCTCACATATATTTGTGAGGTATACTGTATATTTACTGTACAGGGTGTCTCGAAATAGACGTGCCAGACTTCGGGATTAGGTAATAACAAAGTCTAATCATATTATATGCTATAAGATCAAATGCAAATATCAATGGTGACAGATATATATTGCATGTTGAACATTATATTTTCCCATGTATTTCCTCATACGACATACCCGGCTATCAAGGAGCCTATTCAACCCTCACCTAAATGTGTTTATTTGACCATGTTATAATGAAGATACACTTATTGTGTAGGTTACAGAATTATTGGATACCTTGTAGCTCACAGTAACCAATGATGTGGTTTGGAAAGTAGCGATGGTAGTTGTAAAAATGGTGGGGGATAATAGTGGTGGTAGTGGTGAGGATAGCGGTGGTGGTGGAATTATAGTGGTGCTAGTGGTGGAGATAAAGTTGGTGGTAGTAGTAGTGGTGGATGTAATGTTGGTGATAGTGGTGGTGGAGATAATGTTGGTGATAGTGGTGGTGGAGGTAATGTTGATGATTGTGGTGGTGGTGGTGGTAGTAGTGGTGGAGATAATGTTGGTGATTGTGGTGGTGGTGGTGGTAGTAGTGGTGGATATAATGTTGGTGATAGTGGTGGTGATAGTGGTGGTGAATGTTGGTGATAGTGGTGGTGAATGTTGGTGATAGTGGTGGTGAATGTTGGTGATAGTGGTGGTGAATGTTGGTGATAGTGGTGGTGATAGTGGTGGTGGTGGTAGTAGTGGTGGAGATAATGTTGGTGATAGTGGTGGTGGAGATAATGTTGGTGATAGTGGTGGTGGTGGTAGTAGTGGTGGAGATAATGTTGGTGATAGCGGTGGTGGTAGTGGTGGAGATAATGTTGGTGATAGTGGTAGTGGTGGTAGTATAATGTTTGTGGTTTGGAAGGTGGCAATGGTAGGCCGCTAAAATCTTTACAGG